>OZ010597.1:19072045-19167045 GCA_963932145.1 Acanthosepion lycidas
CTTCTTCGAGGGGAACGTATACTCCCTGATGGAACATGGAGGGGATGTGGGTGGTTTTCTGCAATGTTAGTGGCTAGTGTGAGGGTTAGAACTGGCGGTATGAAAGAATGTAGTTCGTCCGAGCATTTTCCATGAAAGTAGCTAGAGAGAAGTGAGAGGCTTGCCACATACTACCTGTGAGATAGAGGTTCTAAGGGGGAAAATAATGATATTATTACGTCATTATTTTTGCACCAACCTAATATATATATATATATATATATATATATATATATATATACAAGTAAAATGAGTATAATTCCAGTGTACATAACATTTAATCTAAAGGGGGCTAAATACAGAGTAACGCTAAATATTATTTATTTTAAGATATTAAAACATGTTAAAAATCGCTACATAATGGCAACTATGTTTCAACACTACAAATGTGTCTCCCCAGGCAATACATTACCGAGGAGACACGTTTGTAGTGTTGAAATATAGTTGCCATTATGTAGCCATTTTAACATGTTTTAATATCCTAAAATAAAACATGTTAAAATCGCTTCATAATGGTAACTATGTTTCAACATTACAAATGTGTTTTTTCAGGCGATACATCACCGAGGAGACACGTTTCTAGTGTTGAAACATAGTTGTCATTATGTAGCCATTTTAATATCCTAAAATAATATATATATGTAGGATATTTTATAGTGAACGTTTCAGATAAAAAAAAAATTAGCTCCGTGTCAGAGAATGGAATTATTAATTCACCGACATAAGTAGACAGATAGACACATCAGTAAGGAAACCTTTTTATTAATAACTGAATCTATTAATATTTAAAGTTTACAATCTATTTAGTAAAATTACTGTATGATGAGTTCTTTCTTCAAATTTTCCCTTTATTTCTGAAATCATCCCCATTCCATTGCTTGTGAACAAGTGTCGAAATCCAACCCAATTTCGAGACGATGCATTTTCCTAAATAAAGACTTGATCTGACACGATGCAAAGTGAAACTACTTTCATTATCGATCCTATGATATGGGCAAAATCGATTTAGTTTTTATCATCTGCGCTGTCTGAACAGATATATGGAGACAAGCTACTTCTTTTTCATCGACATTGCGACAACAGCCCACAACAGTTAACCAATTCATCTTGGATCAGTTTTCACTTTGGCTTTTCTAGATTGACCCCATGGTGGATCCAGAAAGAACTTGCATTCATTGTTCCCCCACCGCGCTCTCTCTCTCTTTATTCTTTTTTTCTTTACACGGCCACTCTCTGTTTCTTGGTATCTATCTATTTTCTTTGGTCCCTTTCATATAAGGATTAGTATTGTTACTGCGGTTATGTCAGCTGATGCCGTACTTTCTCGCCGCACCCCCCACCCCCCTGCTCTTCATCTCTTCTATCTTGTCTACTTTAGATTATAGTGTCCATATAGACTAAGCACTACATTCCCCCCACTTTATAATACGCATGCACGCGCGCACACATCCTTTTCTCTCCCTCTCTCGATCTGATATCGGATATAGAATCAGTATAATTTTTTCACAACAGTCGTCTCAATTAATATTCTCTACTCTCTCTCTTTCTCTCTCGAGTCTACTATAGGTTATATAATCTATACTGTCATGTCATAGCTTTCACCGATGTTGACAATACAAACTCCTCCTACTTTTCTTGATTTCCTGTGAGATATTGTGTAAGTATAATTTTATTATTACGGTTGTCTCAGTCGATACGCTATATTCTCTCTCTTTTATATATATATATATATATATATATATATTAGGTTGGTGCAAAAAATAATGTCGTTTTCTCACATATGTTACTATGTGAGAAAACGAAATTAATTTTGCACCAACCTGATATATATATATATATATATATATATATATATATATATATATATCTTTCTCTCCCTATCTATCTATTTATCTATCTCTTGTATACTGTATATTATAGAGTCCATATTATCTTGTTACAGCTATCACTCTCTCTCCTTCTCTTGCTCACCCAGAGGATATAGAGTCAGTATAATTTTGTTACAATGGTCTCTTCAGGCGATATATATATATATATATATATATATATATATATATATATATATTACAGCAAAAAAAAAACCTCAACATCGGGTTGAGGTAACTTTTTGTTTTTTTTTACAAACAAAAAATACATATGATCTGTTAAAATAAAAACATCGAGCTCTCTGTGGATCAGTTTTAATAATTAATATTACTATGATCCACCCGGATTACATACCAACGCATAATCTGTACTATATATATATATATATATATATATATATATATATATATATATATATACTCTCTCTCTCTCTCTTGTCTACTGTAAATTATACAATCTATATTGCTTTGTTACTGTGGTCACCTTAATTGATAACCTAGTCTTATTCTCTCTGTCTCCACGAAAGGATATAGGGTCAGTATAATTTTGTTATAATGGTCTCCTCAGTTACTATAGATATTTTCTCGATCTTTCTCTTTCCTAGGGGATATAGGGTTAATATAATTCTCTTACGCTGGTTTCCTTAATTTGTATATTAGGTTGGTGTAAAAATAATGTCGTTTTCTCACGTAGTAACATATGTGAGAAAACGACATTATTTTTGCACCAACCTAATAGATACGCTCTCTCTCTCCCTCAGGATATAGTGTCAGTCTAAATTTGTTACAATGGTCTCTTCAGTTGATACAGACACACACACACACACTCTCTCTCTCTTCCCCCGACAGGATATAGGGTCAGTACAAGTTTGTTACAACGGTCTCTTCAGATGATATAGGTACTTTCTCTCTCCCTCTCTCTTTCTCTATCTCTCTTTAACTCTCTCTCTCTCTCTCTCCCTCGGCCTACAGGATATAGTCTCAGTATAATTTTGTTACAATGCTTTCTTCTGCTGATATAGATGCTATCTTCTTTCTTGATCGTTCTCCTGTCAGTATAATTTTGTTACGATGGTCTCCTCAATTGATACAGACACTCTCTCTCTTTCTCACCCCCACCACGATAGGATATAGGGTCAGTATAAATTTGTTACAATGGTCTCTGATATCAGTTGATATAGATACTCTCTCTCTCTCTCTCTCTCTCCTTCTCCCCCCTAGAGGATATAAGGTCAATGTAGTTTTGTTACAATGATCACCTCAGTTGATATAAATACTGTCTTTCCTTCGCTGGTCTACTGTGTACAGTCCGTATTGTCTTGTCAGTGCGGTCACCTTAGTTGATAACCTAGTCTCTCTCTCTCTCTCTCTCGCTCTCTTTATACCTTCTCTTTCATCTGCAAACACCCTCACCTGGTTCATACCATTTATATTTCACTGCTTAATTTCACGGACCTCCTATACCGCATTGAATAAAGAATATGTATTATTTATTTTGCTGTTCTCATAAATAAAACAGACGTGACACAATCTTTTGCGTTTCTTCGTATTCATAGCGGAAAGCAATCCCATTCCTCATATAAAAAAATATATTTAAAACTTTCTGTTCTTGGGCTTCAATATTCTCAGTTCATAGAAAGTATTACTATCTGATTGCTAGACGAAAATAGCCACGAGTTGTTTTCGACATTTTTGTGGGGGCAACAGTCAACTGCCTCTGTTGAAAGAACGAACAAACTGGAAACAAAGTTCTTACATTTTTAGCAATCATCAGAAATCTTCATATTCAGAAGTTTACATTCTTTAATTATTTAGAATAAACTTTTAAGCATTCACTTTATGCTACTTGTTTCTAACCAACAATGCAAAAATCGCAAATGCACTAATTACATCTACAATTGCTAATTCTACTAGTTAAAAACCTTCAGCACTCTGTAGGTGATTATTTTCACCAAGCAAAATGTTAGAATATTTACCTGCCCCGCCCCACGAGGGTTGCATGTGGTACAAGGCCGGGTTTAACGTGGATTCTCCGAGCCCATAAGCTCGGCCAAAAAATGCCCGTAGAACCCACATAAACGGGATCGGGTTGGTCAACCTCCCCGAACGAGACTGCCCTTCGGCTGAGCCTCGTCCGGGTTCCTCTTTGCTCAGAGGCAGAGAGTTCGACCGTCTAGTCGAAAAGCAAAATGTTAGTCCTGCCAATGCAAGTTGAATTTGAATTTCTTGGTTGTGTAGTCATATCCTTCTATGGTAACACCTAAAACAATATTGAGTGAAATTGAGATCCAGGCTACTGAAATTTCAAATATATAGAATTAATATCTAAAAGACTGTATTTTGAGTGGATTTCATATACAATAAAAGAGAAGTAATATTTATAAATGATGCAGAGTGCTAAATGCTAAAGATAGACGAGTCGATTGATACATTTTTTTTTTAAATCAGCATTGTAGGTTGAGTAAGATTTTTATGGCTATCAAGAAGCTCCAAAGCCTAAACATTAACTTAAGAACTCGATTCGTATTTTTAAATAGCGTCACCAGATGTATACTTTCATTTTAAATAGCGTCACCAGATGTATACTTTCATTTTAAATAGCCTCACCAGATGTATACTTTCATTTTAAATAGCCTCACCAGATCTATACTTTCATTTGGATGTTATGCATGACGTTCAACCCGTGCAGAAATCTCTAAGCTGCCAGCTGTGTATAGCCGTTCTCTCAGATCTATGATTAAAAATGGTCTCTATTAAATGAAGCCCGTAGGGCATAGTGACGACAATCCTTCTTCAAATCTCGTGGAAATATCTGTCCTTGGTTTTACGATAAACTGGCAGCAAGGTCTCTGATCGGGAGATTCGAGGTGTTGAGGAGAATGGCACCACCTCTTAATTGCTGTTTTTACCAGCTTCACCCTGACCCGTGGTGGCAGCACTTGTTATGGTCCCATCTATGGACAAACAATGAACCCCCAAACAAAACATTATGAAATTATAAAATTACATTTTATAGTAAGAATGCAAGCAATAAATTTTTATATAAATTATGACCAACAATACATTTTTAAAGCAAAATAACCAACAATACATTTTATCTGTAGCTGAAGGCATACAAATTGCGTTCAAAATATATTTATTTAAAAACATAAAATAGGTTTGGTTTGGTTTGTTGTGTTTTACGGTATATCAACCTCATTGGGTTATTTAATGCCGACAACGTTTTTTGCCTGGTAATATTTTGTTTTGTCAAAAATCTATTTCTGGTAATATTTTTTTCCTCAAAAATGTATAGCTGGTAATATTTTTTTCCAAGATATATTGCTGGTAATAGTTTGTTTTGTTTTTTTTTTTTTAAAAATATATTGCTGGTAATATTATTTTAAAACATGTATTGCTGGTAATATTTTTTTTTCCAAAAACGTATTGCTGGTAATATTTTTTTCCAAGATATATCGCTGGTAATAGTTTTTTTCTTCAAAAATTTACTTCTGGTAATAATTTTTTACAAAGTATTTCTGGTATTAAAACCTATTTTTACACTTTTGATACTGCTTTTTACCTCAGTTTCGGGGTTAACTATTTACCCATAGCTGGGACCCTAGCAGGTGCTACCATCCCGGGTCAGAGTGGACCTGAGAACACCAGCAATTAAGAGGTGGTTCTACGCTCCTCACAACCTCCTGATCAGAAGCCTTGCTGTTGGATGTAGTTTATCGTCTTACCCAAGACGCACCATAAAATTGTGTTCAAAATCTTTAGATTTCGGCATTAAATAACATAATCAAATAACCAACATAAAAGAATACTTTCAGCACATTAATTCATATAATATCCTACAATTTCTTAAATCAAGCTGTATTCCAAAATATAACTTAAACAAAACTACAATATAAAGCACATGTATCAGTGCCTGTAGTAATGTCCATGCAAACATATATATACACAAAAGCTGAGTATCATCTACCATGTATTCAACTGTGAAAGGAGAAAAACCTATCATTTTTTATTAATTCAAAATTCTAAAGAAAATGAAATTTCGACATTAAATGACCCATAAGGAGTTGAAATGCCGCTAAACAAATCAATCAGTCATATTAGCAGTAGCAACAACTAAATGGAAGAGAACTTTGTGATATCGTCAAAATGTTCCACACTACTTCAAACAAAATGTTGAGACTTAAAAAACCTGTCTTCCTGAAAAATTAATTTTAATCTAAATATTTTATAAATTCACGCCGTCAGTAGCACTGACTGTACGGTCAATGAATGCCGAATGTTTCCTTATAAGGAAACAGCTAATATTAATATTACTAATGTAATAAAATAATTTCTTTTTAAATCTGTTCTTTAATTGCAATAGATTTAACAGCAGAATCACATTTTATCTTCTTGCGCGACAGCTTGTTGAAATTAGGCATGTGTTGTTTTCGACATTTTCGTGGGCAACAGACAACTGCTTTTGATTGGAAACAAAACTCTTACATGTTTTAGCAGCATCAGTATACTACAGGAAATAAAAGTTCCAGAATTCCAAATCTAGTCTCCTTTTCTTTCTTTTTTTTTTTTTTTTTTTTTGAAATTATAGACTCCCACGTTTTGAATAAGGATATCTCTAACCGACTCGCTTAAAGCTTATCAGCGGCTTCGGCAAACTTATAGTTGTTACAATGGTCTCTTCAGTTGATAGTATTGTTCTTGAGAATTTACAACAAAAATATTGAATACTTTTTATCTATTGGACTGTTTCTTTACGAGAAGAGATTTATATTTACAACATTATAAGAACCAATACAATTAAAATTAATACGATGAAATATTTACTATTTACCAATTTATAAAGAAATAAATATGAAAACAATTTTTTATTCATAAATTTATAATCCTTTACTAGACTATTAAAATATTTGAACCAACTATAAAGAAATCCTTATTATTTACCGTTTTATAAAGTTTGAATCCTTTCGCAATCAGCCGATATTTGTCAGTCATTCCAATAAAGAATATAATAAATAAATAGTGTAAATAAACACTTTAATAAATAAATAAGGAGGTACGGTGAAGCAATAGATAACGGCTCGCATTGTGGAGTAATGGTTAGCGGCTCGGATTGAGGAATCGGAGAGCCGAGTCCAAATTCCAGTCGAATCCATTATATTCACTTACGTGCTAATACCTTTAGGAAAGGTATGAAACCTCTTCTTCTCCTCCAGCTATTTGGGCTACAAAGGCCCAAGTTTGCCGCTACTTCTGAGTCATATGCCTAGTCCAAGTCATCATCATCAGAGAATCGCTGTTATCTGTGTATCTCCTTCATGATCCGAAACAGACGAAAATCTGAAGTTCTGACTATAGAGTGAAGTCTGTCAGCAATCTGCGAATTCACTTTTCGCAAAACTTTGAGAAACCAATCGGCTCCACTAACCTACAAACAATGCTATGACAGACCTTTCAATAATGATTCATCTATCAGCAGTTATGAGAAAAACAACCTGTTTGGTTTTATCCCGATTAATAGCAGCAGCTGACCTGCTACTGTGGATCCTATCTCTAACGTCTCATTGCTATTAACTCTACTGACTGATCTTCCAACTGTGCTCACATCAAGTGAAGCTTTTCTATAAATATTCTCTAACCTCCTGTGAATGTCTATAGCACTTTCTCTTTCTAAAAATAATTTCGATTACAGCTTTTTGCTTAGGTCCAGATATGAGGTAATTTTGAAAGCATATTGTAGGTAGGAAAAAGAAGGCAAGCCCATTTTTTATGAGGTTCCGGACACTTTATACTTTATAGCTAAAAAATAAAATAAAATAAATCGTAATTATGACTAATACGTTTAAATTAAATTAGAATTGGCATTACGTTTATTTTATTTATTTATTTTTTTGTTTTATTTTTTACCAAGTCTCGATCTTGCAAGTACAAATAGTTATAGTTACAACTGGTACTGTCTGTATAAATTTGACTATTTGACATCGGATATTTCAGTGTTTAAAATAGGAAAACTGCTAGTTCTCTACAAATGCTCAATAATTAATTTGCATAAGACCATGAAAGGGTTAAATCAATGAGATTTGTTTAAACTTGAAACTTTGGCAAAAATATTGAAAAATTAGCATTGCATTCAAGTTGCAGTTAAAAGTGCTTGACAAGTTTTTATCATATCCATCTTAACTCATCTAATGCCATGAAAGTTCTTCGTTCAGGTGCCGTGTCCATTCAGGGCGTAGGTGATCATGGCTCTTCATAACTTCCTAACCTTTGTAACTCATTTCTCCGTATTCCAAACGTAAGGAGGAAGTTCTAGATTTTTTAAAACAGACACCCACGTAAACGCATCCCTAAACACTACTCTCTTAACTTTTTTCAGGTCAAAGGTTAATCGTTATCTACCCTATTTATGATCATAGTCTACATTTCCTATCACCTCCTAATTCATATCACACATCTCATTGATCATAACTATTACGACAGTAACCCTCTACTTTGAGTCAGGGCCGGCGCGTAGTAACCCCCAATTGGGGGTAAAGCCTGGCTGTCCCGGTCATTATTTTGTGACCCTCACTATCTTATCAATATTTGCATTTTTTTCTACCTACATTTATATACGTTACAAATTAAACTAAACACAACTGACTAGTATGAAAGGCTTAAATATTTTTGTAAATTTGGACGTTATTCTGGGAGTGTATTTTTGGTCCAAATCTGTGAATTTATTTTGATCATAAGTGTCGAAAAAACACTAATTTTTATCCATAATATTGAATGTCTTTGTTAAATTATTCAACATTTTAACAAGAAAAATCTCAAGTTGATGTTAAAAAATTACCGCAAAACTCATCTGTGGGGAAATTATCCAGTTTTCACTGTGATATAGAAGGAATTGTATTACCTTGCTGTTCTAGTCCTGGGTATGATAATAAACAATCCTGAAGCAAGTCCTCTGATTGGGAGATTGGAGATTTTGAGGAGCATGGAACCACTTCTTAATTGCTGGTGTTCCCAGGTCCACCCTAACCTGCGGTGGCACCACCTGTCAGGGTCGGTAGCTATGAGCAAATAGTGAACCCCCAAACAAAAACAGAACAAATCACCATGAAAATATAAAAATACATTTACATAGTAAAAATACCAGTAATACATTTTTATATAAAAATTACCAACAATACATATTTAAAGTAGAATTACAATCAATACATTTTTAAAGCAGAATAACCAACAATAAGTATTATAGCAAAGTGACCAACAATCCATTTTATCTGTAGTTGAAGGCATACAATTGCGTTCAAAATATTTAAAGAGTTTGATATACCACTAAGAAAAATCAACCAACCAACATAGCTGTTCATCTTTCTTATCTTTGTTTCTCAGGAAATTTCCCGTCTCTACTTAGCTTAACTTTTAAAAGGCAACTTTTTTCCGATGTGCCTTCGGTTTGCGATGTTAAATTTCCCCAGATAGTAAAATTTCAGCACTTATTTGATTCTGGCATTTTTAATTCGTACCTCACATCTTAAGCTGTTCCCCTCATTAACGTCTAAACATTCTGTCTTCTTACACTTAGTTCTTTCTTCTAGCTTTCCTTGACTAACATCTAGGACTTCCTTTAGTTTTCATTCTGTGTCTGCCATCAATACAGCCTCATCTGTGTATATTGTGCCGTTAACATTGTGCCCAACATTAATAAATCCTGGTGGAACTTCTAGTTCTCTTAGCATTGCGTTGCTGTGTAGTGATTTTCCAAGCGTAGTTTAGATGTGGCACAAGGCCGAAAGTAGGGGCACCCAACGTGAATCGAACTCACTAGTCAGTCGTAATTGTTCTAGCAAAACAAACTTGCTAACCATTAAACCACGTCGAGGTGCGCTTGCCTTGCTGTATAGGTTCAATAAATTCAGCGAAAAGACGCGATGTGTACTCGTTCCCCCACGAGGACGACACAAGTTCTTTTTAAATGTTGCGCTGGTCTCGATGCGAGGACCGATCCCTCCTCTGATGCAATGGGTGGGTGCGGCCCCGGGCAGCTGTTCCCCAGGGCTGGGCACCTCTTCAGTATAATTTTCCCAGTTGCCCCTCTGTCCTTAGACAGAGAAGCCTCTGAGCGCACTCTGCCCAAAGCCCGAGATGCGATAGTGATTTTCTAAGCACAGCTTAGATGTGGCACAAGGCCGAAAGTATGGGACAGCCAGTGAGGGTCGAACTCACTACTCAGTCGTAATTGCTCTCGCAAGAAAGCTTTCTTAACCATTATACCACGTCGAGGTGCCCTCAGCGAAAAAGACGCATCTTTGTCTTAGGCTTCTTTTATTTATATTCTATCGTTATGCAGTCGGCCTGTTCCCATTAAATGTTCCAGATTTTTCTATATTTCCCGAGGTCAGGTTATCTAAAATAAACTATAGCTGACCATCTTTTAATAAAAGCCATTTAAAAAAAAAATTTAATGTAAATTTCAACAACACTATATGATTCATATAAGTGTTGATCTGCCAGACAGTACTTCCTATTTCCGCTTGGAGGAATTGTGTGAGAGGCTCGCTTAAAATCTTTGCCGTTTTGCTCCATATCGCCATAACTTGTGAAAAAGTTATTGACTTTAGCCAAAGAGTCGCATCACTCATTCATAAGCCACGCTCGGATGAAAATGCGGAAGAAAGAGCTAATCATGTCTTTATCAGAACAACGAAAACACCTGCTTCACAAGCGTACAGCTACTCACTCCAGAGACATTCCATATCGTCAGACTATGCGGCACCTGAAAAGTATAATCACATAGAAAATTGTAGAAAAGTATTCAGTCAAACTTCTGACGAGCAATATGACTCTGCATTGTTCGGAAAATAATGGCTGTTAGAATCGTTATGACAGAATCGCTGAACTCCAAAAATAATATCGAATTCGCAGTTGGATAAACTTTTCTTTCTTAATTTCTTTACTGAAAAGATGCGAAATTCTTATTGTTCTGATGCCCCCACCCCCATATCTACCCCTGTCGACCCGCCAAGAAAAAAATTAGCTTGGGAGTAAGTTGATTTTATTTTTATTTTTTCATAAGATGATGGAGTATTGTCAGCCATTATGAATGTTTTTAGTGTTAGTCCTTTCAGATTCACGCTGTTTACTCACTGCCCTCGACTGACAATCTGAACAGTTGTAGTAAAAAAGCAACTAAAATTAAGATGAAAAAAATACTTATAAAAAATTAATAATACTTGACAAGGCTTCATCTCATAAAAGAATTCAATTACTACTAATAATACTATTAGTAGAAATAAAGCAATTGAACTTAATATGAAAGAATTATTAGTCAAAAATGGTAGACAATATTGCATCATTAAAAATCGTGACAATTTTACTATTAATGCTACCAGTTGAAAAGCGACTAAAATGAAAATGAAAAAAATACGTTATAACTTAATAATGATCAACACTGTTTCATCTAATAAAAATTCAATTACTACTGTTCGTCCTCAAAACCAATTGAAATTGGGATGAATAAACGTAGTAGTCAAAAATTAATAATGGCTGACAATGCTTAATCTAATCAAAGCATTCCAGACAATTTTACTCTTAATACTCAGTCAGTCAAGGGGCACCTTGAGGCAGTGTAATGGTTAGCAAACTTGTCTCGCTAGAACAATTACGACTGAATAGCGAGTTCGGATATCACTGGGTACCCCTCTACTTTCGGCCTTGTGCCACATCCAAGCTACGCTTGGAAAATCACTTTTTGGGTACCTCGAGGTGGTGTAATGGTTAGCAAGCTTGTCTCGCTAAAACAATTACGAATGAGTAGTGAGTTCGATCCTCACTGGGTACCTCTCACTTTTGGCCTTGTGCCACATCCAAGCTATACTTGGAAAATCATTTGGGCACCTCGGCGTGGTGTAATGGTTAGCAAGCTTGTCTTGCTATGTCAGTTACTACTGAAAAGTGAGTTCGGTCCTCACTGGATGCCCCATGGGTTCGGCCTTGTCCCACATCTTCTACGCTTAGAAAATCTTTATTTTGGGTAGCTCGAGGTGATGTAATGGTTAGCAAGCTTGTCTCGCTAGAACAATTACGACTGAGTAGTGAGTTCGATCCTCACTGGATGCCCCATACTTTCGGACTTGTGCCGCATCTAAGCTACGCTTGGAAAATCGCTATACTCAGTCAGTCAAGCGCTATACGTGGTACATGCTTAAGCGATCATGTCTGTTTCGATTCAAAACTCACTAGGCAGAAGATTTTTCCGCAGTAGGTTTGCCATTTCTTTCTGCGGTAGACTGGTTAACAACTAAGGCTATAGGGACCCTAATCTGTCCTGTTATTCAACTCACAACTGAGGGGAGAAGAGATGGACCCATACCTTTCCCAAGGGTATTCGCGCGTAAGTTAATACATACGAACTCGACTGAGATTTGAACTCGGCTCACTGATTCCTTAATCCGAGCCGATATCCATTACACCACAATGTACCCAATTTTGGTGGGTACTCGCATTTTTTCATCTTAATTCAAATTTCATCTAGTAGCGTAGACTTCTAATACTTCTAGATCGGTGATTCTCAACCGGGATCTATATGGACCCTGGGTGGGGAGGGTCCATGTAACATTACTGGAGATCCACACAAGGAATAGCAAATTGGGGGATGCACGGTAATATTTTAAGGATTTTATATAAAGGAAGGATATAATTTACTGTTTCTATAATACAATCCCTAATCTTATCTATGAGTCAAAAATAAAATAGGCTTTTTGTTTCATCGAATGGTTACGGGGGTCCACCGAAAATTATTAAGAGTAAAAGTGGTCCATTATTTACATTGTTTGGACTATTGTCCTCATCTTCAGGTGGTGACAGGACCCAAAAATTGTGAGTTCAATACCCGGTTAAGGCAGTGGAGAACTTTCAGGGGGAAATTAATAGGAGATAACTGATAACTGACATCCATTAAACATGACATGTGGAACTAGAACAGTCTACTCCAGTGAGCGAAATAAAGGGTTCGACATTCCAACCACCTGAAGAAGGCAGGAGCGTACAATGGCCGAAATGTTGTAACAAATATGGCGACAAAGATGCGGACAATAGTCTGAATAATGTAAATAATGTACACCATACCTCATCTCAGAAATATAGACAGATACTGAAAGGCCGAAACGTTGTAATAAATATGGCGACAAAGATGAGGACAATAGTCTGAATAATGTAAATAATGTACATAATACCTCATCTCAGAAATATAGACAGATACTGAAAGGCCGAAACGTTGTAATAAATATGGCGACAAAGATGAGGACAATAGTCCGAATAATGTAAATAATGTACATAATACCTCATCTCAGAAATATAGACAGATACTAAAAGTAGTCCATAGGTTAAAAAAAAAAATGTTTGAGAACGACTGTTCTAGATGAAATACAATTTCAATTAGGATGAAAAATGCGAGTAAAAAATTAAAAATGGTTGACAATGCTTCATCTAATAATAAAAAACAAGATAATATTACTTATATTATGACAAGATGAAAATCACTAATAATTAAGATGAAAGAATTATTAGTTAAAAATAATACTGGTTGACAATGTTTCATCTCAGAAAAAAAACATAATATATAACTACTATTAATGATATGATTGTATTCAAAAACAAATAAGCGGACAGGTGGTGTGGGGGACAGAGTAAAATAAGATTGAGTTTAAGGGTTACGTTTGAAAGTTCTGGTATCTCAATCAGTGTAATGATTACCGTCCCAAAAGTTCGTGTAAAGCTTGAAGATTATTCTTAATTTCCAATGCTAGTCCGGGGAATGACGATAATCTACACGCGGCAGCAAGGCCTCTGATGGGGAGATTGGAGATTTTCAGGGGGACGGGACCATCTGTTAATTACTGTTGTTCACAGGTCCATCCTAAACCGGGCTGGTAGCACCTGTTAAGGTTTTAGCTATTGGGTTTAATTTGCAGATTAGGACTTGCGCTCAGTTTGCATTAAAAATTTCCCGAATACTTACATTTAGGTGTAAATGTACATGCTTCATTTCGAAAATTACTTGATAAATTTGATAAAATCTACTGTTTTGGAGTTATCGACAGTAAAATTCGGATTCATTCGCGTCGCGGCAGCCATTACTGGCTATGAGTGGAATATTTACTTGTCTTGATTATTGCGTACGCATTATAGTACTCTTGCGCAGCAACTGAGACAAGTTGAGACGAGTAAGATCAGTAAAAATAAGGCAGTTAACTACATTCTCCCGCGCTTAGCTTTCCGCAGCGAATGTATGCAAACACTTGCTACATAGCTGATGTCTTTCACATTCATGTTAAATGGCTATGTGTGCAATTTGGCGGAGTGTAATGGCTAGCAAGCTTGTCTCCCTAGATATATTACAAGTAGTGAGTTCGACTCTCACTGGGTGCTCCATACTTTTGGCCCTGTGCCACACTTACTAAAGGGATATCTGGACACTTCCAAGTGGTGTAATGGTTAGCAAGCTTGTCTTGCTAGTTCAATTAGTTCATTCGTCGCTGGGTGCTCCACATTTTCGGCTGTGTGTCACATCTAAGCTCATTCCTCGCTAAATCAATTACGGCTGAATAACGAGTTCGATCCTCAGCGTGTGCCCCATACTTTCGGCTTTGTGCTTTGGAAATCAACATGTTAACAACCAATCAGTATGCACCGCGCTTGGACGGTCATGTGACTCTTAAAGACCAATCGGTGATGCACTAGTCTGTACACAGAAGTTTGGACGTCGAAATTGTAAGGTGTGGATACTTCCCTGTCATGTCAGAAAAAAAATGCATAGCATTTTACAAAATGACCTGCTGGAATTGTGAGTAGACAGATTTTTATAATATTCGTGAGCTTTGTTTTATTTTTTTTTTTTTTGGTGGGGTGGGGCAAATGCATGCAGCATGTTTTTAAAATAAAGCCTTCTATTTGACCCCCCCCCCGCCACTCACCGTGGTTTTAATGTTTAGATAAATATCTGTACCCGAAGCAGGGAACACTAAGGCCGCCTCATATATATTTGATACCACACAACAGAGCAGTCTTTCCCTCAGTAGTAACGGTAATATTAGCCATTTCCTTATAAGTACTCATTCGGCGTTCACTAACTGAAGAACCAGTGCTATTGTCGGTCGAAATTTATAGTCTTTCTATTTTAACATTATTTTCAGGAAAAAAACAGTCTCAAGTTTAACTGTTATCGTTCTTTTCAATATGCTAGTGTTGAATGTCAGCATCTTGATCACCGTATTATTTTCTCTTGGACTATCCATATTCGTGGTTATTGCTGTTAAAATCTCTGGCCAGTTCCCTGGCGGACAACCACTTGGGAATATTAGGCGTTGTAAGCTTGGATGCGCTGGTGATGTAACGGATAACCGCTTGAATTGTTAATCGGAGAGCAGAGTTCAAATTCTAGTCTGGTTCGTTTGGGAAAGATATGAATCTGCTTTTCTTCCCAAGCTATGCGTTAAATTGGTTGTTGCAAAAAGGTAAGTCTGCTTGGAGTACCATAGTACCCTGTTTTTTTCACAATCACTAGTCGATCATACTCATTTTAACGAGTGTCTGACGCCCGGAAATTTCCATAAGTCGCAAATTCTCAAAGCTACGAGATCAGTTTTTGTTTTTTTTTTTTTTTTTTTTTTAATTGTAATTTTGGATTGGCCTTTTTTTTTTTTTTTTTTTTTTTTAAATAAGTATATTACATGCCAGACACGTATTAGCGCGTTTTGCTCGGGATGCGTGGGGGGGGTAGCCGTTTTCCCTTTTACATGCCACTAAATAATTATCATCTACCCCAACAAAAACCCAAATTCTTAAAAAATATTTTCTGGCTTTACGTGCACACCTCCAAATCCTGTTGTCCACCGATCACGAATAGGTTTGTTTCCTACAATGGCTGTTGCAAGCAATGCAGTCTATACTGACTGCTAGTAAATCATAGTTACGGCGTCAGTCAATGTGTAGCAGACATAGTGAACCAGAAACAGAGTTGAATGGCTGCAGAAATGGTGACCAAGATGTGCCTTATTCTTGAGGAAAGAGTTCGTCTTTGTCTGGCATGTAGGACTTCGATTTGAAAGAAGTCTAGTGCGTCGTTCCATCAAAAGAGACCCTTCTTTGTTGTCCCACAAGAAATTGGGTCATTAACAACTTTACGGAGTCGGACGAGGAGGGACATCCGGGTGTGTTAGTACTCCATTCTGAAGGGGCCCGTATGTGTAGTATGTGTATCATCCAGGCACGGTATTGGTGACTATCGAGTATAAGTAAACCATTATGTAGATGAGAGGTGTGTTCTTTCGAGGTACATCGTACGATATATGCAGCTGGGATAGAACGAACGACGATAAATATCAAGAAACTAGTGTAGAGGGAAGAAACGCCCATTCTTAAATAACGTCCCAAAACAGAGTCGCTAATTTCTTTTGACCACACAATGCAATTATCAATATTGTTGTAAAACTGTGCTCCAATCTTCAAAATGGTGATGTCTTCAAAAACCTGTTGATTGGGATAAAATTTCATAAGACAGGTACCTATAAATTAATTAGATACCTTTCTTAGGAAATTTATCAGAGGTGTATATAAAATACTATAATTTTATGTACATTTATTACATTTTACTGTGTTATTTGTATTTCCATTCATATTTATTATTAATTTTGATTTTTCATTTCTGGAAAAATGTCATAACCGAGATTAATATAAAAATAACATCATAAATTTCATAAGATGATACTGATACTTGTAGGTACTCTTCTCAGTTGAAATTGAAAAATCAAATTAACTTCTCCACACGTGTTTCGCTAA
This sequence comes from Acanthosepion lycidas, assembly GCA_963932145.1. NCBI lineage: Eukaryota > Metazoa > Mollusca > Cephalopoda > Sepiida > Sepiidae > Acanthosepion > Acanthosepion lycidas. The sequence goes on from OZ010597.1 coordinate 19,088,770, forward strand.
AGTAAAGGTCTTAACAGCGGAGAACAATGCTTAACTCAAATAACGCAACTTAATTGTATTCTGGTTGGTCTTCCGTACTTTATAATTACAGCCTGATTATAAACACAAAATTACATTTCTTAATTACTGCAGATCTTCTGATTAGTCAAAATGATAAAATTTACAACGCGCTAAAAAGATCTATCTCATAAGGACTTACGAAACCCGATGCGGCTTTTTACTAATTTTATAATATTTTAACAACTGAAATGTAAAAATCTGTTATAATTGTATTAAAAATTCATTTTTCATCGAAATTTTTTTTTTTTTTGCTTTCAGAAAATATTGTCCATATCCATAAAAACAAAAGCTAATAAAAGCATTTGAAATTAAATAATATCTTTGTTTTATTGAGTTTTGTATGTTACAATTCAGAGCTGATTTTCAAGTGGGGGGGGTCCAATTAAAAACAAAAAAAAACATGATTTGCATTCCTCAAAGCCTTGTGCTTTTAACTATTCTAATCACTAAACCCGATGAGATCGAATTTCTAGCGTTTTCATAAAATTAGTTATGGGGAGTGGTAATAAACATAAAAAAATATTTCTGCCATGACTTTAAAAAAAAAAAAAAAAAACATAATTTCGATCAGCTGTGAATAGTTTTTGAAAGTTTCATTAACATCCTACAATTTTTATTTTTGCAAGATTTTCCAAATTAATGTGTCTCATACCAAAAAAACGTGCTAAAAATTGTCTGTTATTTTACTAGTTCCGGTGATACGAAGAGAAACGAGTTTTTTTTTTTTTTTTTTTGTTTTTTTTTTAATCAAAATTTAGAATGTTCTAAAAAGAAGAAGAATTTTTTTTTTTTAAATAATTAAAAAAAATAGTCTTTTCTCTTAATAATAACATAAGCATTTAGACGATAAAATTTTGTTTTCGGCAAGGTTGGCGTCATTTTCATCAAGCTATGCTTTGTTTTTTTTTTTTTTGCTTTTTTAGCTATTTCGTGGAGGTACCTAATAAAATGTAATTGTACTTTATTTTAGAAGAATAAAATTGATAAACATAAACGGAAATTATTTATGAATCGATCTAATAATTTTATTCCAACTTTCGGTACCAGAATTCTCCGACGGACACCAATTTTACTCCATATACATTCGATTAAGTTTACCCTATAAATAATAATCGCCAGAAATTTCATTCATCAGGTGGATTCCTTCTGTAGAAGGCGGGAGTCGAAGCACAGATTTAAATGTCCTCTGGTCCTGACGTTGACACTTCATTGTATTTCATCTGGACGATATGCGAATAGATTGTTAAGGTCAAAACTTCCTATCATTGTCACCGGCCTTCATTACCACCGCAAATTAATTAAGCCTCATGTGACTGGCCCCGACTGACTGTGAATCTACCTCAGGCAAATGAATAAATGGATATTGGAAATTAACAATTCATCCCGAGCATTATTCGAAGCGTATTAATTAAACAATTCTTATTTCATTTATTAATATATTTGTAAATTTAATAACCAATTAAAATTATGTTGTAACCATCTAAAGCAGCGTTTCTCAACATTTTTTTCCTTGCGTATTCCATAAAATAAATTGCATGTCTCAAGAAACCCCCTCCGCAAAAACAAAATTATATACCATATCTTTCTCATTTTATTTTCATCGTAGTTCACGTGTTAAATATCATAGTATATATATTTTTTGAATAACTGGTTTAAGGAAAAATTAATACATTTTTGCCGGGTTTCGATCCTAGCTAGAGGCTACCGGACGTCTAGCCAAACTGATGAGCTGTGATTAAGCGAACCACTATCTGTTGATCACACACACACACACACACACACACACACACACACATATATATATATATATATATATATATATATATATATATATATATATATTAGGTTGGTGAAAAAATAATGACGTAATGTCGTTTTTTGACGTTAAAAAATACGTCAAAAAACGACATTATTTTTGCACCAACCTTATATATATATATATATATAACATTGCTCGCAAAAGAAAATTACATTTATACGTGTGTGTCTCATGTTCCGTGTCCTTTCAGGACCTTGGCAAACTTAAATCTCCAGAATTCCCTGTCCTTCGCAGCTCTTAATAAATTTTGTCATCTCTTCCAAACCCTATTCCACCAGCCATTCGCTCAAACTTCTGCCCCTCTTGCCTTTAAATTCTCTTGGGAGTAGCGATTTTCCAAGCGTAGCTCAGATGTGGCATGAGGCACCCAGTGAGGATCGAACTCGCTACTCAGTCGTAATATTTCTAGCGAGACAAGCTTGCTAACCATTACACTACGTAGAGGTGCCCAAATTCTCTTGTGAGTATCATATTTTCAAAGCCCCCTTTTCTCAATATGTGCCCTAGAAATTTCAACTCTCTTTCTGATAAATATAAATGTCCTTTTTGTTTAGGTACCTTCATTAATTCGGTAAACTTAAGGTTTAAATTGTTTTTTTTTTGTTTTTTTGTTTTTTTTTTTTTGTTTTAATGAAAAAACTTTCATGAAGCTTCAAATTTAGTTTTAAATGAAAGCTAAATTATTAAATTTACTATACTCGGTAAGTACAAAGTAAAAGTAAAGTTGGTTTATTTCATACATTAATTATATTGATTGTAATAGTATTTTTTTTTTTTTTTTTTTTTTTCAGTAAAATCGATCATGTCAGCCATTTTTAGACATTTGTAAGCAAGACTTAATTTTCTGTTTTAAAAATCTTGCAAAAATAAAATATTTCTGAAACGTTATTTGAGGAAAATTAGCAAATTTATAATCTGATTTGAAACAAACTTACTTATAGCATAAAATGTTGTATACAAGTATTTCCTAACCGCGAGGTTTTGTTTTGCTGGCGTGTTAATCGATTTATTGACAGCTGAATGTGTTCATAGTTAAGTATGGTGGAGCAGACGACAATTTTCATTAGGATTTTGTATTTTTTTTTTTTTTTTCTCCGTAAGCCGGGACATCACAGGTGACCGTTTATTAATCGATTTGTACATCTAGATTTCAGAATTTCTGTATCGATATACAAATATAAAAACGGATCGAAATTCTTTTAAAAATAGTCGGGTCTTCAGATTTTAATAAGCCTTAAAATATATAATTAGTAAATATAGTTTTACTTAATAACAATATTCCCTAAAATGATCTCATCGAAATTGAACTTTAAAAGATTCGAAAACTTTATCAGTTATTGAATATGAAATTGTAAAAAGTTAAAATAAATTTTGTAAAAATTCATTTTCCATCTAATTTTTTTTTTCTTCAGAGAATATTGTCTTTAATATACATATTATTCATAAATTAAATTAAAACCTTCTCTATTTAAATGATATATTAGTTTTTATTTTTTTTTTATCAAGACTTTCTAATAAAAATATTCTCAGAAATAATTTCATTAATTTCTGAATACGTTCTGAAAATTTCATTAAACTCCGAGAATTATTTGATTTTTGCAAGAATTTTCAAATTAATGTGTCTATCACCGCAAAAAAAAAAAAAAAAAAAAAGGGAAAATTTACACTGCTAAAAGTTAGTACAACCGCCGACGCAAGAAAAACAAATTTTTTTTTTTTTTGTTTGTTTCAATCAAAATTTCGAATTTTCTAAAAAGGATTTAAAAATAATTAATTAAATAATAAAAAAATACTTTGATCCATCCTCTTAATAACAAAGATTTTAACGATAAAACTGTTTTCATTCAGTTTGGAGCATGTTTTCATCACGGTATGCTGAATTATTTTCCGATCTCGTGGAAGTACCTATTTGCTGCCATTGTCTCTAGAACTTCGTCGTTACTCAGATATTCGGTCCTTGGATTTCTCAGCAGACACCTGTAGTGCCACATTTCTGTTGCTTCATGTCTCTTCATATCTGTGAGGAGATAGCCCAGTATTCACTACCATATAGGAGGACTGAAATTACGTAACAGTTCAGTCCTTTTTTTTCTTTGTTTCTAACGAAATTTTTCTATTTCTTAATACTTTGTTCAGCTTTTGGAAGGAATCTTTCACTCTTCTTGTGTTGTACTTTCCATCCTCTGTTAATACGCTACCCAGATGTCTAAATTGTTACTGCTGTTTGATTTCGGTATCTCCAGTTTATAATTTGCATGTTGGGCTCTCTCTTTTGCTAACCAATTTGCAAGTGAAAAAAAAAAAAAAACGTGTGTACGCCATATGGTTTGTTTGAGATTAAGTTGCCGGCTGCTCGAAGAATGTCTACCCCGGGGAGAAGAATACCGTACTGTTGCCGCTACATACTGAAGCAAAGAGATTGGGGAGCTTTCTTTTATAGTCCTGAATACAACTAGCAGGCGTCTTTGCAGACATGGTAGGGTTGTCGGAGTTAACTTCTCCTAATTTTCCAAACCTCTACTTGGGGACGCTCTCCATTTCTATAAATACTTGGCGATATTTTTTTCTCGGCCAATTTTTCTTTTCAGTTGACACTACAACTATGTAAATATCTCTTGGAGATTTGCGGTTTTCCCAACGCCATGAACAACACACACGTACGTTCACTCACACATACTTTCCACTTTCATTTGTTACACACGCGTTATTATCTTTGTCATTTTTGTAAACCGTTTGTTGTTAATACCTCTAATTCCTCTAACGTAGGAGCACGAACAGATATATCGACTTTTGTAACATTCCCACCGCTCTAACTTAGGGACACGAACTGATATATCGACTTTAATGACCCTCCCACCGCTGTAACGTAGGAACCCGACCTGGTATCTTGACTTTAGTAACATTCCCACCGCTCTTACTTAGCTTTCCTTTGCTTCGTCTATATATTTTTCATTTATTTGTTCTGGTGGGCTTTTTACTCTTTCCTAATTCGACACAACGAATGTAAAGTTTTAAGCCATAAAAAAACAAACGCATCAAATGCCTCTAAAAAAAAATAAATAAACAAACGCTTTCTCCGACTGCGGTGGAATGCACAACTCACAAGACTGAAGAATTTTAAGTCGCTGTGCGTTTTTAAGGGCCAATACATCTCCACGAGGGGCCCAGTGAAATGGTGGGACCGAGATGACGGCCTAGTAGCACGCTTAAAATCATGCAATCTGGGAACTAGCGAAAGTCGCTCGTCGGAGCAGTTGCCTTGAAAGTATTTGTAAAAAAAAACAAAAAAACAGAGGGAGGCGACAGCACGTCTGTGAGAGAGCGACTGTAGACGAGATGCCAGATCAAGGCCAGTCACATTGCATATCCGTCTCTGGATTTTGTCGAGGACCTTAAGACGAACAACGGGGGCACCAGACCATATATGGCAGTAGTATTCCATGCAAGGGCGAATGGTTGATTCATAAATTCGAAGGATTGCTTGTCTTACACCTTCTTTTTTTATATACTTATTGAATTCATTTTTCTATCCGTATGCAAACTGATTCCTGCTAATATAGGTTCTGGATTATTTTAATATCCTTCCCAAATGTAGTAAGGTTAAACAAGGTTACCACTTTATTTTGTTCGATTTCCAGTCTAGATTGTTTATTTAATTTTGCATAAGTAAAAACGCGTTCTGTGATTCATTTTTTTAAATTAAAACAAGATGTCTTCATTTTCTTTTACATTAAAAGAAAGCAATGTTACTGAATGTAGAGGCGAGGTTCTTTGTGATGTCTTATCAACATCATTATCAGTTCTGTAACTGCCCTCTCCGTTGGGGAAACTTGAAGACAGAAGAAACAGGCAACCTCCCCCAGAAAGATCTGATGGCGGTAACTCATGATTTCCGTCACTGTCGTGTCTGTCCACCATTCTTTGGTGTTGTCAGACAAGCTCTTGCGTTGTCGTCTCCGCTTGGGTTCCACTTTCTACAGTGCTTCGCATAATGGTCTTGCGAAGGTTATGTCGTGTGACGTGGCCAAACCATGCTATCTTCCGAGGCTTTATAGTGGCATGCAAAGATGCCTGTCTGCTCACAAGAGTTTTGAACTTGTTCCATACATAAGCACTGGTTTTGTGCTCCCAGTAGGAGATGCGGATGAGCTTTCTAGAGCATTTCTTCTCAAACGCGTAGATCTTTTTTTCTTACTTCAACCAGCAGTGTCCAATTCTCACTCCCGCAGAGAAGGATGGATACGGTCAGAGTTTGATAAAGTACATTTAATAACTCGCATATATTAGTGAGTGAATTTTAACCAGGGATAAAAAAAAAAAATGCTTTTTTTTTCCTTTTTTTTTTTTTTTTTTTTTAATTAGGTTTATTTACTGACTTGAGGCTTTTGAAATAATTAAAAGGATTGTAATTTTAATTAAACTAATTGTTAACAGATTTAATTCTAATTAAGTAAATGAATATCTTCCAGTTGTCTTCATCGGGGCCATCTTAATATTGATTATTAATTACTTTTAAATTCATTATTTCTTTGGGATTTTTTAAAAATGTTTACGAGACTTGTATCTATTTTTTTCCTTTGCTATTGATTTCAATCCAGATTTTACAAAATTAATCAGCATATTACGCTTTCGAAATAAGAAAGCCTAACAATGGTTGTTCCAAATATCTAAAGCCTAAAGATAACCCCTTTTACAGTGATTCCACAGCATTATTTTAATATTGTTTGGCCGGAATTTAACAATAGGCACTGCGACCAGATTTTTTTTTTTAATTTTTTTTCCATATTACTACAGATTATAGGCATTCCATATTACGAATATAAAAAAAATGTTTTTCTATTAAATTTTATAAAATTTAATAGTCTTCCAGTTTGATACGTAAATTCGTTGTAAATTGATCCACCTACGGATAACGAAACAAAATATGTTTATACGATGTAATTTGTCTATATTTCTGAGATGAGGTATTATGTACACAATTTACATTATTCGGACTTTTGTCCTCATCTTTTTCGCCATATTTATTACAACGCTCCGGACTTCTTCAGTTGGTTGGAATGTGAAACTGAACCCTTTATTTCGCTCGCTGGGGTACCAGAGAAAAGCAATAATAACAACAAAAATTGCAATATGAGCTCTGGTAAAAAAAAAAAAATGTTTGAAGGCATTAATTTTATAAGTCCCAGAAATTCATGCACAGATGGCCTCAAGGAAATGGCACAGTGGATTAATGCGTTGGTTAGATCCAGTGACAGTGTGGGTTCAATACGTGGTCAAAGCAGTGGAGAACATGGAGAGGTGAATTAACAGGAGATAACTGACAACTGACATCCATTAATCATGGCATGTAAAACTAGAACAGTCTACCCCAGTGAGCGAAATAAGGGATTCAGTTCGACATTCCAACCACCTGAAGAAGGCCGGAGCGTATAACGATCGAAACGTTGTAATAAATATGGCGATAAAGATGATAATGTAAATAGTGTACGATGTAATTTCTTAAAATGCTTTTACAGCCATATCACGTTGAAACACCAGTTCACATACTACCTAGATGGGTGACCGCTTGGGAATACCAGAAATTTTAAGCTTGGATATGCAGGTTGTATAGCCGTTGAAACCTCGATTCCCGTACGATCACAGAAATTAAGCAACGTCAAGCCTGGTCAGTACTTAGATGGGTGACCGCTTGGGAATACCACGTCTTGTAAGGTTGGTATAGTAGATAAAGGCTTGAAATTGTTAATCGTGGGACAGAATTCCGATTCTAGCTGGATTCGTTATATTTCTTTATACGCAATTACCCTTTTAGGAAAAGGTATTAAAATCCTGGCTTTTAAATAACCGTAGAAAATGAATCGATCAAATCATTTCTTAAAATCTCAGAAACATTTTGGAATTCTTTTTATTCATATACTATTTTCGATTAAGGACTCTCGAATATGAAATACTGAAGTTATGTGACTGGCTTCTTTATGAAAACCAGTGACCATGCCTCACGCATTTGGCGATAATTCATGTGTCTGGTACTACAAGACTGAGTGTAATAATGGATATATTTGACTTTATATATTTGTACTCCAGCGTCTCTCTCTCTCTTTTTTTTTTTTTTTTTTTTTTTTTTTTTTTTTTTTTTTTTTTTAGCCTGCTGTTCTCACCACACCACCACTACTACTAATAATAATAGTAATATTTCTTGTCTTCATATAAATATTCAGGGCTAAAAATTCTTAAATAGTCCGATAACTATTACGGAATAAATATTTACAAAATAAAATCCGTAATAAATATCGGATGATCGGCTGGTGTAATGGAAAGCTCTGATTGAGAAATCAGACAGCCGAGTTCGAATTCCAGTCGCATTCATTACATTCACTTACGCACAAATACGCTTGGGAAAGGCATGGATGCATCTCTTTCCCCCCAGCTATGTGTTAAATAGTAAAGTAGACTGGACTCTATAGCTATGATTTAGAAGTCAAACTTTTCCAAAAACTTTTTCGTTTAGAGACCTTGTAGAACAGTGTTCGCTATCTGTATTTAATTCTTCCAAAAGGTGTGGTAGGTTATGCACAAAGTTTCACTGCTATAATCAAATCGTACCCGAGGGTAATCTGGCTATTCGGCATTAAGAACGGAACTTTTGAATCTCTCTCATCCTTTGAAGATGACTGGAAAATCATATGTACATTTCTTTTGTCTCTTCTCTCTCTCTCTCTCTCTCTCTCTCTTTTGTCTCTTCTCTCTCTCTTTTGTCTCTTCTCTCTCTTTTGTCTCTTCTCTCTCTTTTGTCTCTTCTCTCTCTTTTGTCTCTTCTCTCTCTTTTGTCTCTTCTCTCTCTTTTGTCTCTTCTCTCTCTTTTGTCTCTTCTCTCTCTCGTCTCTCTCTCTCTCTCGTCTCTCTCTCTCTCTCGTCTCTCTCTCTCTCTCGTCTCTCTCTCTCTCTCGTCTCTCTCTCTCTCTCGTCTCTCTCTCTCTCGTCTCTCTCTCTCTCGTCTCTCTCTCTCTCGTCTCTCTCTCTCTCGTCTCTCTCTCTCTCGTCTCTCTCTCTCTCTCGTCTCTCTCTCTCTCTCGTCTCTCTCTCTCTCTCGTCTCTCTCTCTCTCGTCTCTCTCTCTCTCGTCTCTCTCTCTCTCGTCTCTCGTCTCTCTCGTCTCTCGTCTCTCTCGTCTCTCGTCTCTCTCGTCTCTCGTCTCTCTCGTCTCTCGTCTCTCGTCTCTCTCGTCTCTCGTCTCTCTCGTCTCTCGTCTCTCGTCTCTCGTCTCTCGTCTCTCTCGTCTCTCGTCTCTCGTCTCTCTCTCTCGTCTCTCGTCTCTCGTCTCTCTCTCTCGTCTCTCTCTCCTCGTCTCTCGTCTCTCTCTCCTCGTCTCTCGTCTCTCTCTCTCCTCGTCTCTCGTCTCTCTCTCTCCTCGTCTCTCGTCTCTCTCTCCTCGTCTCTCGTCTCTCTCTCCTCGTCTCTCGTCTCTCTCTCCTCGTCTCTCGTCTCTCTCTCCTCGTCTCTCGTCTCTCTCTCCTCGTCTCTCTCCTCTCGTCTCTCTCCTCTCGTCTCTCGTCTCTCGTCTCTCTCCTCTCGTCTCTCTCCTCTCGTCTCTCGTCTCTCGTCTCTCTCCTCTCGTCTCTCGTCTCTCTCTCTCCTTGTCTCTCTCTCGTCTCTCTCCTTGTCTCTCTCCTTGTCTCTCTCTCTCTCCTTGTCTCTCTCTCTCTCCTTGTCTCTCTCTCTCTCCTTGTCTCTCTCTCTCTCCTTGTCTCTCTCTCTCTCCTTGTCTCTCTCTCTCTCCTTGTCTCTCTCTCTCTCCTTGTCTCTCTCTCTCTCCTTGTCTCTCTCTCTCTCTCTATCACACACTGAAACCATTCAGCGTCTCTTTTATGTCTTTTCAGTCTTTCTTCTCGATCAAAACTGAATATTCCATTATTTATCAGGTATTGACAGGGTCTGACTATCGAACAACCAGAATTATTATCTGAAATTCTTTGGAATAATTCCACGTATTTATTTATTTATTTTTATTTTTTATATATACAGTTATTAATTGTTCATGTATGTCGTCCATCTTGTTAAGAAATATCTAGATTATCATCTATATTTTCTCTGATCAATTAGTATTAATAAAAATGGCCTCAAGTAAATTAATCCTTTTGGTCTTAAAGACGACGATCCTTCATCAGACCCTGTTTTCAAATGACAAAAATCATCTCGTCTGAACACTTCCAACAGCAAGAAAAACAAAAAATTGTGAGTGCATATAACTAGAAGAGAAAAGATATAATCAAGTTGACTTTCGTTTTCTACGGATTCTGCGATATGATATGCCCACGTAGAGTAATTAACAAGCTCTACAAAATTTTTTTTTTTTTTTTTTTTTTTAGATAATAGCTTAGTGACACACGTCTTACCAATTAATCCATAGGTGGGTGAAGATGTAGATTCATACCTTTACTAAGGGTATTTACGCGTAAGACCTTAACGAACCCAACTGGAATTGGAGTTCCGCTCTCTGATCAACAATTCCGATCCATTATCCATTAAACTACCAACGCATCCAAGCTTACAGCAGCTGGTATTCTCAAGCAGTCACCCATTTACATAGATATTAGGTTGGTGCAAAAATAATGACGTAACAATGTTGTTTTTTTTTTTTTTTTTTTTTTTTTTTTTTGACGTATTTTTAACGTCAAAAAACGACATTATTACGTCATTATTTTTGCACCAACCTAATAGATGGATAGATATGAGCATAGATAGATGGATAGATATGAGCATAGATAGATGGATAGATATGAGCATAGATAGATGGATAGATATGAGCATAGATAGATGGATAGATATGAGCATAGATAGATGGATAGATATGAAGACAGATAGGAACAGAGATAGTTGCATCAACAAGAACTGCAACCTCCTTAGGCATATCGTTGGTAGACTCCACCTCCTAGCTGACAATATCAGAAGACTCCATTTCTGATGTTTCATCTTACCGTAGTAATAATATAAAGCCGACCTTGAAGTCTGAGAAAGTGGGATCGTCTCTATGCAACGATCCACAAACTTGGAAGCAAATTACCCCTAGATTAGTGCTAGGCATCTGCTGTTCTCTGCTTCAGACATTATCGAAAGGATGGTCGAGTAATAACCAAATTAAAGTTCTGTTTCATCGATTTGAATTATTCATGCTAACGTTGACAACAAAGGAACTTTTTTAATCATTTCACCTCAAGCAAGGTGATAAAGCCAGTAAGTCGCAAGGGCTTACTGAGAATGAAGGAATCTGAAAAAAAAAACTTTATTGAAGAGAAACGACAATGAAAGACCAGGATTAACAAAAAAAAAAATAAAAGATATGACAACGACTGACGTTGAATTTACATTTTTGAAAATCGTAGTTGACAAGAAAGCAAGAAACCAGACGAGAGCATTGCGCTTAAATTCATGAAAATGCTGTATCAAATAGGAAAGCTTATAAGAACAATTGTCATGAAAATATTTATAGTATTAGGTTGGTTGCAAAAATAATTTCGTTTTCTAACATGTGTTACCATTTGAGAAAACGAAATTATTTTTGCACCAAACTAATATAAGCTCCGGAAGATGACGTCGCCCTAATGGGAAAGTGATTGGAACCAGGATGTCAGGACTGATAATATTGTAGATTCTTCTTTCGATTTTAGTAAAAAAAAAAAAAAAAAAACATCTCTTGACACATAACAGAATCACAGACCAGATGTGGCAACAATATTCAATACACAGACCAATGATAGATTTATAAAAGGGTAAGGCACAACAATCTTTGCTTTTTATGTCAGCGGAAATCGTTAGACAAAGAAGGCACAGTGATACGCTAAATGCTATTGTTTTTCTCTAAAACTAAACTGAAATCTTGACCCTGTGTACTCGTAGAAAACAAGTAAATTAAGTACACAACAATAGATAAGGGGATACGTTGTTTTTCTTTTTTTTTTTTCCAACCAGTTGGTTTTTGTTTTGTTATACAGCATATCAACCTCAGTAGGTTATTTAGTGCCGACAAGATTTTTATTGTTGGTAATATTTTTTTCTTCAAAAAAAAAGTATTGCTGGTAACTTTTTTTTATTTTTTTCCAAAATTACTGGTATTAAAAGCTATTTTTATATTTTCATAGTGTTTTGACACCAGTTTGGGGGTTAACTATTTACCCATAGCTCGAACCCTAACAGGTGCTACCACCCCGGGTCAGGGTGGACCTGGGAACATCATCAAATTAAGATGGGGTTCCACGCTTCCCAATGCCTCCTGATCAGAAGCCTTGCTGCCGAATCTAGTTTATCATCATACCCAAGACGATCACCAAGTTGAAATATCTGAGAAGTGATAGTAGAGGATCAAAAATGCTACACAGAAATCTGAATGCGCATTAGAATAACAAGCAACATAATTAGAAAGACTTTGGGAAATGGATATTCACAGGGAATATCGTAGATATTACTTAGTGCAATGTAAGATGTACAACAAGGAAAGCATTACAAGAATATGCTTCTTCATAACTTGTGAAGTTCCTTTTTGCTGGATGTAAGCGTGAAAATGCCGCTCACCATGCTGTAATGATTTCTACATCAATCGTACACACGCTCGCAAATACACGTGTGTGCGCATATTAACAACGTTTTTATGTCACTCTCGATGTATGAAGGCCTAATTGTTCAGTTTAGAAATTAACTGCCAGAGTACATACACAGATGATTTGAATATAGTGGTGAAGACTTTTAATTCAGTTTCCCTTCTCCTCGACTGGCTGAAACCCAAGGAAAGAGAACCCAGTCTATCCTACGATTTAGCCCATATCTAGAGAAAGATAGTTTAATATCTTTTCCAATGGGTTTAACGTGTAGTAAACTAAAAAAACGAAACAAAAAAAAACAATATATATATATATATATATATATATATATATATATATATATATATATATATATTGTTTTTTGTTTTTTTATATATATATACGTCTAGCATGAAACGGACTGTTGCCTCTAAGTGTTGACTTCAATGTTCACTTTTATATTTACACACGCTCTGTCTCTATTGAACACTTTATCCCATAAATATACCACACTTTAAGACTATACTTCTTTATATATACATATATATATATATATATATATATATATATATATATATATATATATATATATATATATATATTGTGTGTGTGTGAACATTGAAGTAAACACTCAGTGTCAACATGCTGTTTCATGCTAGATGCAATCGTCAGGCCGCGAGTGTTGTATTTTTTTCTCGACTATATATATGGGTCAGTGATGCATTGTGGGTAATTCTGGCGGTTATTTTGGCGGGAGTGACTTATTTCTTGTTTGAGTTCATTTATTTTACTTGTTTTTATTTTCATTTTCATTTTCTATATTTATTCTTTTCGGTTTCGATGTTTTATTAACGTAGTAAAAAAACTTAGGTCGCTTATTTAATAGTTTGTTTTTGTCTGGGAAGATAAAGCTATTTATTCGTCCAATCTTTGGATTGATTGCCGTAATCTATTCTGCTATTTTGGCTGGGGGCAATTTTTTATTTGTTTATTATTTTATTTATTTATTTGGATTGATTATTTTTACTTGTTTTTGCTTATATATGTTTATTTTTATTCTAACCGTTATTTTAGCGGGAGCGATTTAATTTATTATTTGGATTAATTTTTAATTATTTTTTCTTTTTTATTTACTTATTTTTTATTTTGTATTTTTTTATTTACTCTATTCGGTTTTCGTTTTTTTTTTTTTTTATCGTTACATAGCCATAATATAGCTATTTTCTCGTCCAATTTTTGCATTGAGTGCTGTAGTCTATTCTAACGGTTATTGGTTTGTTAGTCCGTTCATTGCTTACTTTATTTCGGTTGATTATTTTTACTTGTATTTTATGTATTTATTTTTTGTTCTATTTCGTCTATTCTAACGGGAGTGCTTTCTTAATTTGTTTATTTACTTGGGTTAATTTATTTTACTTATTTTTTATATTATTTTGTTTATTTCTATTCTTTTCAGTTTTCGATTTTTAAGTAACTGAGTAAAAATTTCTTTTCATTTCTGCATTTTGAAATGAGCTCAGATCGTTTATTCAGTAATTTATTTTGGTCTGGGAAGGTAATAATAGCTATTTTTCCTCCAGTCAAAGTTTGCAGGCTTTGCATTGATTGTTGTTGGCTGATGGTCTTTTCCTTATTTTCCATGATGTTTTTGGTGTGATTTTTTGTTTTTTTAATTTCCCAGATATACTTAGAAAGCATTGTGCTGGTCGCGTATTTACTATTTGTAAAATATGTTTTCTGTGCATAGTTTCTTTGTTTCCAGGGACATTCAATTACTCCTAGATATACTTTTTCTTCATTATCTGGCGATTTTACAGTAGCTTGGCATACGACATTGTTTTTTTTAAGCAATTACCGTTTAAGGGACATTCATTCTTTATTCTACGGTTACACATGGGTTTAATTTGTTCGGGTGGTTTGTTCATAGTTTCATGTTGTGCTTTTTATTATTTGAGCCATGTTCTCGGTGCAACTGTAGCTAATTTTTACAGTGTTTTTTATTGAATATTTTGTGTAGAGTATTTGATTCCGGGAAGTGTTTAAGTGTTTGTTTAAGAGTTTAAAGAATATTTTACCTCCGTTTGTTTTTTACGTTTTTGCTGTATGGTGGGTTGAACCATATGATATTACTCTTCCTGTTGGCCTTTTTTTGTGCTCTGTGATGAGTGTGTGAGTGTTGCCTTGAATCCACTATCTTTTAGGCCTGTTTCGTAGTCTTTCTTAGCTTCGTTAAATATGGTTTCATTGGAAGAATTGTCGGAAAGCCTGCGATTAATCGATTTTGGTATCTGTTTGATTATTGAAGGCGGGTGATTGGAAGATGTGTGTATGAACAGTGGTTTATCATTGGTTTTTCTCTATGGTTTATATGTACCTTTTCATAATAGATAAAAATGATACAGGACTCTACATGGACGACGGTCTCGTAATCTTAAGAAACTATAACAAACGAAACGCGGACAGAACTGGAAAAGCTATAAAAAAAATAACGGATTTGATATAAATATAATGACTAACCTAAACGAAGGAGATTTTCTAGATGTTACCTTTAACCTAATGTAAACCATACATGAAAAAAAAAAAAAAAAAACTTCCTTCTCAGTGAATTTCATCTAAAATCCATCATCATCGAACACCTCTGATATAGATAAAGCAGTTCTAGGCATTGTAAGTAATAAGATATTTAATTTGATTTATGACTACTACTTATCCTCAGAGATCCCAGTGTATTTTCTCTTAAACACCGTTTTGTCTTTTTTTTTTTCTCCCTCTATACATTAGTCATCTCAGCTCTTTTACTGGCTCATCGGTTGAACTCTCTCCCTTCGGGCGGGGAGGAACCCGAACGAGGCTACGCCGAAGGGCGGATTCTCTTTCGGGGAGGTAAACCGACCCTGAACCCGTTTATACGGATTCAATGGGCATATTTTTGGCGGTGATCCCACGTTAAACCGGCCTTGTGCCACATGATGCCCACGTTGGGGGGTGACTAAATATAGTCAGTTCGTCGTTATAGGTAGACCCATGTGTTAACATCTCCCAAAATGAAGCTCTCACAACGAGGACACATCGTCCTAAAAAAACACTCACACAATTGTACATTTCAGGTACGAGCGTTTTATATACCAACTACACGTGTACATTTTTTAAATTTTTTTTTCTATGTATATCACATTAAATGGTTCAGTTTTATTTACTGGTTGTATGCAGTTTCGCGTTATTTGCCTCTCTCTTTCATTCTCTCCAAATCTGCTTTTTACGACTGCCGGGGTTAATGGGAGCGGCCGGCAATAACATCGTCCGTCATTCTCATGCCGAATGAACACGTGTTTTTGTTTGGATGTAGTTTAGGGATTTACCTTTTTAAAAGCTTTAACTAAGAAAAGGATAATACCTGATACATATATATAAGGCAATAGAATCTGTATAAAATGGATCCGATTCAAACTCAAGAATATTAAAGGTATCTTTCGGAAATGCACGCAATATCTACGGAATATTCCGATATGAATGAAAGAAGTAATTACAGATTTTGTTGCAAGAAATTTTATTGATTTTCTTTTATTTCGTTGCACTAATTTTAATTCTAAAACTTTAATTTTAAACTCTATAAAATATTGATATTTCATATTTATTGAATAAAAAGAAACATTTGAGTTTGATAAATGCTGCGGCAAAAACTGCGAAACCTTGTTTTTACTAATCTCGATGGGACCTCTTTGAAAATGAAAAACGTAAGTAAAATTTCCTGTGTAGGGAATTGCAAAATAACATTTTATGGGTTGTATTCTTCATTTGCATTCACTTACTTTTCTCTTTCTCTCTGTCTCTCTTTCTCTCTGTCTCTCTTTCTCTCTGTCTCTCTTTCTCTCTGTCTCTTTTCCTCTCTGTCTCTTTTCCTCTCTGTCTCTTTTCCTCTCTGTCTCTTTTCCTCTCTGTCTCTTTTCCTCTCTGTCTCTTTTCCTCTCTGTCTCTTTTCCTCTCTGTCTCTTTTCCTCTCTGTCTCTTTTCCTCTCTGTCTCTTTTCCTCTCTGTCTCTTTTCCTCTCTGTCTCTTTTCCTCTCTGTCTCTTTTCCTCTCTGTCTCTTTTCCTCTCTGTCTCTTTTCCTCTCTGTCTCTTTTCCTCTCTGTCTCTTTTCCTCTCTGTCTCTTTTCCTCTCTGTCTCTTTTCCTCTCTGTCTCTTTTCCTCTCTGTCTCTTTTCCTCTCTGTCTCTTTTCCTCTCTGTCTCTTTTCCTCTCTGTCTCTTTTCCTCTCTGTCTCTTTTCCTCTCTGTCTCTTTTCCTCTCTGTCTCTTTTCCTCTCTGTCTCTTTTCCTCTCTGTCTCTTTTCCTCTCTGTCTCTTTTCCTCTCTGTCTCTTTTCCTCTCTGTCTCTTTTCCTCTCTGTCTCTTTTCCTCTCTGTCTCTTTTCCTCTCTGTCTCTTTTCCTCTCTGTCTCTTTTCCTCTCTGTCTCTTTTCCTCTCTGTCTCTTTTCCTCTCTGTCTCTTTTCCTCTCTGTCTCTTTTCCTCTCTGTCTCTTTTCCTCTCTGTCTCTTTTCCTCTCTGTCTCTTTTCCTCTCTGTCTCTTTTCCTCTCTGTCTCTTTTCCTCTCTGTCTCTTTTCCTCTCTGTCTCTTTTCCTCTCTGTCTCTTTTCCTCTCTGTCTCTTTTCCTCTCTGTCTCTTTTCCTCTCTGTCTCTTTTCCTCTCTGTCTCTTTTCCTCTCTGTCTCTTTTCCTCTCTGTCTCTTTTCCTCTCTGTCTCTTTTCCTCTCTGTCTCTTTTCCTCTCTGTCTCTTTTCCTCTCTGTCTCTTTTCCTCTCTGTCTCTTTTCCTCTCTGTCTCTTTTCCTCTCTGTCTCTTTTCCTCTCTGTCTCTTTTCCTCTCTGTCTCTTTTCCTCTCTGTCTCTTTTCCTCTCTGTCTCTTTTCCTCTCTGTCTCTTTTCCTCTCTGTCTCTTTTCCTCTCTGTCTCTTTTCCTCTCTGTCTCTTTTCCTCTCTGTCTCTTTTCCTCTCTGTCTCTTTTCCTCTCTGTCTCTTTTCCTCTCTGTCTCTTTTCCTCTCTGTCTCTTTTCCTCTCTGTCTCTTTTCCTCTCTGTCTCTTTTCCTCTCTGTCTCTTTTCCTCTCTGTCTCTTTTCCTCTCTGTCTCTTTTCCTCTCTGTCTCTTTTCCTCTCTGTCTCTTTTCCTCTCTGTCTCTTTTCCTCTCTGTCTCTTTTCCTCTCTGTCTCTTTTCCTCTCTGTCTCTTTTCCTCTCTGTCTCTTTTCCTCTCTGTCTCTTTTCCTCTCTGTCTCTTTTCCTCTCTGTCTCTTTTCCTCTCTGTCTCTTTTCCTCTCTGTCTCTTTTCCTCTCTGTCTCTTTTCCTCTCTGTCTCTTTTCCTCTCTGTCTCTTTTCCTCTCTGTCTCTTTTCCTCTCTGTCTCTTTTCCTCTCTGTCTCTTTTCCTCTCTGTCTCTTTTCCTCTCTGTCTCTTTTCCTCTCTGTCTCTTTTCCTCTCTGTCTCTTTTCCTCTCTGTCTCTTTTCCTCTCTGTCTCTTTTCCTCTCTGTCTCTTTTCCTCTCTGTCTCTTTTCCTCTCTGTCTCTTTTCCTCTCTGTCTCTTTTCCTCTCTGTCTCTTTTCCTCTCTGTCTCTTTTCCTCTCTGTCTCTTTTCCTCTCTGTCTCTTTTCCTCTCTGTCTCTTTTCCTCTCTGTCTCTTTTCCTCTCTGTCTCTTTTCCTCTCTGTCTCTTTTCCTCTCTGTCTCTTTTCCTCTCTGTCTCTTTTCCTCTCTGTCTCTTTTCCTCTCTGTCTCTTTTCCTCTCTGTCTCTTTTCCTCTCTGTCTCTTTTCCTCTCTGTCTCTTTTCCTCTCTGTCTCTTTTCCTCTCTGTCTCTTTTCCTCTCTGTCTCTTTTCCTCTCTGTCTCTTTTCCTCTCTGTCTCTTTTCCTCTCTGTCTCTTTTCCTCTCTGTCTCTTTTCCTCTCTGTCTCTTTTCCTCTCTGTCTCTTTTCCTCTCTGTCTCTTTTCCTCTCTGTCTCTTTTCCTCTCTGTCTCTTTTCCTCTCTGTCTCTTTTCCTCTCTGTCTCTTTTCCTCTCTGTCTCTTTTCCTCTCTGTCTCTTTTCCTCTCTGTCTCTTTTCCTCTCTGTCTCTTTTCCTCTCTGTCTCTTTTCCTCTCTGTCTCTTTTCCTCTCTGTCTCTTTTCCTCTCTGTCTCTTTTCCTCTCTGTCTCTTTTCCTCTCTGTCTCTTTTCCTCTCTGTCTCTTTTCCTCTCTGTCTCTTTTCCTCTCTGTCTCTTTTCCTCTCTGTCTCTTTTCCTCTCTGTCTCTTTTCCTCTCTGTCTCTTTTCCTCTCTGTCTCTTTTCCTCTCTGTCTCTTTTCCTCTCTGTCTCTTTTCCTCTCTGTCTCTTTTCCTCTCTGTCTCTTTTCCTCTCTGTCTCTTTTCCTCTCTGTCTCTTTTCCTCTCTGTCTCTTTTCCTCTCTGTCTCTTTTCCTCTCTGTCTCTTTTCCTCTCTGTCTCTTTTCCTCTCTGTCTCTTTTCCTCTCTGTCTCTTTTCCTCTCTGTCTCTTTTCCTCTCTGTCTCTTTTCCTCTCTGTCTCTTTTCCTCTCTGTCTCTTTTCCTCTCTGTCTCTTTTCCTCTCTGTCTCTTTTCCTCTCTGTCTCTTTTCCTCTCTGTCTCTTTTCCTCTCTGTCTCTTTTCCTCTCTGTCTCTTTTCCTCTCTGTCTCTTTTCCTCTCTGTCTCTTTTCCTCTCTCATCACTTTCTCACTATCTTTCCTTAAGAGTTTTGTGTCAACGTTTTCATTTAACTAACAATTCAATGAAAATCTGTCCGTTTACATTCTAATCCAAAACATTTGGCCATTTCATTGTTCTTTCAGACTTGAAAAGAAGTACAAATGTTCCATTCTTTGTTTAATAATATTCACGCTGTAGAATACCTAAGAGCCACCCAAGGTAGAAGTTTATGATGTATGATGTTGTATGAGCCTATGAGAATACAGAAAGTGCAGTTTGTGAGGTTTTATAGAAACGATAACTGTTTGAAAAGGTTAACATTATAGTTATCGTGAAAACGTCATGTCGAGTGTAAGTTCCACAACCATGTCTAGGGATATCTCGTCTAGTTTTTATTTTAGCACGAATCAATTATTGCTTGCCTTATTTTCATTGAATTCAAATTCGACTGCCCGGTGCTTGGATTGAACTCATAATTACTGTCAACAAATTCTCGAAGCAATGCTTCAACCCACTTAATAGTCAGAATGAAAATAATGATATATCTCCTCATCTTTGAAATTCAAACAGAAATTAGCATTTCTTTCGTTTTCTCTTTTATTTAATCGTGACAATTAGATCGACATTGTACGGCTGTTAAGATAGGGAAATAAAAACTCGATGAGACGTGAAATTGTGGGTATTACCCGTACGTGGCCTGCAGAGACCGCCCCGCTAGTTGTCGATGTTTCAGGACGATAAAAGAATGTAACCATTTCTCTATATTTTTGGTCACTTTCAATTCAAAATGTACTAGAACCATCGCCTGCTTTGTCCACGCTGTGTAAATATTTCTTTCCTCTTGGGCAGCTGCCTACTAGATTTGACAGGCACGCCCAGACACATCACACACCTGCATATTTCCTGACAACAAATGCCTCTGATATTTTTCTTCTTTTTTTTCAGCTATCTGTGTGGACATGCTAGTAAATATTTTCTTTGCTCTTGTATTGTTACGCTTTATCAAAAAAAACAAAAAACAAATACGAATATGAAATTCTTCCACGTGCTGGAATTTATTCCTTCCGAAAGTGATGTATTCAATTTCTTCGAAATTTCTCAATCTCGTTCCAATACAAAACCTGTAGAGATACATTTCTCTAGAAAATGGCACCCATTTTGCTTCTAAAACTTACCTATTCAGAGCTGTTTCCTTCCTATATCTGCAACAATGGCAACCGGTTGCCATTAACACAAATCAGTGTACTTTTCCTTGTCTATTTTTCCCAATTGCATGGCTGTGTTGATATACATCATTAATTAGAACTTATATTATCTCTAACTGATTATTAGATAAAGCATTGGCTTTACGGTCGTACCAAGCTGAAATATTGGTTCCCGTATAGAATATTTTTCGATTGGATGATTTTTTTTCTTTAGATAATCATGAGCTTGGTCAATACTTTTATGGGTGACTGATTGGGAATACCAAGTGTTGTAAGCTTAGATGTGAAAGTGGTGTAATGGATAATAGCAAAGAATTATTAATCAGAGACCTTGTTCCAATTTGAAGAGATCCCCGAAGTTAAGCAACGTCGAGCCTACTCGGTACTTAGATGGGTGACTGCTCAGGAATACCAGGTGCTGTAAGCTTAGATGTGCAATTGGTGTAATGGATAATGGCAAGGAATTGTTAATTGGAGAGCTGAGTTTCAGTTTGAAGAGATCCCCGAAGTTAAGCAACGTCGAGCCTGGTCAGTACTTTTATGAGTGACCGATTGGGAATACCAGGCGCTGCCAGCTTGAATGTTGGGGTGGCGTAATGGATAATGGATCGGAATTGTTAATCGGAGTCTCCAGTTAGGTTTGTTATTTTCACTTACACGCAAATATCCTTGGGAAGAGTATGAATTCAAGGCTTACCCTCAGCTATGGGTTAATTAGTAAGTCTTGGATCACTAAATCATTATTACTCCCCTCCTAATTCATATAATCTAAAAATATTTTCTGGCTTTAAATAACCTGCAAACCAATCAGTAAACAATCTAAAAATCTGCAGTAAATGAGAAAATTTCAGATGAAGCTCAGAAAAAGAAAAAAACTATTATTTTCTCATTAGTATCAGGAATGACAATTTGGACTGTTTTTGAATGTCTACACAACTATTCGTTTTTCGAATTTTGCCTCTTGGAACATTTTGGGGATGTCTTTGCTGACATGGGCTTTTAACAAGGGAAAAAAGTCAGTCCGAAAACGATTCAATAAAGATAAAACATTGTTAATTCTTAACTTTTTTTTTTTTTTTTTTTGTACTCGCATTTTTTTCGTACTCGCATTTTTTTCATATTATTTCTACTGCTTTCACCATCATCTTACGTTTGCTATAACGATGCCAACTAAGGGAGATAACCGTAAGGGTTATCGGCGAGTTTGGTCTGGAAGGATAACAACAATGGCGGACACATGTGCAAAACATAGCTTTATTCAATCCTCTTCCATCAGCTGCTTACATATCGGTATTATTAAAAATAAAGGTTTAAATAATAACAATATCTAATCTTCAACTTGTTTATTTTGTTATAACAGCAGTTATAAAAATCATGTAATGCAAACTCGTCAGCGAGGTTTTAACTCGTATATGCTTTTTTTTCCTCTTAAAGCTTACATAAACAGAGCAGCTGCATTACTGATTAATCTATAAAGGTGTTCAATGAAATGTCTATTCGTTTTAAATAAAACGCTATATATATAAATATTTCACTGTACCAAAGCACCATTCATAAAATTCAGTGAGATGTTAAGATTGAATTTTTCGGCTTCTAAATAATAATTTTCCTTTCTCTTTACTTCCTCTTAGGCTTTTTTCATTCAATAAGCCTCTACCATGAGCGGCTCATGAGACTTGCATTGAGTGAAGATGAGAAAAAATCAGAGCAAAGCATCCAGTTATTTACTAAGCTTCGTTTATTATGGCACATGGCCATACATGTGAGGCAGCAAGTAGAAATTGAACTCACGTCAGTGCAAACTAAGAAAAAAATTTAACTGAACAATCTTGTTTTGTAGATTGAATAAAGTGTTCAGTTCGAAAATCTAAGAAATTTGCCAAACTTCAACATACACTGGAAGAAGCCTAAACAGTACAACAATCGAAATATTATGACCATAACAAAATTGATAAGGACAGTAGTTTATCTAATAATAATATATTATTAAATAATAATAATGTTATTATTGTTAAATATTAATAATATATTGTTAAATATTAATAATAATATTTAATATTATTATAAAAAGAAAGAAATACAAAAAGATGTTTTCACAAGTACAGCCCACATCTTATGAAAAGTTTTATCTATGTAAAATATGTATGTTTTTGTTTTTGTCTTTTTGTTGTTGTTGTTTTGTTTGTTTTTGTCTTTTTGTTGTTGTTGTTTTGTTTGTTTTTGTCTTTGTTGTTGTTGTTTTGTCTTTTGTTTTTGTTGTTGTTGTTTTGTTTGTCTTTTGTTTTTGTTGTTGTTGTTTTGTTTGTCTTTTGTTTTTGTTGTTGTTGTTTTGTTTGTCTTTTGTTTTTGTTGTTGTTGTTTTGTTTGTCTTTTGTTTTTGTTGTTGTTGTTTTGTTTGTCTTTTGTTTTTGTTGTTGTTGTTTTGTTTGTCTTTTGTTTTTGTTGTTGTTGTTTTGTTTGTCTTTTGTTTTTGTTGTTGTTGTTTTGTTTGTCTTTTGTTTTTGTTGTTGTTGTTTTGTTTGTCTTTTGTTTTTGTTGTTGTTGTTTTGTTTGTCTTTTGTTTTTGTTGTTTTGTTTGTCTTTTGTTTTTGTTGTTTTGTTTGTCTTTTGTTTTTGTTGTTTTGTTTGTCTTTTGTTTTTGTTGTTTTGTTTGTCTTTTGTTTTTGTTGTTTTGTTTGTCTTTTGTTTTTGTTGTTGTTGTTTTGTTTGTCTTTTGTTTTTGTTGTTGTTGTTTTGTTTCTTTTGTTGTTGTTGTTTTGTTTCTTTTGTTTTTGTTGTTTTGTTTGTCTTTTGTTTTTGTTGTTTTGTTTGTCTTTTGTTTTGTTTTGTTTGTCTTTTGTTTTTGTTGTTTTGTTTGTCTTTTGTTTTTGTTGTTTTGTTTGTCTTTTGTTTTTGTTGTTTTGTTTGTCTTTTGTTTTTGTTGTTTTGTTTGTCTTTTGTTTTTGTTGTTTTGTTTGTCTTTTGTTGTTGTTGTTTTGTTTGTCTTTTGTTGTTGTTGTTTTGTTTGTCTTTTGTTGTTGTTGTTTTGTTTGTCTTTTGTTGTTGTTGTTTTGTTTGTCTTTTGTTGTTGTTGTTTTGTTTGTCTTTTGTTGTTGTTGTTTTGTTTGTCTTTTGTTGTTGTTGTTTTGTTTGTCTTTTGTTGTTGTTGTTTTGTTTGTCTTTTGTTGTTGTTGTTTTGTTTGTCTTTTGTTGTTGTTGTTTTGTTTGTCTTTTGTTGTTGTTGTTTTGTTTGTCTTTTGTTGTTGTTGTTTTGTTTGTCTTTTGTTGTTGTTGTTTTGTTTGTCTTTTGTTGTTGTTGTTTTGTTTGTCTTTTGTTGTTGTTGTTTTGTTTGTCTTTTGTTGTTGTTGTTTTGTTTGTCTTTTGTTGTTGTTGTTTTGTTTGTCTTTTGTTGTTGTTGTTTTGTTTGTCTTTTGTTGTTGTTGTTTTGTTTGTCTTTTGTTGTTGTTGTTTTGTTTGTCTTTTGTTGTTGTTGTTTTGTTTGTCTTTTGTTGTTGTTGTTTTGTTTGTCTTTTGTTGTTGTTGTTTTCTTTGTCTTTTGTTGTTGTTGTTTTCTTTGTCTTTTGTTGTTGTTGTCTTTCGTTTTTGTTGTTGTTTTTGTCTTTCGTTTTTGTTGTTGTTTTTGTCTTTCGTTTTTGTTGTTGTTTTTGTCTTTCGTTTTTGTTGTTGTTTTTGTCTTTCGTTTTTGTTGTTGTTTTTGTCTTTCGTTTTTGTTGTTGTTTTTGTCTTTCGTTTTTGTTGTTGTTTTTGTCTTTCGTTTTTGTTGTTGTTTTTGTCTTTCGTTTTTGTTGTTGTTTTTGTCTTTCGTTTTTGTTGTTGTTTTTGTCTTTCGTTTTTGTTGTTGTTTTTGTCTTTTTGTTGTTAATTGGTCAGTGGTAAATGTTATGCCATTTCTGACGTTAAGGTCTCTGGGCGGGACCGGGTAAGAAATGTGTACATACTAGAAATCAAAGAAAATAAAACGATAATAATAATAGGACGTCAATGAGTTGAAGGGTATTCTTCATAATTTAAAATGTTTCAGTGATGACATCGGTATGGATTTCGGATTATATAAATGTGTAAAAGTAACATTCAAGAAATGGAGAATTCCAGAAATATAGTCAATAGATCTATATCATTATAAGTTCAAAATGAAAATTTGCAACGTCAAAATGAAAAAACCCAAATTTGTCACAAGAATAGTGTTTCTTGGTATAACCATACAAGTTTAATACTTGGCATCATTCAAATTTAATAGTGATGGAAATATTCTTTGGATTCTTGCTATGAGTCGATTGCATAACAATGGTATTATTTCCTTTATGGAATCTTCAATGATGTCTTCCAATTTGTCCAATTTAAAATCTTTTTTCGTTGTCCCTGATGAAGCATTAAGGCTCTCACCCATATTTTCAGCCAATGTTCTTTTGATGAATTAAGCATGGCACCGTACGGCGCCATTCGGTGAAAATGATTGCGCTCAAATTCTGGATTGAGTGAAACTATCTCAATGTTGGATTTTCATGGAGCATTTTCAATGGCGATAACTGTTCGCTCCTTCATCCAATTTTCATTCCCTTCCTTATTGTAAGATACTCGATGAATTTTATGTGAATATTTGCACCCTTAGAGACCGTTGAAGATGTACTGCATATTTCTCTTTTCAATGATCAACCTTGAGTTCTTGTAATATGCAGGTTGGGATTTGTTTCGTTTATAAATAGAATGGAAGAATTGTCAGTGTGATAATCCAGCAAACGTTCGGCAAATTCCTTTCTATTTTTCCGTATTGGTATTACTATTTCCCGTTTGAGGATCAAATTATATATCTTTGATAGCGTACATTAATCCATCCAGGTGCTGTTGAATATATTCACTTGATACAGAAATATTGTACTACTTTTGTATTTCCTCCGCAAGCCGAGCAGAGGTGATCCTTGCGTTCTGCTCAATCTGATCAACCAAAATTTGACGCTGGGTCACTGAAACCTTCGAATGTTTATAGCCTCCTCTTGTATCTATTAGGCTGGTGCAAAAATAATGACGTAATAATAATGTCGTTTTTTTGACGTTAAAAATACGTCAAAAAAAACGAGATTATTACGTCATTATTTTTGCACCAACCTAATATTTATAACGTTCATTTATCCATATGTAATGTGTGTTATGTTGGTCCTGTACGAAATCTTCACCGCTATAATCAAATCTCATGTGCTGTTGTCGGGCTGTCTGTTTCCTGGGAACTGATCTGCTTGACCCTCATACGTCGAATTCGTCGAGTAATATGTATGTTGGTGCAAAAATAATATATTGATTCTCAAGCGTATTACCGTGGATTGCCAGTCTCCATCCTTTTCGTAGATTGCCAGTCTCCATCCTTTTCGTAGATTGCCAGTCTCCATCCTTTTCGTAGATTGCCAGTCTCCATCCTTTTCGTAGATTGCCAGTCTCCATCCTTTTCGTAGATTGCCAGTCTCCATCCTTTTCGTAGATTGCCAGTCTCCATCCTTTTCGTAGATTGCCAGTCTCCATCCTTTTCGTAGATTGCCAGTCTCCATCCTTTTCGTAGATTGCCAGTCTCCATCCTTTTCGTAGATTGCCAGTCTCCATCCTTTTCGTAGATTGCCAGTCTCCATCCTTTTCGTAGATTGCCAGTCTCCATCCTTTTCGTAGATTGCCAGTCTCCATCCTTTTCGTAGATTGCCAGTCTCCATCCTTTTCGTAGATTGCCAGTCTCCATCCTTTTCGTAGATTGCCAGTCTCCATCCTTTTCGTAGATTGCCAGTCTCCATCCTTTTCGTAGATTGCCAGTCTCCATCCTTTTCGTAGATTGCCAGTCTCCATCCTTTTCGTAGATTGCCAGTCTCCATCCTTTTCGTAGATTGCCAGTCTCCATCCTTTTCGTAGATTGCCAGTCTCCATCCTTTTCGTAGATTGCCAGTCTCCATCCTTTTCGTAGATTGCCAGTCTCCATCCTTTTCGTAGATTGCCAGTCTCCATCCTTTTCGTAGATTGCCAGTCTCCATCCTTTTCGTAGATTGCCAGTCTCCATCCTTTTCGTAGATTGCCAGTCTCCATCCTTTTCGTAGATTGCCAGTCTCCATCCTTTTCGTAGATTGCCAGTCTCCATCCTTTTCGTAGATTGCCAGTCTCCATCCTTTTCGTAGATTGCCAGTCTCCATCCTTTTCGTAGATTGCCAGTCTCCATCCTTTTCGTAGATTGCCAGTCTCCATCCTTTTCGTAGATTGCCAGTCTCCATCCTTTTCGTAGATTGCCAGTCTCCATCCTTTTCGTAGATTGCCAGTCTCCATCCTTTTCGTAGATTGCCAGTCTCCATCCTTTTCGTAGATTGCCAGTCTCCATCCTTTTCGTAGATTGCCAGTCTCCATCCTTTTCGTAGATTGCCAGTCTCCATCCTTTTCGTAGATTGCCAGTCTCCATCCTTTTCGTAGATTGCCAGTCTCCATCCTTTTCGTAGATTGCCAGTCTCCATCCTTTTCGTAGATTTGCTAAAAATTGCCTTTTCTTTTCATTTCATGTGCCTCAGATTTTCTTATGTATGTCTTTTGGGTCATGGTTTTTAGTTGATGAATTGAATGACTATAGCTTTTTCAATCGGCAAGATATTACTTGACTATACTTTGAAACACCTTGATTAAAATTAATACCTGAAGTTCTATATTTTTGACTCAACGAACACTCATTGAGACTTTTATGATGTCAACGAATAACTGTTGTCATTTTCGTAATGTTCGTTGCAGTAGAGACTTTGTAATCACCGATACAACAATACTGGTGTCAGACGCCTTCAAATAACACTAGCACTAATAGTACACGCTCGAAAAGTAAGCACCGAATAGTAATCCGTATAGAGATATAGTATAGTGAATAGAGTAGAGAAATAGTATAGACTAGAAATACAGAACCGAATAGTAATAGAGGATAGACTAGAAGAGCGATCTGTATAATAATAATAATAAAGAATAGAAGAGAAATGGCGATCAATGAGACGTCACGTGACTTTGTAGCATCCCGCTATCACTTTCTTATCGATGTTGAATTTTGTACATTTTTGTGCAAAAAGTGGATCAGATAGCCTACTCAGCTTAGTAAATATATATTCAGGAAAAATCAACTTCTAATTGGTCAATAATTTTTCCACCGCGTGACCACGCCAAGTTTCCCGCCAATCTTCTGCGATCCTGTCATGTGATTATATAATTATAAATAGCAGACACGAGTTCGCTCAATCTCTTTTACTCTTCCAAATTCCCGCGAAGATGTGATCTTAAGGATTCTCGTCTCGACCATGGGTGGTCAGGCATTAAAAGCATATTCACGTATGCACGTACGTACGAACTTTTTCAAACTACATTATAAACATACAGAACATTTCCAAACGAGCAACAAGAACTTTTCTCTTTAAAATATTCTTCTAAAGCTACAGTTTATTTAGCATTTCTCAGTTTTATAATTAATTCAACTTTTGTGAGTTCAGATAAAAATATTGAAAGTCTAAGAGACATAACACCTACAGATCTTTGACTTCTACGCATGTACATTATACACAAAATAAATACAAATGTTTTAAAACAATTTTGTTCCTTCTTGTATTTCATGCTTTGTGATATTTTACGTTTAATATAAATTGTGTGGTCATGTTATTCACGCAGCCGTAAACATCTACAAATGGTCCATTCTTATTACCACTACCACTACATATGGTAACCCCGACGTTTGACATGCGGCGAGAAAAACAAATAGACCACTACAACTTCCTATATATGCGTTTCCTCTATGGTCATGTGATCCACTTAAATTCAGTAATGGGATCGCCCGTGTTTGCTCGCAGCGACACTTTATTCCTACATACATACATACATCTCTCTCTCTCTCTCTCTCTCTCTATATATATATATATATATATATATATATATATATATAGCAGAAGTGAACGCTATTTACTAAAAAGATGTACTAAGCAGGTGGATAAGGCCCAATTTATTTAGTGTTTCAAAATATCAGTTACTAGAACGTAAAAAATGAATAGTGAATGCTTATTATTAGTTTATAGTTGTGATTTGAATTTGCATCGTGTTTACTTTCTTTTTATCTGGTTTTGAATTTGGAAATTCTCATTTTGAACTTGTAGTGGTATAGATTTTGTCACAAAGATTAGGGCACTAGTACAAGAAGAAACTTATGAGTCAATGAAGGAGATGGAATACAGTTTACCCAAATGAAGCAGAAAGTAAGAAAAGAACACCGCAGGCGTGAGTGTGTGTGGTGTTAATTACCGGTTGAATTCACAAAACAGAATATCAGCTATAAACACTTTCGCTGTCCCTGTGATGTAATACATCCTTAATTGGACCATAACTGACATTAAGCAAATGGATGTCAAAACGAGAAAACTTCTGACTAGATACTTCATGCATCATCCCAAGGCCCGGATGTTGATCGTCTGTGTGCGTCCAAATCCAAAAGAATCATAAACTTAATTCTAATTGAACTAATCTTCTCACAACACCACAACAATCTGTCTTCAAAGATACTTGAAGACTAAAGAATACTGGATTATCGCCTGTGTCAGAGAACATAAAAGAAATAAGAAACTTTATTCAGTAATAAGGGAAGCCATCAAATTCAAAAGGGTGGGAAGAAGTGCAAATAAACCATAATACCCCTACTCCAGCGGCGAAGAACCTAAAAAAAAAAAAAAAAAAAAAAAAAGTTACGTGCAGGGTTAAAAACTGAAATCGAAGGTTTTATACTTTCTGCACGGGACCAATGCATGCCAGGCACACATACTGACAAATTGTGTTAACCCAAAATGCAGATTAAGTGATAAATGTCAAGAAAGAATTGACCATCTTGTATCAGGTTGCACGGTGTTAGCACCCACTGAATATAACATTTGGCATGATAGTGTGTCAATATCTGCACCTTTTACGGGAAGAAAATTACAAGAAACTGGTATGATCATCATCCAGAACAAATTAGACATAAAACCTGTAATCATTTTATGGGACTTTACATAAGTCACAGGCAGAACAATCAAATTTAAGCGCCCATAGTGATCAAGGACCACAAAAGCAGAACGTGCTTTCTTATTGACATAACACTCTGCAGATTGTAATGTATCTTTGAAGATCTTAAAAAAAATATTATCACGATACAAGGATCTCGAAGTGGAAATCTAGAAAATGGGGCACATGACATCAATAATTTCAACTGTAGTTGGAGCCCTCCGGTTGATTGGAATAGGTTCCGATAGACTAACTAACCAATACCTTAAAGAAATACGAGACATTTTCCTCACAAGTACAGCTCAGGCATTACAAAGATTTATATCTAAAATTTGTGATTTTAAGGTTATTTTTTCTTACAAAAATGTTCAGTGGAAAATGTTATGAAACAATTTCTGAACTTAGTTCTCTGGTTGGGACCTCGAAGAAAATGTGTATACAACAGAAATGAAATAATAATAATAATAATAAGGGATTCCTTGTCGCCTATGCCTTAAAGAAATTAATATTACATATTGTACTCACAAGTAAAGCTCAGACATTAGGAAGAGCTTCATCTATGTAAAATACGTATAATCTTAGGCTTGTTTTGTTTTTTTCTGTTTTTGTTTTTCTTAAACAAAAATGATAAGTGCAAAATGTCATGAAGTAATTTCTGACCTTAGTTCTCTGGTTGAGAAACGGAAGGAAATGTGTATACAATAGAAATGCAAGGAAATAACAATTCCTCATTTCAAAAATTCAATTTATGTATTGTATGCATAATTCTTAACAAAAAAATGTTTAAAAAATATCTGCATATTTCATGATACCAAAACTCCATTTATCAAAACTAATGAGATCTTAAAAACGTATTTCTCCTTCCTCTGCATTTTTAATTATTCTTTGATAGTGAGAATGGCAAGGAATCGTTTTGCAAGTTCAATAAATATGAACTCTTTTATTATTGAGAATGGCTCATCAATCATTTCGGATAAGTCCGGCATTGTACAATGGAAAACCCAGATGCATTTATCTGGAAAGTCGGTGCCTGTCGAAATAAGTCGACGATCTCAGTATCAGAATATTTCCTTGTACAAAGCTGAAATATCAGAAATTTACTTCCAGAATTTTTTCTCTTTGGAAAGTTTCTGAAATGACTACAAAGGGAGAAAATTCTAATTGTTTAAATGCCATTCCCAACAAAAAATGTAATTTATGATGCAAACAAAAGAAAAAATGTACTGTGAATGAGAAAATGACTGGTTATTTTTTACAAGCAACCTATTTCAACACATGGTTTCAATTCCTATCAAGAGGTACAATTTCATTCTTAATAAGACATTCAGAAACCAAAACTAGGTCAGTTTCACTGGGCGTGGCTACAACCGCTCGCAGGAGGGGATGTCTTAAGCAGCCTCCACCCACGCAAACAAACGCATGCATAAATATACATTGATTGAAACATCCATATCTATATCTGTCTATATTTCTGAGATGACGTATTATGTACATTATTTACATTATTCGGACGATTGTATTCGTCTTTGCCGCCATATTTATTACGTTTCGGTCATTGTACACTCCGGCCTTGCCAATTTTAAGTCAGCAAACATACAAATATTATCACCTTTTTAAAGAAATAAAATTAAAGATAAAAAAAATATAGGATGTCAATCGCGCCCACAGCAAAAATGGAGGATTAACGAATTTATACTATTTACATTATTTGGACTATTGTCCTCATCTTTGTCGCCATATTTATTACAACATATGGGACAGTGGATAAAGGCGTTGGTTAGATAGTGACAGGACCCAAAGATGGTTGGGTTTTATGGCATATCAACCACTGTGGGTCATTTAATCCCAAATTAAGGTGTGTGTGTGTGTGTGTGTATATATATATATATATATATACACACACCTCTCTCTCTCTCTCTCTATATATATATATATATATATATATATAATGTACATACATATACCTATACATATATTAAATATATAGTACTATTAAACGTATAGCTGGCAACATTATTTTTCCGAAAACATTATCTGAAGCCTTGTTGTTGGACGTAGTTTATCGTCATACCCAAGGACCCAAAGAGCGTGAGTTCAATACCCGATTAAGGCAGTGGATAACTTGAAGAGGGAAATTAACAGGAGATAACTGATATCCATTAAAGATGGCACGTGGAACTAGAACAGTCTACCCCAGTGAGCGAAATAAAGGGTTCAGTTCGGCATTCCAACCACCTGAAGAAGGCCGGAGCGTACAACGGCCGAAACGTTGTAATAAATATGGTGAAAAAGATGAGGACAATAGTTCGAATAATGTAAATGTCAACATGTATAGTTTTATTTTATTTGTTTTACATTTTCCTTTAAGTCAGTAACTGGCTTGCTATGAACTTGTTCATATGCCTACATTTACTAAATATGCCTACATTTACTAAATATACCTACATTTACTAAATATGCCTACATTTAATAAATATGCCTACATTTAATAGATCTTTTGTTGAAGAAATGTTATACAGCTTGAGTATTCCTTTCTCCGAAATTCCCAAATCCGAAAATTTTCTCAGATGCTGACATTTGCCACAAATGAAACATTACAGAAAGCACTGGAAAGGTTTCTAAGTGATATAAAGCTACTGCAAGTGACTTCATCTGCACTTGGTGGGTGTTCCCCAGCCCAGCTATGTACCCTACGTTGGAGCCAGTTTTTTTGTTAGTGATCCTCTCAGTAACACCTTCGTTCAAGGATTACTTAGGTGTTTCGTACTCAGTAAAGATATTATTCAAAATGTCAAAAAGATCTGCATTTATATATTTTTATAAGTAGTGATCATCATTTTTTGTACACGTACAAAAAAAATAAAAAACATTTATTTTTATGTGAAATCTTAATTTCACCACTGAAAAACCCGCGTGTGAATCACATGACTAGACATTACCTGTATCACAAAATTTATGAATTAAATTTTATATAAAAACCATTTTCATGGTATATGTATAAGTTGTGTTATGAAACGTAAAGGGATATCTTGTTTATGTTTGGGTTTCATTCCCAAGCAGCCCCATTTTATAGATGTTATGCACAAATTAAATAGCCTTTCAAAATCCGGAAATATCTGAAAACCGAAGCATTTCCGGTCGCAAGAATTTCGAATAAAGGATTCTCAGCCTGTTATTATAAAAAGTCTCCTTGTAAGTATAGCAACATGATTTCAAAGTTGTTTTTGTTGTTTGCGCCGTTTTTATAATTTTCCATCTAACTTAGAGGAGACTTTTCGTCTTTTTGTTCCCATACATAATTTAATATTCTACTGTTTTCATGATTTTTTTATGATATAATTTTTTTTTTTTTTTTTTTTTTTTTTTCTCAAAGGAGTTTTGATACTCCTAAATACATTTTGTTAGGTTTGCCACCAGTTTGATGATTGCTTCTTATATTACATTTTCCTGTGAAATATTTTACTCATTATGTGTCCTTTTGAGGAGTCCTTATCAATTAAATTAACAGTTGCCCTACTTGAGATTTTACAGTGCCTTCACCTGTGCATTACTGTGAAACTCTCTGCCTTGAGCAGAGAGGAACCCGGACGAGGCTTTGCTGAACGCACTTGTGCGGGTTCTAAGGGAATATTTTTGGCCAAGGTTACGGGCTCGGGGAACTCACGGTAAACTCGGCCTTGTGCCACATACATCTCTCGTGGGCGAGAGGCTGTTAAATATTAAGTGAATTTTATATTTTGAATGTTATTCTGATGGATCATATCTGTTCCTTCTTAGTACTATTCTGTTTTGAAAAGTTGAACCTTGTTCTGAAGGATCATGTCTGTTCCTTCTTGGTACTATTCTGTTTTGAAAAGTTGAACCTTGTTCTGAAGGATCATGTCTGTTCCTTCTTGGTACTATTCTGTTTTGAAAAGTTGAGCCTTGTTCTGATCGATCATGTTCATTCCTTTTTAGGTATATTATATTTTGAAATACTGAGCTTTGTTCTAGTTATTTGTATCTGTTCTTTGTTAGGTCTATTGTTTTGAAATGTTGAACCTTGTTCGGAAAATTTATAAAATCATAAAGTTACCCTCACCATTTTATCATCTATTTGTACTTTTAATTTAAACTTCATGTTTTCTAAGTTTTAAAATTGCATTATTTTTGTGTGTGTATTTTTATTTCATTTATAAACTCTTAGATTTTATCAATAATTT
Source organism: Acanthosepion lycidas (assembly GCA_963932145.1). Lineage (NCBI taxonomy): Eukaryota > Metazoa > Mollusca > Cephalopoda > Sepiida > Sepiidae > Acanthosepion > Acanthosepion lycidas. The sequence goes on from OZ010597.1 coordinate 19,122,324, forward strand.
CTTGTAATTTCAACTTATATTTTTTTATGTTCACAAAAATCTTATTTTATTGACTCTTCTTAGAAAAACAAAACTGAGAATTCAAACAAAATCAAATCAGTTTTTGTTGCTTTCTACTCAATTAAAGTGACAAGTATTTGAAAAAAATAAAATGAACAGATAAAATTGAAATTATGAGAAAATTATTTAAAAGTAAGTTATTATTCCACACCTAATTTTACCCAAATATCTCAGCAGCACGTTTTTTGATAGATTGGTATGTTACTTGTCTGCTTACCTTCTGGTTAGAGATTGAAATCCGGGTTCAATTAATTTTATATAACTGATTGTTTTATCCTAGTAACATCAACCAACGCAGAAACAAAAACAACAATTGAGTCTTATAAAATATATTTTTAATAAAACAAGATTTAAAATGTTAAATGTCATTCATGATGTCAGTTTTAGTAAAAGGAATGATGATTCAGAATTCAGTTTCAATTATTTAAATCAATTTCTTTCCGTGCTATGTTCAGTAAGCATTTGGATTTCATTGAATATCAAATAAATATTCAATAATAAAAAGCAAGACAGGATATAAAAATAAGAATTTCTCCCAACATAAAACTCAGAAATATTTCTTAATTTAATTTTTCCCCTTTACATTTATTCTTTTAATTTTTCTGATTCTATTTCTTTTCATTCAGTGAAAATCCCAATTGTGAAACTTTAACACTTCCCATTTTGTCATGTTTTTAATCATTCTAAAACCGCAATGGCCACATACATTTTCCCCCGTTGATAAGATATATTTTGGGTTTATTAATCCGCAGAGAAAAGAAAAGAATCGTATGCAAATTTTAAACTTTCATGTAATATCTTCCAAGTTACGGAATTTTTCAGTAGATAAGACGCATATTTGTTTTAAGAAGTATCGTCGTTTTCCAAAAGAGAACGTGTCTTTGGTTGATAATCTATAAATGTTAAGATAAGTAAAAATCATTTTAAGAGTTCTTTAGCTTTTTGCCAATATTCCTTATTTAAATTATTTACATCTGTACTATTGTCCTCATCTTTGTTGCTAATATCCCAACATTTCGGTCATTGTACTCTCAAGCCTTTATCAGGTATTTGTCAATCCAAATAACAATCAGGAAATTTCAAACTGAATCTCTTATTTAAGGTAGATTGTTCTTGTTTTGCTCATCAAGTCTCTTTTAGTTCTCTTAAAATTGCTTGCATTGGTTCCACTAATGTTAAATAAGTTTCAGACTATTATTTTTTTTACTGGCAGTGTATTGTGGTTGACCTTTTAAGGTCAGATGATAGACAAAATAGGGATGTCGATTTTGATTGGCTGAGTCGAACGTCGGAAAGTGTTATAGATTATGGTTTTTCGAGCAGTTGCTGTTTAGACGTCAAGCTAATTAGACGTTTTAGATTGCGTTTGTGCAATCTCCCTCACCTCAGTGGGGAAGGGTCTTACAAGTCAAAGGAAATGGACTTGTGAGATTTTCGGGTCTGAAAGCAGCTCCCAAAAATGGGGTGAGGTCACCCCCACTTGATAGATGTACCAGTCAACGTAGTTAAAAAAAATAATGGTTAAATTAAAAGTTCTCCTTGTTGATGCTTTTCATCTCTGAACCCCAAAAAACGTTTCGCGACTCCGACTATCGACGAGGCGAGAAGAAACAACCCCAATCCCCAGCGCGCCCAATGAAGGGTGTACGACATATGTCTATTTGGCGCAGTGACCAAGAGACCTCAGAACGAGGGTGGGGGGACTATACCACACTAAGTCTGCCCTTCCGCTTTTGGGGTTTTTTTTAATCATCGCACCCCAAGATGCAGCAAGAGGTTACTTTGTGAAATAATCTGAGAAAAGACGTTAAGGCGAATGGACAATGAAAGAACAGTAATTAAGGAGAAAATTAAATTTTTGAAGATCAAAGTTGATTAGAAAGCAAGACGCTGGAAGAGTTTCATAAGCAATCTGTGGGTGTTGAACAAACACAAATGTGCCTGAGCGAGTGTCTGCAATACTGATTGGCTAGACACACACACACACACACACACACACACACACACACACACACACACACACACGTGTGTATCATGATAAAGTTTAGAGTATGAAAGAGTTGCATTAATGTAGTAAAAAGAGAAACAAATTAATGTGGTTTTAAAAAGCCGTGAGTCGATATACATATATACTTACCTGATGATAAATATTAGTTTTTAAAGGACTTGAGTTTCAATATATTCTTTTGACAGTCAGCATAAGACGGCCTCAAGTAAAAGAAAGATAAAAGTATGATTGACTTTTCACTTGAAAAATATGATTATTTACCTGAAGATAAACAAAGAGAAAAAGTTAAAAAAAAAAAAAATGAAAAAAGCGTCAAATGGATAATCTGCTCAGGTGGTGGAGATGTCTGGAGATAGATTACCAGTCATAGGATTATCAGATTATAAAGCACACTTGACTTATTGGTGAAAAAATATTGAAGATAACATGAGTTGAAATGTTTTTACTTGTGGAAATAAATTCTGCTTTATAAAGAATCATTCAAACAATGCTATTATAACTTTGTGAATTTTATTCCACCTTATTGTTGCTTTTTAAATGAAGGATTTTCCTGATCATTTTATTGCTAGTTTTAATATTGCTTATTTTTGATAAGGCATTTTCGCTGTTTTATTACGAGTTTTATTATTGTTTTTTTATGAAGCATTTTCGCTACTATTATTATTATTATTATTAGTAGTAGTAGTAGTTTTACTCCATCTTATTATTGTTGCTTTTTAGATGAGGCATTTTTACTATTATCATTTTATTATTACTTTTACTCCTTATTATTGATGAAGTATTTTCATTGTTGCTTTTTAAATGAAGCATTTTCGCTATTGTTTTACTCCATCTTATTATTGTTGCTTTTTTTGGTGAGTCATTTTCGCTATTTTATTCTTTTATGTGCCGTGTCTCTTCAGAACGTGAGCGATCATGGCTCTCCACATCCTCCTATCTCCTATCAATATGTTTTGTCCTTTTGCTACTTTTCCTAACCCCTGTTCCATCATCCACTTGCTTAAGCCTGCTAGGTATGTCACGTGTTTCTTTTCTTTGTCTCTCTTTCCCTCTATCCGCCCTGTGAGTATCTTTTCTTCAAGCCCTCCTTTCTCATTACGTGTACCAGAAATTTCAGCCGCCTCTTTATATTAAGTATAAGCTTCCTCCTTGTTTGCATCCTCTCCAAAACCTCATCGTTGCTCACATGTTCGGTCTATGGTATCCTTAGCATCCTTCTGTAGAAGCAGACCTCCGTTGCCTCGAGACTCTTCAACTTTGAGGAGACCACCCAACATGGGCTGCTGTAAAGGAGGACAGATATCACGGACCAGTTCAGTACTCACAGACACGGTCCTTTATGAAGAAGAGAGAACTCTTCCCGGGATTCTCGGCGATGTCTCCGGGCTCGCTTGCGTCAGTACAGTTTAGCTATTTTATTACGAGTTTTATTATTGTTGCTTTTTTTTTTTTTTTTTTTTTTTTTTTGTTGTTGTTGTGAAGCATTTTTGCTATTTTATTATTGTTGCTATTTAGATGAAGCATTTTCGCTATTATTATTACAAGTTTTACTCCCTCTTATTATTGTTGCTTTTTAGATGATAGTAGTAAAAACTACTATCATTTTATTAGTAGTTTTACCCCTTATTATTGATGAAGTATTTTCATTATTATTATCTTACTACCAGTTTTTAGTTTAATTATTGCTTTTTGGATGAAATTATTTTTCCAATTGCAGATTCAGTATTCAGACCTTACACCTAACCCAAGTATACCTCACAATATCAAGACATTTTTTTTCTCCAAAAATAAAATGTGTGAATACCATATCTATGCAGATACGGCCTCCATTCCAGTCTTAAGGTTTCCAAATATCTTTATTCATTTCCAATTTAGATGTACTTAGTTTGTCTACTTATGATGAACATGATCTGGTGATTAAATCTTGACTCTTAAATGTTTTGGGAAATATCATCTTCATCACGCCACATTTCCTGCAGATCTTTTTATCCTGTTGTCATATCTAGCCTGGTATTCCTGCTCATCCTCGAGCGAATTTCGCTTGAGGATGAAATGGAACTAATGTCTTTAATTTAATTACAAAGTTAAATTCGGAGCTTTTAGCTTCCATTTTTTTGAAACATGGTTAGAACTGTGTAGCGAAAAAAAACATTTTAAATCAATTTATATATATATATATGCGTGTATGTTAATGTCTATACTCGATTGGTGTAAAAAATAAACTCTGCACAATTTTCAATCAAAATTATATTGAAACAAATTGGTATCTAGGGAAAAATTTGGAAAGAAAAGATTAAAAACATCCGAGTAGGCCGAATAAACTCCCTCAGTGCCGTAATTTCTAGTCCAAAGAAAAAAAAGGCAATTTACTAAAGTACTCGATACACTAAATGAAGTAGGGTATAAAAATCCTAGTGAACCAGAAACTACCTACCTAGTTTTCTCCTAAATTGATCTTCAGAGCAAGCTGGCTGAAGAGGATATGATAAAAAGAACATATTTATTGGTAAAAACAAACACTAAAAAGGAAAATTAGCCGGGGAGAAAAAGGGAATTTTTAAACAGTGACTATTACTGCTGCTGATGCAAGATTATTCGTTAAGATGAATCGAGTTTTGCAGTCGCTGGCGTGTTTATCTAAAAATAAATACGCTTAAAATCACCTTCATCCCTGCCGTGTGCCAAAGACTTAGGGTTTTTTTGATTCCAGCTTGAGGCAATCGGATATCTAGCCACACTGATGAGCCATGACACAGCGAAACAGCCTGACTGTGGATGAGATATATATATATATATATATATATATATATATATATATATATATAACAGCAAAAAAACTTACCTCACATAGGGATAGTCTATTTCAAGCCGCGTACAGAACGGCTATCATCAGCACCTAAGTGTCTGTCTCGGAGCATTGTTTAAATTTATTTTCAATGTCAGTCCTCCTCTGATAGACGTCTTGTTAATGAGAAGGGTCTTGTGTTAGTGTCTTGTGTTAATGAGAAGGGTCTTGTGTTAGGTGTAAAGTACCTTATTCTTGGGAAGCGGTCTGGGGTTTGAGTTTATTTATGGCTAGAGCCTTTCATTGTTTGTAGCTAAATATCAGTTCCTACTATGTGGCTTTTCTTATTCGAGCCCCAGGTGTGTTTTTCTGGGATTGCAGTAGGTAAAGAACTCAATAAAATCATGGCACCATTGTTTACATAATCAGATATCTGTCTATATTTCTGATATGAGGTACACTACACTATTTACATTATTCAGACTGTTGTCCTCATCTTTGTCGCCATATTTATTACAAAGTTTCGGCCGTTGTACGCCCCGGTCTTCAAGTGGTTGGAATGTCCAACTGAACCTTTTATTTCGCTCACTGGGGCAGACATTTCTAGTTCCACGTGCCATGTTTAATGGATATCAGTTATTAGTTATCTCCTGTTAATTTCCCTCTTCAAGTTCTCCACTGCCTTAAATAACTGGGTATTGAACTCGCACTCTTTGGGTCCTGTCACTGGATCTAACTAACACCTTTATCCACTGTGCCATATGTTGTAATAAATATGGCGATAAAGATGAGGACAATAGTCCAAATAATGTAAATAGTATAAATTCGTTAATCCTCCATTTTTTTTTTTTTTTTTTTTTTTTTTTGCTATGGGCGCGATTGACATTATATATATATATATATATATATATATATATATTTCTTTAAAATGTGATAATGCTTGTATGTTTGTTGACTTAGGATTGGCAAAATAAAATATTTCATAAAGAATAATTCATTGTGATGTCCTTTAGCTAATTGCAATATCTTTGCTGCTTTACCCCAAAATAAAGTAAAATATGGATGTTTCTTTTTTTTTTTTTTTTTTTTTTTTTTTAATACTATGTATCTTCAGGGCATAGGCGATCATGACTCTCCACAGATTCTTTTCCGTTATTATCTGTAAATTACCCTGCATTCTTGAGGGGAAATAAATTGGTTTCACATTGCCTTCTTTACAGTTTGGAATTCAGAGTTTTTATGAGTTAGATTGATTGTCACCCAATGCAACCGACCCCAATCTATTGTTATTTAACTCAGAGGCAGGGAATGGAGAAGAGAACAGACAGAGGTGTGCCTTTATATGAAAGTGAATGCAACAGGCTAGCTGGTAATTTGAACATAGCTTGCTGATTCCACTTTTCTTGTCAATATCTGTTTCACAAAATGCACATCCCATTATCAGAATATTATTTCTTTAAAAGGTGACAATGCTTGTACGTTCAGATTCTGAAAGAAAATTTGATAATCAGTTTTCCACTTACCTTCACTTTACCTTGATATTAGCCTTGTGACAAATTACTGTACATTACTCATAAAAATCTTATCCTTGATTAAACCCATATTGTGTTTGACATTTAGGGTAGTCTTTATATTACTATTACTTTGGTACACAATTTAGTCATGGGAGAGGGGTTTGCTCATGCTACTCAGTTACTGTTTTCTTTTCTGCCAACCATTAAGTTGTCAGACCTATTTGCAGGAGGATAGCTGTTGGTAAAATAGTTCATGTAAACAGGTTATTTTTTTTATTAAATACAACTAACAAGTTTTGTTTATTTCATTTTTGTTGCATTTTTCAATCTGTTGGATAAACTGTCCAAAGTTCATACTTTTGTTCTGTTTTACTACTTTTAGCTGTCTCAGTCATTATCAAAATTTGGATGTTGCCACTATGGTAGACAAGATTTTGTTGGCTACAGCCTGGCAATTTTGCAAAAACTGCAATTTAAATGTAATTCAAATATATATTACGTTGGTGCAAAAAAATGTCGTTTTCTCACATAGTAAAATATGTGAGAAAACGACATTTTTGCACCAACATACATACATACATTATATATATATATATATATATATATATATATATATATATATATATATATATATATATAATACATATAATTGTTTTTAAACAGATTTTATATCGGTTATTAATTTCAGTGTTTAATAAAAATTAAAAACAAGAATAGCAGCTCAAACACATGTACAGACTAAAAATAACATTTATAGTAATGAGAAATAATGTCGGATAAAAAATCGTTTTAAAAAAAAATTACTGTTGTTTACACTTCAGATACAAAACTGAAGTTAGCAAATTTCAATTCACCTAAGTCCCAACACTAAAAACGTACATTTGTTACGATGGATAATTCAATTATTGTCTTGTCAGGCTGGCTCACATATATAACTGAAACACACACACACACACATATATATATATATATATATATATATATATATATATATATATATATATTTGTGTGCAGCTTATATTTTATATCATAACGAAACAATTTATACAAAGAATTAATTAGCAATGTTAATGTGATTAATGGCGAAATCACTTCGCTAAAAAAATCTTAATTAGACATTAACTTACTATTAACTCCTTGAATATTAAAACCCGAATATTCCAGTTGTTGTCGGATGGAAGACACATCCTAAGTACTTTCCCATACATAGGCAAACACTAAAAAGAAATGTCGACCAAAAGACGTTTTTTTCTAAATATGCTATTTATTGACAGTTAAATATGTTTTGGAGTGTGCAATGCCGCGACGCTAAAGTTCCTGTTCAAATCAATCAAGCGAGAATTTTGTTTGAATTTTGAAAAGTGATAAATCCACTAGATCTTTCTTGTTATGTGTTTATATGTTACAATGACATGGACTTGAGTATAATCCAATTAGTAGAGTAAAATGCCTTAGTGTCTTCCACAGAATTTATGATTCTGATTACATGCTGTGGATCTGATTTTGTAAATATTTTAGAGTGTACAGCTTATATTTTATATAAATACTCCACTTGAAGGCACAATTTTTTTTTTTTTTTAGTAGGAAAACCTGGGATAGCACTTAACCACATGTAATGTTTATAGTAATAAGAAACAATATTGGATAAAGAAAAAGTCCTTTATATATATATATATATATATATATATATATATATATATATATATATATATATATATATATATATATATATATATATATATATATGTATATATATATAAAATCAGTGTCATGTCATGGTTCAATCGTTATCTATCCCCCTTATCCTTATAATCATCACTTAGTACCGCCTTCTCTTTCATATCGCCCAACTCCTTCATCGAAGCCATTATATCAATAAGCCTCTACAATGAGTGAATCTTTATCTTTTTACTGCTCTAATAAGTACCTGACCCCCACCTCTGCTATCCTCTAAATTTACAAGAGCCAGATCAGACCGAAAATGGAGTTCTGCTGCTATCTATGGGCGAGAACTGCTCCAGTCTTCATTTTCAAAAAAGGGATGCCGGTTCGACTCCTGTCGGAAGCACAATTTTAATGTAAACTGTTATTAATTTCGCTGTTTGATAAAATTAAAAAAAACAAAACACCAGGAATGGCAACTGGAAAACGTAAAATAACATTTATATTAACAAAAAATAATATCAGATAAAAAATCCTTTTAAAAATTAGTGTGTATGTATATGTGAACAAGTGGTTTTTTTTTTTTTTGTTTGTGTTTCACGTATGTGTGCTGTGTTTGTATATGAGTGATTGTGTTTGCATGCGTTTACACATTTGTATGTTTCCATGATGTGTTTGTATCTGCGTAAATCTGTATACACGTTTGTAAATAAGTATACCTTTTCTTGCTTGTGTGTTTACATATATGTGCTTGCATATTTGCCTGTTTTTATATGTATGATTGTGTTTACCCGTGCCCATGTGAATATGCATTTTTGAATATCAGTACATGTTAATATGTCTGTGTGCACGTTTTTACGCATGTCTACATTTACTCGTGTGTGTGTTTTTAAGGATATCAAAAACAAAAAACAGGAAATGAATGTTAAAGATCAAATGCTAAAATCTAATCTTCTGCATTCACATAGGAATTACTGTTTTTTTCTATTTTCTATTTTTGATTACTAAAAGATAAAAAAAATTCTGTTAAACTGCAAGCCGCCACCATCAACACTTAAAATCCAATTTTAACACATCTCTGCCACCCACCTCTAAATGCTCACTTGGAGATCAAAAATTGATAAGATTGAATATCATTACTTTAGAATGCCAATCGGAGATAGAAATCGACCTATATACGAGGTCATAGAATATATTAGCAACATCTTCAGACTGATTCCTAAGCATGCCTGTATATTAATAAGTCTCCTTTGAAAAAATCAACAACCCTCCAGGCATTTTTTTTTCTTTTCTTTTCTTTGAAATACTCACCTAGTTGATAATCTTGAAGTTATTGCTGCCAAAGGCCGCACAGTATCTGCTCCTGTCAATATATCTTAAAAGATCAATAAAAATGGTGCCGCTGTTCAAAACCCGAGGTGGAGGTGTCAAGCTGAAATACCAGAGCAGGAAATGAACTTAGAAACCCAATTGATTATACTTATTGTGGTGGGAGATGCGTGGAGTGAGGCTGATCTCTGAAATGATTCCCATGGGTCAAACCCTCTTAAGACTCTCCAAGAGTTTCATATGAGGCCAACACCTACTTTTTATTTACTTACTTTGTTTAGATCCTTTGTCCAATTACTTCAGACTTAAAAAGCAACTGTCTAGCTGTCATCTCGTGTGAGAAATAATAATTAAATTAGTTTACTCATGCTGTCAAAAAATCATGGCAATAATTAAACACGCTTGCAATTGGTTGTTTTCTGCACAGGTAATCTAGGATATTTTTATTATAAAATTAACTTCTCCCTTGTGCCATCTGCCTTTAGCATGAAGGCAATCTTGACTCCCCACAAATGTCCTATCCTTTATAGCTCCTAACAATGTTTGTTTTTTTTTTGTTTTGTTTTTTTTTATTTTTACTTTTTTTTTTGTTTTTTTGTTGTTTTTTTTTTACTCTTTTTGTTTTTGTTTTTTTTTTACTCTTTTTGTTTGTTTTTTTTTTACTCTTTTTGTTTGTTTTTTTTTTACTCTTTTTGTTTTTGTTTTTTTTTTTACTCTTTTTGTTTTTGTTTTTTTTTTACTCTTTTTGTTTTTGTTTTTTTTTTACTCTTTTTGTTTTTGTTTGTTTTTTTTACTCTTTTTGTTTTTGTTTGTTTTTTTTACTCTTTTTGTTTTTGTTTGTTTTTTTTACTCTTTTTGTTTTTGTTTGTTTTTTTTACTCTTTTTGTTTTTGTTTGTTTTTTTTACTCTTTTTGTTTTTGTTTGTTTTTTTACTCTTTTTGTTTTTGTTTGTTTTTTTTACTCTTTTTGTTTTTGTTTGTTTTTTTTACTCTTTTTGTTTTTGTTTGTTTTTTTTACTCTTTTTGTTTTTGTTTGTTTTTTTTACTCTTTTTGTTTTTGTTTGTTTTTTTTACTCTTTTTGTTTTTGTTTGTTTTTTTTACTCTTTTTGTTTTTGTTTGTTTTTTTTACTCTTTTTGTTTTTGTTTGTTTTTTTTACTCTTTTTGTTTTTGTTTGTTTTTTTTTACTCTTTTTGTTTTTGTTTGTTTTTTTTTACTCTTTTTGTTTTTGTTTGTTTTTTTTACTCTTTTTGTTTTTGTTTGTTTTTTTACTCTTTTTGTTTTTGTTTTTTTTTACTCTTTTTGTTTTTGTTTGTTTTTTTTACTCTTTTTGTTTTTGTTTGTTTTTTTTACTCTTTTTGTTTTTGTTTGTTTTTTTTACTCTTTTTGTTTTTGTTTGTTTTTTTTACTCTTTTTGTTTTTGTTTGTTTTTTTTACTCTTTTTGTTTTTGTTTGTTTTTTTTGTTTTTGTTTTACTCTTTTTGTTTTTGTTTTTACTCTTTTTGTTTTTGTTTTTACTCTTTTTGTTTTTGTTTTTACTCTTTTTGTTTTTGTTTTTACTCTTTTTGTTTTTGTTTTTACTCTTTTTGTTTTTGTTTTTACTCTTTTTGTTTTTGTTTTTACTCTTTTTGTTTTTGTTTTTACTCTTTTTGTTTTTGTTTTTACTCTTTTTGTTTTTGTTTTTACTCTTTTTGTTTTTGTTTTTACTCTTTTTGTTTTTGTTTTTACTCTTTTTGTTTTTGTTTTTTTTTTTACTACCCCTCCAATTTGCTGTTCTGCTCATGAGCTACATTGCTCAGTTTTTCTCTGTCCCACTTACCTTCGATATGTCCTGTGAGTTTCAAATTTTCCAAGCCTTCTTTCCTCGTGTCCCCAACATTCCAACAGCCTGTTTCTGATTTTAAGTGTAAGTATCCTTTTTACTTCCATTCTCCTTAAAACTTACTTATTGCTTACACATTCCATTTATGGTATTCTCTGCATCCTTCTATAAAAATACATTTACACTGTCTCAAGTTCTCTTAGGTGATTGTCCAGCAATACAGGAGAATTGATATTACATCAGATTACTAAATTTTCCCGTTGCTTAATACTTAGCTTAACTTTTGGAAAACATCCTTTGTTATTCCAGTGAGTCTTTGAATCTTGGTGTCATATTTTCTCACATTTGTTTCAACCACTTTCCACGTATTTAAACTTCTGTACATGTTTGATTTTGGTATATCCAATTCGTAGATCGCTTCTTGAACATTTTCTTTTTGACAACCATACATTCCTTTTTATTAAAGTTCATAGTCGTTTAATCCACTTTTCTTTACGATCTGGTCGAGGAGTTACTGCAGTTTTCTTTCTGTCTGCCATCAACACAGTCACCAATAAAATTTCAAACAACAGAAAACTACTCCACTATCTTACCCAAAATTTCAAACATATTCCTACTACAAAATAACATTTATAGTAATTATATAGGCGTAATATGTCTATATCATTCAATGAAACATATTTGAATGAAGATATGTTTATCTTCATTCAAATATGTTTTAATTGAATGATATAGACATATTACGTCTATTTATTTTTATACTGATCCTTTCCTGTTCTCTCATCAGTTTCCTGATGTTATGTGAATGTTGACATTCATCAAGGAAGGCGCCGTAACTTTTTCCTACACAAGCATTTTCGATCTCCTCAAAGATCATCTTTAGGGATAAAATATGCAAACTTACTGTAACTGTGATAAAATCTGCATTTCGTTGTAATATTGATTTAAAAAAAAAAAAACGTGCATGAATGAACTCTGTTATAATTATTTTAAAATTTATCTATTGTTGCTATAGACATTTTGTAAAAAAGCCTTTCAATATAACTGAGATGACTGGGAATTGGTAGCATGCAAAATAGCAGTAAATGTTTGTTATATGCACTTCAACACGTTGCTGCTACATTAGTAATAAATTTTGTTGAGTGTTGGTTGGTTGGTTGATTTTGACATAGAGAGCCTCGAGAATTTGAAGTATTTGTTTTTGTGGTGTTGTCCAAGTATTTGAGATATATATATATATATATATATATATATATATAAAATAGTTACACATTGTGTCATCATATTTTGAGTTATAATTTATTTGATCCACTGTTCAAATAGTTTCATGACATTGTTCATTCTAAGTTTCATTTTGTTAAAAAAATATTTAAAATACTGGTTCTTATGTAGAATGATATTTTATTTATTGCAAGTTTTGTTGGCTTTTATAATTAAAGCTTGTAATATTTGTAATCTTTTTTTATTTGGTTAATTTTGCATTTTATTTATTTAGTTTTTATCATGCAGATATTGGCTGGTGTAAGATTCTATTCTCTAGTGTCAATTAACAATAAGATTTTTCATGGAGCTATTTGTAGCATAATAGACAACTGCCCAAAATGAGAATTCAGGGAGCCGAGTTTAAATTCCAGTCCGGTTCATTGCATTCACTTATACATAAATATCATTGGGAAAGGTATGAATATACCCACCTCCAGCTATGGGTTAAATTGTCGGACTTGCATCTAGAAAAATTATTGTTATTCTGAAGAATTTAGTATATTCTTGTAATACCAAAAATCTGTTTCGGATTTAAATAAGCCACAAAAAGTTGATAAACTTTAAAAAAAAAAAAAATCAAACAACAATATGTAGCTTCTCTGTGTAAATTCATTATATAATATCAAAACATGCTCCATCATCTGTTTAAAATAAAAAAAACATACTTTATTTTCCCAAAAATATAATCAGCCAAAGTAATTCCATAAGAAAACAGTCAAGGTAAGAAGTCTTTGCAAATACATGCTCAGTATACAGATATAGTGTAATAATAATAAAAAAAAAAAAACTTCAATATCTAATTTTCATTTTGTAACAATTTCAACATATTCGTCAGTTCATTTGCTTATGCAATAATTTTTTAAATTGTAAAGAGACTTTATGAAAACCCTGTATATATTTTGTGCATGTAACATCTTTTTACCGCATGTACATATACTACACTCTGATCCTAGACAGGTGATGAAATATTTTAATTTTAGGCTATTGCAATTCTTACTTAACATAATAACCAATATAAGCCCATCTATTTTTTATGAGCCCTATGCTAATAACAATATTAATGTATAATAGCATACTATCAATAATAACTTATATTTCTTAATAAGAATAATCTGAAATATATGTAAATAAGTAAGATTTACAATAAATTTAAAGAAAGGGGAAATTTTGTTGATGCCACCTTCCAATTTCTCTGTCAGAATTTATTTATGTAATTTTATTTATTATCCAGTTCCTGCTTTACTCTTGGGAAAGCAACTTGGTTGGCATCTGTTCCTACAAAGACATTCCCAAAAGATCAACCATGAAGTGAGTTCATCTTTTTTTTTTATGCAGCTATCACTTGGTTAATATTTCCTTTTATTCATATTTCTTTACTGAAATAAACATGAAAGAAAAGGCTTGTAAAAAAAAAAAATAAATAAAATAAAAAAAATAATAATAATTGGCAATTTTCATGTACGAAGTTCAACTCTTTTAGTTTGCTTGTCGCTTAGTTAGCACGGCCGTTACGCCCTGCCAATATTAATCAGAAAATTATACAGTATAGGGTGATAGTTTTATATGAATTAGATGCTGTGTATCGAATTGAGTGACAGAAACCTAAGAGACAAAAAAGTTCACGGATGACATGGGTATTCAATGTAGAATATATATATATAAATTAAGATATTTAGTATTGCTATCTGGATTTTAAAAGTATTTAACAAATTATTGATACATTCTGCTCAGGAAGAATTTTGTTTCTGGTGACTCGTTCTTTACAATGTCATTGACATGAAAACGCTTCCAGACATTACACCTGCCAATACCTCAGAAATAATGGACTATTCGGTTTTTACTGCGAGGTCTCTTTTTCTCAATGAAATCACACACACACACACACACAAGGCAATAATGTTGTCATGTGTTTAATATCTGCTCAGTGAAAAGGAAAGACTTGTCAATCTCAAATTTTCCAAATTTTTAGTCTCTTACCTTTTAAAATTTGACCAGTATTCATACGTCATCTAAGAAATTCAAATGTTATTATAATACATCTCTTATCTTAATATCTTTGTTAATAGTTATTATGTTGTCTGAATTTATTAGATGAAGTAGAGGTTATTTACATTATTCGGACTATTGTCCTCATCTTCGTCACCATATTTATTATATTTCAGCCGTTGTACGCTCCGGCCTTCTTCAGGTGGTTGGAATGTCGAACTGAACCCTTTATTTCGCTCACTGGGGTAGACTGTTCTAGTTCCATGTGCCATGTTTAATGGATGTCAGTTGTCGGTTATCTCCTGTTAATCCCCCTCTTCAAGTTCTTCACTGCCTCAACCGGCATCTGACACCCCCATTAAACATGGCACGTGGAACTAGAACAGTCTACCCCAGTGAGCGAAATAAAGGGTTCTGTTCGACATTCCAGCCACCTGAAACGTTGTAATAAATATGGTGACAAAGATAAGGACAATAGTCCGAATAATGTAAATAGTGTACATAATACCTCATCTCAGAAATATAGACAGATACTGAAGTAGCCATTTTTTTTTTTTTTTTTTTTTTTTTTTTTTTTTTTTGATTACTTTCCCTGTACCTAGTAGTAATAGACATAATCATCTTCATGATCACAAGTTTCATAACTCAAAACCCACATGTACTACAGGTGTAGCTACAATAGGTATATCGCGGATAAGATACCCTGACGGAACCCATCTCTCTTCAGTATGGTTATGAAACCAGAATTTCCCTTTCTTAGATTAGTTGCCCAGTCAAGGCTACTTTCTTAGATTAGTTGCCCAGTCAAGGCTACTTTCTTAGATTAGTTGCCCAGTCAAGGCTACTTTCTTAGATTAGTTGCCCAGTCAAGGCTACTTTCTTAGATTAGTTGCCCAGTCAAGGCTACTTTCTTAGATTAGTTGCCCAGTCAAGGCTACTTTCTTAGATTAGTTGCCCAGTCAAGGCTACTTTCTTAGATTAGTTGCCCAGTCAAGGCTACTTTCTTAGATTAGTTGCCCAGTCAAGGCTACTTTCTTAGATTAGTTGCCCAGTCAAGGCTACTTTCTTAGATTAGTTGCCCAGTCAAGGCTACTTTCTTAGATTAGTTGCCCAGTCAAGGCTACTTTCTTAGATTAGTTGCCCAGTCAAGGCTACTTTCTTAGATTAGTTGCCCAGTCAAGGCTACTTTCTTAGATTAGTTGCCCAGTCAAGGCTACTTTCTTAGATTAGTTGCCCAGTCAAGGCTACTTTCTTAGATTAGTTGCCCAGTCAAGGCTACTTTCTTAGATTAGTTGCCCAGTCAAGGCTACTTTCTTAGATTAGTTGCCCAGTCAAGGCTACTTTCTTAGATTAGTTGCCCAGTCAAGGCTACTTTCTTAGATTAGTTGCCCAGTCAAGGCTACTTTCTTAGATTAGTTGCCCAGTCAAGGCTACTTTCTTAGATTAGTTGCCCAGTCAAGGCTACTTTCTTAGATTAGTTGCCCAGTCAAGGCTAAAAGCCCAGTCTACAATATTCTTTATAGGGGGTTTGAATTCAATTCCCCTTCTGTTAGATTGGTTGCACATTAACCAGATTTAAGAGCTAATCTGTATTTGTGAGCATTGGCATTCATAGTTTTTTCTTCTTCTAGATTGATTGTCACCTGAAAAAAAAAAGATTCCATTCTGCTCTGTTCTTTAACCCATAACTGAAAGAATATTGATTTATATATTATCTAAATGTGAATGGGGACAAAACCGACCCGATAAGAACTTGAACTCGGCATGTCAATTCCACTTCCGGCACCTAGTTTTAAGTTCTCTAAATTGTTTAGATGAAGAATTGTCATCATTAAATTTTGATGAATACTTTCAAGATAAATGTTCTGAGAAACTTACCTCTATGCTACCTAGAATCTGTAAATTTAAGTGCATTACTAGACTGGCAAAAAGATCGCGCCATTTTACACTTAAAATGATTAAATGTAACCATAAGTTCTACGTGAAGTTTCATTTCTAGCATTTCTTGCTTGTAGAATTCCCTTCTGGTTTCTTGATTCTTGAAATGCAATGTCAATCATTGTCTTCTCTCCTCTTAAATTATGTTCTTTCATTGTTCTTTCTCCATACTAATGTTTTTCGCATATTCTTTCAGTAATTCCCTGCATTCTAGTGGTTGTTCTTTTATCTTATTTTTCTGCTACTGCTGATAATGCAAAGCTCGTCTATGAATCGAGCACTCTGAGTCACTGGCATGTTTATTCAAAATAAAAATTCACCCTCCTCTCTACTGAGAACCGATAACTTAGCGGAAAGATCTCCGACTGATGACAAATTTCAATCCTGGCTTGAGGCAATTGTATGTCTAGCCACACTGATGTGCTGTGATACAACAAAACAGTCTATGGATGACTTGTGTGTATGTATATGTATATGTGTGTGTGTGTGTGTGTATATATATATATATATATATATATAGTTTGCAAGTGCGAAAGATTGAAGCTTATTTTTATCGCTTTCATGAAATAACGAATATTACCTATGGTAATTTAAGTGTTTGATATTCATTAATTAATAATTTTGCTCTGTTTCTGATATAGACCTCTCCTTGGATCTTTATCCTCTTGGAAATTCCATACAGATTACTATTTTAATTTATTAGTATATATAAATAAACCTGGTGTAACAGCAAAATTTTCCATCCTACAAAATGCTTAATATCTTAAAAAAAAAAAAAAAAAATGCTAAACTAATTGAGTTTCCTTTCTCCAGATTTTCAGCTATGTTTAGCCACCTTATTATTTGTCGTAAGAATCGTTGAAAGAACCTTTGAGTTATTCAACGAAAATAGAACAGGTTAAAATCATATTGTGTCAGCCCCAGTGTTTTCTCAACTGAGCAATGTTGAGAGGAAAAGAATCATTCAGGCCTTCAGTAATGCCATCATCATTCATACTTTGGATTCCATCTTCAAAGTAGATTCCAGAATCATCAAGAGAACGGTAAATAAGTTTAAAAAAAGAGGGAACCGTAGAGAGGAAAACTGGATGAGGAGGTCACAACAGGAAGAGGGATTATTTCAACTTAGAGCTAAATAGATCAATTAAAAAAGATCCAACTCAATTCATAAAACCTTTGGCAAGTGAGAGTATTTTCAGGTATGACAATCCGAAGAGAAGTGAAAAAAGAATTGATAATGAAATCTTACGTAAAGCCTGTGAGGCACCTTGTTACTCCAGGACAGAAGGTTAGAGAGGGCAAAGATCATCTTGAATAAGTTCGAAAATGAGATATATATATATTCCTTCCAATACGTCATGAGTCTACAATTCTTAGCTATGATTAATTAATGATGAACATGTCATTTTCGTTTATGATCGATTTCATCACGATTCTTCTGTTAAGCTTAGAGAAAATTATACATTCTTATTTCGCATATAGTCTAATAGGATTATAAAAACTTGGAGAATTCCAGTAAGATATCTTTAATCATTTCTAAGATACAATGTTTCAAAATTTAATCTAACAAGTCGACAATTTTGCTGTTACATCCAGTGTGTGTGTGTATGTGTATATCTATATATATATATATATATATATATATATATATATATATATATATGAGAGAGAATTATTATCTGTCTATATCTCTGAGATGAGGTATTATGATTACTTGCATCATATACTTTATTCTGACTGTTATCCACATCTTTATTGCTTTATTCACAACGTTTCGGCCGTTGTACTCTCCGCCCTTCTTCAGGTGATTGAAATTTCAAACTGGACCCTTTATTTCGTCCACCAGAGTAGATTGTTCTAGTTCCTTGTGTCATGCCTCTTCTGGATGTCTCGGTTATTTCTCTTTAACTCTTCTCTCCAAGTTTTGGTTCCCCACTGCTGTGGCCTGGTACTGAACTCGGAACTCTTTTGGTCTAGTCACTGGATCTAACCAATGTCTTTATCCAATTGGTCAGGTGTCCTTGAGGAAGAGGCATGGAAAGTGGAGCTAGAACAATCTACTCCGGCACACTTCTTTGAGTATATTAGAGAATATCTCTATAAAATAAGGTTTAGCAGTTTAGTCTCTCTGTGCAAATACTACTGTTGCCTGTTTAATTATTACTTGTCACTCAATGATGGTGACCTTGTGCCAAATATACCAGTTAAGTAAATATTAATAGTAGAGGTTGTCACAAAGTAATGATAAAACATTCAGTCTCACTGCACAGTAAGACTGTAATGTGTTTAATCCTTAATGAGTACTCCGCATGAGTGGACTTGTGCCATACATAGTTAAGTAAATATATTATTAAACCATATATTGTAACCATAAAGATAGTGTTAAATATTTTGTCTCTCTGCACGATGTTACTGTAAAGTGTTTAATCCTGATTGGGTTGTTGAGTTACCTTGTGCCATACATTGTTAATTATCAGAGTATCATGATTTGTCTCCTGTGCTCAGTATGATAGTAATGTGTCTAATTTTTACTGAGTGATTGATCTTGTGCCAGACAAGTGACTAACGATATACTTTCTCTTATTGCTACTGTAGTTAGTACGATCTTCACTGGATGCCTTTATACAAAATTCAGCTCGCCATGGAGCAAGGGTTAGCATACCAGTTTCATTGACAAATATTTATTCATTTTTTGTTTTTTTTCTTTTTAGCGACATATCAACTCCTTATAGGTCATTTAATACCAAAATTTAATTTTCTTAGCAACATTTTTAATTTTCTTTACAAAAATGTATTTTTTTTTTTTTTTTTTTTTTTTTTTTACTGTGAAAATACATTGCTGGTATTTTCATTATAAAAATGTATTTTTATATTTTCTTAGTGTTTGACCCTAGTTTGGGGGTTAACTTTGCCCATAGCTGAGATCCTAACAGGTGCTACCACCCAGAGTCAGGGTGAACCTGAGAACAATGGTACTTAAGAGGTGGTTCCAAGATCCTTGAAACCTCCAATCTTTCAATCAGAGGCCTTGCTGCCTAATGTAGTTTATCGTCACACCCAGAATGATTTGTTTCAATCCTCACTGAGGGAACCAAACAAGTAATTATAGAGATTTTCCAAGCGTAGCGTAGATGTGGCACAAGGCCGAAAGTATGGGGCACACAGTGAGGATCGATCTCACTACTGATTGCTAACCATTACACCGCCTAAGGGTATCCCCAACAAGTAATTATATGCGAAACTCTACTCTGGAAATAATAAAATGTTATTTTATTGTCAATCAAGATTGAAATATTCAATATATCATTAGATGAAAAGCATTTCTTTGACAAATTGATAATCTGTCTTTATCCCTGTAAGTTGTACTTCATGGGGTTGGAAGATATTTCGGACAAGCTGAAGTTTATAACTTAGGATCAATTTTCTCCGATTACAAGCAAAAGCTATTCTTCCATCAATCTGACAGTGTCGTATTCGTGATATTTACTGTTTATAGAATCGGTGCCTCTCTGCAGCTGCATCCCATCAATGCCAGTCAAAGTGCAATGTTACATCACTCCAGATTCCAAAGATAGGGATTAGGCTCGTTGGCTGAGGTCAGATAAGAACCAAGAGTAGGTAATAAACACTCAGATCAATGGCCTCTTTACAAACAAGGATTGCATCAAAGCGTCTGATCAATGTGACAGTCAGAAACCGCTGATGCCAATACCAGGAATGATAGCCGAATGCATAAAAGTTAAGCATTTGTCTGGAAAAGAAAGGGTGAAGAGACTGGTGTCTGTGATTGCTCGTTTTCGTCATCACATCCATCCCAGCCTCAGTGGGTCTGATCTCTACCTTTTGGCCAGAAGTTAAACATCAGGTGCGCACAAGACAGATGGATAGGTGAAGCACAGTGGCAAATAATACGCCATTGAAACCTATTTAACGTCATGCTTGTTGCGGCCTCGGACACAAAGAAACAAATCATAATCTAGTTTAGTACACAGTACAGTAACTACCGTCAAGAAATTCCTTGACGTCATTGTGGTTTTCTGTTGATTAATTACATCGAGGGAAGTTGCATTGTTCCAGCTTAGTAAGAATAGCACCTGTCTAGAACCATACGTCCGTAAGTCATGACTAACATGAGAGGGAGATAGTTTTTCTAGACGTCCGCAAAAGTTTCCAGTATTCTTTATTTAGATAAATAATATGCCCTCCGGCAGGATTCGAATCTGCGTCCCTATCCCTTGCAGGAGAAACCACCGTCCAATCCGGCATGCACTGGCTGCTCGGTTGAGATGGGCATCACAATCAAGTAAGGTCTTATTTTACCATTTATAGTACATTCACTTGTTCAGAATTTTTTCTTGAAATGTACGCAAAATATAAATAGAGCAATTTCTAAAAAAATTAGATGATTTCTCTTTTTAATCCAACTTGTTTTTTATTGTTTCAAACGTTATTTTTAGTGAATACTTGTACGTGAGTAATATATATATATATATGTATATATATATATATATATATATATATATATATATATATATATATATATATTTGAGTAAACGTTCTATTTAATTTAAGCAACATAGGAAAATTGCGTAGTGGGTAAACATTTTGGCTTGTGAATTTAGTGATATAGTAGTAGTGAGTTCAATTCCTGGGTCGTACAATTTGTGTACATACACTCATCAGAAATGGGCGAGAAATAACTGAACAGTAATAAATCACATACATAAAATACATACATACATACATACACACATATACATATCTAGATTGGTGCAAAAATAATTTCGTTTTCTAACATATGTTACTATGTGAGAAAACGGAATTATTTCTGCACCAACCTCCTATCTCTCTCTATCTCTATCTCTCTCTCTATCTATATCTCTATCTCTCTCTATCTATCTATATCTCTATCTCTCTCTATCTATCTATATCTCTATCTCTCTCTATCTATCTATATCTCTATCTCTCTCTATCTATCTATATCTCTATCTCTCTCTATCTATCTATATCTCTATCTCTCTCTATCTATCTATATCTCTATCTCTCTCTATCTATCTATATCTCTATCTCTCTCTATCTATCTATATCTCTATCTCTCTCTATCTATCTATATCTCTATCTCTCTCTATCTATCTATATCTCTATCTCTCTCTATCTATCTATATCTCTATCTCTCTCTATCTATCTATATCTCTATCTCTCTCTATCTATCTATATCTCTATCTCTCTCTATCTATCTATATCTCTATCTCTCTCTATCTATCTATATCTCTATCTCTCTCTATCTATCTATATCTCTATCTCTCTCTATCTATCTATATCTCTATCTCTCTCTATCTATCTATATCTCTATCTCTCTCTATCTATCTATATCTCTATCTCTCTCTATCTATCTATATCTCTATCTCTCTCTATCTATCTATATCTCTATCTCTCTCTATCTATCTATATCTCTATCTCTCTCTATCTATCTATATCTCTATCTCTCTCTATCTATCTATATCTCTATCTCTCTCTATCTATCTATATCTCTATCTCTCTCTATCTATCTATATCTCTATCTCTCTCTATCTATCTATATCTCTATCTCTCTCTATCTATCTATATCTCTATCTCTCTCTATCTATCTATATCTCTATCTCTCTCTATCTATCTATATCTCTATCTCTCTCTATCTATCTATATCTCTATCTCTCTCTATCTATCTATATCTCTATCTCTCTCTATCTATCTATATCTCTATCTCTCTCTATCTATCTATATCTCTATCTCTCTCTATCTATCTATATCTCTATCTCTCTCTATCTATCTATATCTCTATCTCTCTCTATCTATCTATATCTCTATCTCTCTCTATCTATCTATATCTCTATCTCTCTCTATCTATCTATATCTCTATCTCTCTCTATCTATCTATATCTCTATCTCTCTCTATCTATCTATATCTCTATCTCTCTCTATCTATCTATATCTCTATCTCTCTCTATCTATCTATATCTCTATCTCTCTCTATCTATCTATATCTCTATCTCTCTCTATCTATCTATATCTCTATCTCTCTCTATCTATCTATATCTCTATCTCTCTCTATCTATCTATATCTCTATCTCTCTCTATCTATCTATATCTCTATCTCTCTCTATCTATCTATATCTCTATCTCTCTCTATCTATCTATATCTCTATCTCTCTCTATCTATCTATATCTCTATCTCTCTCTATCTATCTATATCTCTATCTCTCTCTATCTATCTATATCTCTATCTCTCTCTATCTATCTATATCTCTATCTCTCTCTATCTATCTATATCTCTATCTCTCTCTATCTATCTATATCTCTATCTCTCTCTATCTATCTATATCTCTATCTCTCTCTATCTATCTATATCTCTATCTCTCTCTATCTATCTATATCTCTATCTCTCTCTATCTATCTATATCTCTATCTCTCTCTATCTATCTATATCTCTATCTCTCTCTATCTATCTATATCTCTATCTCTCTCTATCTATCTATATCTCTATCTCTCTCTATCTATCTATATCTCTATCTCTCTCTATCTATCTATATCTCTATCTCTCTCTATCTATCTATATCTCTATCTCTCTCTATCTATCTATATCTCTATCTCTCTCTATCTATCTATATCTCTATCTCTCTCTATCTATCTATATCTCTATCTCTCTCTATCTATCTATATCTCTATCTCTCTCTATCTATCTATATCTCTATCTCTCTCTATCTATCTATATCTCTATCTCTCTCTATCTATCTATATCTCTATCTCTCTCTATCTATCTATATCTCTATCTCTCTCTATCTATCTATATCTCTATCTCTCTCTATCTATCTATATCTCTATCTCTCTCTATCTATCTATATCTCTATCTCTCTCTATCTATCTATATCTCTATCTCTCTCTATCTATCTATATCTCTATCTCTCTCTATCTATCTATATCTCTATCTCTCTCTATCTATCTATATCTCTATCTCTCTCTATCTATCTATATCTCTATCTCTCTCTATCTATCTATATCTCTATCTCTCTCTATCTATCTATATCTCTATCTCTCTCTATCTATCTATATCTCTATCTCTCTCTATCTATCTATATCTCTATCTCTCTCTATCTATCTATATCTCTATCTCTCTCTATCTATCTATATCTCTATCTCTCTCTATCTATCTATATCTCTATCTCTCTCTATCTATCTATATCTCTATCTCTCTCTATCTATCTATATCTCTATCTCTCTCTATCTATCTATATCTCTATCTCTCTCTATCTATCTATATCTCTATCTCTCTCTATCTATCTATATCTCTATCTCTCTCTATCTATCTATATCTCTATCTCTCTCTATCTATCTATATCTCTATCTCTCTCTATCTATCTATATCTCTATCTCTCTCTATCTATCTATATCTCTATCTCTCTCTATCTATCTATATCTCTATCTCTCTCTATCTATCTATATCTCTATCTCTCTCTATCTATCTATATCTCTATCTCTCTCTATCTATCTATATCTCTATCTCTCTCTATCTATCTATATCTCTATCTCTCTCTATCTATCTATATCTCTATCTCTCTCTATCTATCTATATCTCTATCTCTCTCTATCTATCTATATCTCTATCTCTCTCTATCTATCTATATCTCTATCTCTCTCTATCTATCTATATCTCTATCTCTCTCTATCTATCTATATCTCTATCTCTCTCTATCTATCTATATCTCTATCTCTCTCTATCTATCTATATCTCTATCTCTCTCTATCTATCTATATCTCTATCTCTCTCTATCTATCTATATCTCTATCTCTCTCTATCTATCTATATCTCTATCTCTCTCTATCTATCTATATCTCTATCTCTCTCTATCTATCTATATCTCTATCTCTCTCTATCTATCTATATCTCTATCTCTCTCTATCTATCTATATCTCTATCTCTCTCTATCTATCTATATCTCTATCTCTCTCTATCTATCTATATCTCTATCTCTCTCTATCTATCTATATCTCTATCTCTCTCTATCTATCTATATCTCTATCTCTCTCTATCTATCTATATCTCTATCTCTCTCTATCTATCTATATCTCTATCTCTCTCTATCTATCTATATCTCTATCTCTCTCTATCTATCTATATCTCTATCTCTCTCTATCTATCTATATCTCTATCTCTCTCTATCTATCTATATCTCTATCTCTCTCTATCTATCTATATCTCTATCTCTCTCTATCTATCTATATCTCTATCTCTCTCTATCTATCTATATCTCTATCTCTCTCTATCTATCTATATCTCTATCTCTCTCTATCTATCTATATCTCTATCTCTCTCTATCTATCTATATCTCTATCTCTCTCTATCTATCTATATCTCTATCTCTCTCTATCTATCTATATCTCTATCTCTCTCTATCTATCTATATCTCTATCTCTCTCTATCTATCTATATCTCTATCTCTCTCTATCTATCTATATCTCTATCTCTCTCTATCTATCTATATCTCTATCTCTCTCTATCTATCTATATCTCTATCTCTCTCTATCTATCTATATCTCTATCTCTCTCTATCTATCTATATCTCTATCTCTCTCTATCTATCTATATCTCTATCTCTCTCTATCTATCTATATCTCTATCTCTCTCTATCTATCTATATCTCTATCTCTCTCTATCTATCTATATCTCTATCTCTCTCTATCTATCTATATCTCTATCTCTCTCTATCTATCTATATCTCTATCTCTCTCTATCTATCTATATCTCTATCTCTCTCTATCTATCTATATCTCTATCTCTCTCTATCTATCTATATCTCTATCTCTCTCTATCTATCTATATCTCTATCTCTCTCTATCTATCTATATCTCTATCTCTCTCTATCTATCTATATCTCTATCTCTCTCTATCTATCTATATCTCTATCTCTCTCTATCTATCTATATCTCTATCTCTCTCTATCTATCTATATCTCTATCTCTCTCTATCTATCTATATCTCTATCTCTCTCTATCTATCTATATCTCTATCTCTCTCTATCTATCTATATCTCTATCTCTCTCTATCTATCTATATCTCTATCTCTCTCTATCTATCTATATCTCTATCTCTCTCTATCTATCTATATCTCTATCTCTCTCTATCTATCTATATCTCTATCTCTCTCTATCTATCTATATCTCTATCTCTCTCTATCTATCTATATCTCTATCTCTCTCTATCTATCTATATCTCTATCTCTCTCTATCTATCTCTATCTCTATCTCTCTCTATCTATCTCTATCTCTATCTCTATCTCTCTCTATCTATCTCTATCTCTATCTCTATCTCTATCTATCTATATCTCTATCTCTCTCTATCTATCTATATCTCTATCTCTCTCTATCTCTATCTATATCTCTATCTCTCTCTATCTCTATCTATATCTCTATCTCTCTCTATCTCTATCTATATCTCTATCTCTCTCTATCTCTCTCTATCTATATCTCTATCTCTCTCTATCTCTCTCTATCTATATCTCTATCTCTCTCTATCTCTATCTATATCTCTATCTCTCTCTATCTCTATCTATATCTCTATCTCTCTCTATCTCTATCTCTATCTCTATCTCTATCTCTATCTCTATCTATCTCTATCTCTATCTCTATCTCTAATCGGTGTATACGGAATAAATTCCAATAACCAACAATTACTATTCTTAAAAGAGTGCCCAATACAAAGTACAGCAGATATAATTATTTATTAAAAAAAAAATTATAACATAAATGTTATAAAATCACTACAAAAATAGCCATTTCGATAAGGGGTGTTGAAACAAAATGACTATTTTTGTAGTGATTTTATAACATATTTATGTTATAATTTTTTTTCTTAACTAAATAAATAATTATATATATTATTCCGTGATCGTAGGATAACCATGTGTACTGCAGCCACAGTAGAAGTGGTGTTTCTTGGGCAAGATAGCCTGACGGTTTTGAATTCAGTTTTTCCTTCTCCTAGACTGGTTGCGACCCAAAGTTATAGAACCCAGTTCTATAGCTGGAGGGAGAAGAGGAGGATTTATACCCTTCCCAAGGGTATTAGCACGTAAGTGAATGTAATGGATTCGACTGGAATTCGGACTCTGCTCTTCGATTCCTCAATTTGAACCCGCTATCCATTACTCCACCGTGCCCTCACTATAATATATATATATATATATATATATATATATATATATATATATATATATATATATATACACGCGCGCGCGCGCATTCGCATTCCTCATCCCAGAAATGCAGACAAAAATATAAGTTGTTTTCTATGTTTTATCGACCCCATGTGGGTTATTTAAAGCCAAAACATATTTTGGATTGTAAGAATAATTTTTTGGGGGAGGGTGTAAATATTGCATTAACAGTTTTTTAGGATAATTATTTTTCTAGAAAGCAGTCCTATCATTTAACCCAGATTCATAACTTTTCTAGGAGTATTTGTGTGTAAGAAAATGTAACGAACCTAATTGGAATTCGAACTTCGTTTTCCAATTTCTCATTCCTAGCCGCTATTCATTTCACAACTCGCACATCCCTGTAGATTATGAGGCTATGTAGGATAGATAAAGATTAAGCCTAGACTTGAAGAAGTGAAGATTGTATTGCTCTGGAAACATCCTGTGAAGAGTCTATTCCATAAAGTAATCCCTTGGAAAGAAACGGTCTACGCGGACTTTCCTTCTTACCAAGGGAACTCAAAGGGAATGTGGATGTTTCAACCCTGTGTAAGTGACATGGTGTGTCCTGGTTGTAAACATCTAAACCGGTGGCACTTAGGAATGTAGTTCATTAGAATATTTTCCATTTTTCGACAGAGTAGTAATAAGGTCATGATGCTGCATCTGAGCCGAAACGTGTTGTGGGGAAAAAAACATTTACCACCTGCAAGTTTGTGCAAACGCTTTGGAACTCTGTCAAGTCTGGAGTGAGAGAGCATTTTCCCAATTATATCAAATGCATATCATGTTAAAGTGAAACTTATAAAATTCGCCTGTGAATCTATATATAAAATTCTGTGACTTCGTTACACTGCCCGTCTATCCCACCCGCTAAAAAGGCCAAACATTGACCGATCGAAACCAAATTTTAGGGAGAAGTGCAAACAGGTAAGGGGAGTTATAGTTAATAAAAAAGACTTTCGAAGAAGATTTATTGATTTAATCCTATATAAAATGGAAGTAACGCTTCAAATTTCAGCAAATATCAGGGACACTCTTTTACTAAATATATTATCCAAAAATGCTGAACATGAAACCACATTCACTAAGTACATAGAGGACAACACGGACCTGCTCGTTTTCCATTAGGAAAGTATTACAAGTCAGACACTCTTGCTTTTCTCTTCTTTCACACTACTTGTTGTGTGCTTATGTTATAACTTCCCAGTGTGGGACAAATTAGTGGCAAAAGTCAACCTCTCTATTCAATATAATTATTTCAAAATGGATACTCTCAAAGAAAATCGAGAAAATTGATGATTGATTATGCAAGAATTTAATTTTAAAAAATGAATATTCAAGTGATTACACAGATTTTCCAGAATGTTACCCCCGTCATTTTTAATATTTAAGCGCAGATTAGCAGCATGGTTTCATCATCTTACTATTGGCTAGATGTAACTGTAAGTTCTCTGCACTTCTCGCCTGTTGAGCTCTTTCTGCTTGCTGCTTTCCAGTCAACCTTGATCTTCAAAGATTTAAATGCAATGTCAATCGTTATCTCCTCTCTTCTTGATACTCTTTTATTATTCCCCTTCCTTAATAAAGTTTTTCTTTTTTCTTATTCTCAGTAACCCCTTGTATTTTAGTGGCTTTATTGCCTTGCTTAGGGTGAAATCATTTTTAAAAATATCGACTCCTCGGTCATTACATTTCTTTTTCATTTTAATTTGATTTCAATTAATTTTATTTATTCTATTTATTTATTTTGAAAGAAAACCCATCCTCCATTTCTGTCAGTCTATCTACAATATCCAAATCTGAATATCTGCGACTCATTACTTTTTCCAATGTTAAATTTCTTAGTCTGGAATCTGCACGATGTCAACAATGAATGAGATTAAAGAGAACGCCAAGAAGCAACTGATGGTAATCCCTAAATCAGAATTAGCAGAATATTTGAAAAGTAAAAGCTACGCTCGAATAAGTATCCATAAGACGGGTATTTTGAAATAGATTAATGATGCATCATTTCGTCAGGCGAAAATGTTTCACTGTCGACATTTCGACATAAAAAATACCTTTTATATTTTAAAGATGGTTGAAATCATAAGTCAACCTTAGAGGCATTGCATATAATTTGTCAGATATGCATAAATTACATCAATTTTAATGTAATAAAATAATCTATTTTTGAATGTGTTGTTTTTTTTTGTTTTTTTTTGTTTTTTGTTTTGTTTTGTTTTTTACGTTTTAAACTTTTCATTATCCGGATTCATTGCATAGTAAAATAGGATATAATTTAATACGATTGAATAATGATTTCTTTTTTATTTATTTAGTGTCAGATTAGCAATAATAGTAAAATTCGATCACTTATATTGTATCAGAATTTTAAAATTTGTACCCAACGGGAAAGCATAGTACTATCCCACAGTAAAAAGAAAACCTTTATATGGCTAAAAATTGCGAAATAAGAAATATAATTTTTTTACATAACTTTAATTTGAATATCATTGCTATAAAAAAAAATTGATCTTGTTTTAACATATAGAAATGCAAAAGGATGATTCCATCCCACTAAGTAAGAATTCAGGCGGGTCACGTGACCTCCGGTGAGTGACGTCAGTTTGTAG
Source organism: Acanthosepion lycidas (assembly GCA_963932145.1). Taxonomy (NCBI): domain Eukaryota; kingdom Metazoa; phylum Mollusca; class Cephalopoda; order Sepiida; family Sepiidae; genus Acanthosepion; species Acanthosepion lycidas. The sequence goes on from OZ010597.1 coordinate 19,151,539, forward strand.
AGCGACGAACTCCGGTTGCTATTTAGCATGCATAAAGGCAAGACCTATCTGCCCACGCCAGTTGCTATTTAGACCGCGGAGAAGACAGACGTCATAAATCCACAGTGGTAGGACGTACAGAGAAAACCACATGATCTCACCAGGTACATAGGGGATATCACTTAACTGCTTGTTTTCAATTCGGAATATATTACAAGACCCTCTTGTCTTTCACTGCTTGTTGTATGCTTATGTTATAATTTCTCTGTGTGAGAAATTAGTAGCAATGTTATTCTTTTAAGTCAACCTGTCTATTTAATATAATTATTTTAAAAAATGACAGTTTAAGTATTTTTAAATAAATTAAAAAAAATTAGAAAAAAAGTATACAATTGTAGAATTAAAAAAAAGCTTCCTATCTATTTTAACGTGAATTATTTTAAAATATCCATTTACTTTTGTTTGACACTTCTGTGATTACGCCGTGTCCTCAAGCGCTTTCCTGGAACATATTACTCTTTAACACAAGCAATTGCAAAACGGTGACTGCGAACTGACAACTGAAGTGATCCTAACCCTTGCCCAATGTAGTCTATATTTTCATTAACGACTGGACCATTTCCGGACAGATGTACTGATGCGACCAACTTTTTGACTAAACAGTAATACGTGTATCATTGCTGAGTCCATAATTATTAATAATTCTAAAAAAGAAGATATCTTAATTCTAACATATCGTCTTACAAACAAGACATATTCGCACAAAAATCAGACATTGTGCCTTCAAGTTTGAAAATTACAAAATCGGTTTTATTTGTATTATTGTCATACTTTTAATGTTTTACTTTTCCTATACTCTTTCATACTCGGTAACCCAGGTTGTCTTGGTGGCTTTATTGTCTTGATTGAAGAGAAATGATTCGAAAAAAAAAATTTTTTTTTTCCTGTAGACATAGAGAACATACCACGTGATAGAAAAATCGTCCAGTTGTCGTGCTGGGAAGTCCTAAGCACTGTGCCAATGAAAGGCAATATAAGCACAGGTCGACAATTTCGACGGGTGCTCTCGCTTTCAACAAGACTTCATTTCCAGCAGTCGGCTACTTCAAGAGAACTGCCCTCAAATTCATCTATTCCCTTTCCACTGACCAAAGCTTCATTCGTGTTCAACGAACTCTTCTCTCACAACGTATGTAAACTTCTTTCCCCTCTCCTTTTCACATACTGATTTTATTTGAACTCTGACATCTGAAAGAACATTTTATGCAACATAAAATTAATCCTATTGCATATCCAGAGTGAAAAAGTATCATATATGAAGCACTTGAACACCTCGGCGTGGTGTAATGGTTAGCAAGCTCGTCTCGCTAGATCAGTTACGACTGAAAAGTGACTTCGATCCTCACTAGGTGCCCCATACTTTCGGCTTTGTGCCACATCTAAACTACGATTAGAAAATAACTATATATGAAGCACTGACATCGAATTTAATGCATGGAAGTGCTAGAGAGGGGAAAATTGAAGGAAGCTGCGTACATTAGCCTTGCGAGAAAATGTGTAAATCAAATTAATGTTGATTTTAATGCCATGTGGATTTGCGTTCCTGAATTTAAGATACAAAGCCATAGAATTTGTTCTAACTTGCGACCATCTATTTTAGATTTTCTCTCTGAATTTCTAGGATGAGGAGTTATCTTCATTTGCACAATTTATATTCAGACTATTTCCCTCATCTTTGTCATCACAACGTTTCGACCGTTGTGTCCCCCGGCCTTCTTCGGGTGTCAATCTGGCTCTATTATATCAATCTATTTGTAAAAGAATTATGTCGCGATGGATGTTGCCTGCTTTACCCATAATTATAATGGATAACGAAAAAAAACGGAGAATTGTGACTTGAAAAGTGTGTGTGTGTGTGTGTATATATATATATATATATATATATATAGTCGATGAGAAAACAGTTGTGAGAAAGGTTTGAACAAGTATTAAGCAACTTGCCGAACGAACGAGAAGTTAGTCATCAGGACAAACGAAGGAAAGCAAGTAACCTGTGAGAGAGGAAGAAAAAACATTGTTTTGCCCCCCTAAAACTACACGATTTTATATTATCGTAGCCTTTCCCTACTCCCTTATCATATGAGCCGGCGAACCAGAGGGTATGACGAGGAGGAAGCGAAACGCACTCGTGTCTTTCGGTTATGTATTGTAGTTGGCCTCTTGTGACATCTATGCCTTATTGGGGCGCACAACCATATTATATCGCGCCCCTCCAGGGGTCCACTACAATACCCACGACTTTAAATTGTTTCCTTTTGTATCTCATTTTTGTTGTATGGATCCTTAACGTAAAATAATTGTTATTTTTATTCGGTTATCCATGAATGTTTTTCATTTATTTTAAATTAGTAATTTTTTTTTTCTTAAGTTTGTTAGGGAAATCACGGTTAATTTAAGATATTTATTATCTCGAGATAATTATTAAGTGTTGATATTACCTACAAGAAACAGTTGATTATTGCAAACTACAACATATTGATTAACTTCCAAATATACACAAGACGGTCGATTAAGAAATACTGTAAACGGTTGTCTCAGCATGACATCCTTCAATTGACATTTTGGCGGAATTCGAACATTTCACTGACGCATGCCAAGAAATCAGCCCATTTCGTGGAACTGATTAAAGAAGCGCCCGTCCAGTCTTCGCAAATTGTGTGTTTGGACGTAGTGAATTGATTCATCAATAAAGGTTTCATCTATCTTACAAAACAAACTGAAAGATGATAATTTCCTTAAAAAAAGAAAAACTATTGCCAGCTTTTCAGAGAGCAGCTTATTAGAGATGTTGGCATTTTGTGTGTAAGTAATTTTTCATTGACAGCCTGAGATATATCAGCAGGAAGAAGGCCTAGTTATGGGGTTGCCATTTTCTTTGGTGATTTCTAACATCTATAGCAGTGATTCCCAAACGCTGTTCCGATCCTCATACGTGCGGCGGAAGAGGATAGCAGGTGAGGCGGAATGACTGAAAGAAGATCAAAGATTTAGAAACAATTTTTTAAAAATTCAACTGCCAAAAATAAATATGATTTCAAAATTTAAAATATTATTATTAATTACTTGTAATTGCATGCATGAGTCCCACTATAAATAATTGACCTGTTTTATCATTGGGATATTTTTGCATCATATCCAGTATTAAGAATATATTAACTAGGGTCTTCAAATTGAAGGAGAGAGTTATCAATGATAATGTAATGACTTCGAATCCGCCGTTATCTTCCTTTTAACCCTCTCGCTGTTTGTTGTTTTTTTTTTTTGTTTGTTTTTTTAATTTACTTTTACGTCCTGGGTATGACGATAAACTACATCCGCGTCCTGGGTATGGCGATGAACTGCATCCAACAGCAGGGCCTCGGATGGTGTTTTGGGAAAGTAGTGTTGCCAGCTATACATTTTTTGGAATAGTGATGTTGCCAGGTATACTTTTTTGAAACAATGTTGCCAGCTATACGTTTTTATTCCATACAAAATAGGCATTTAAAATTCCTATAAACCAGATTTGGCATTAAATAACCCACAGTGGTTGATATGCCATAAAACCCAAACAAACAATTTACTTTTTTTGGCATAAAATTTGAGGTGCGAGTAAATTTTCATTCCAAAAAACGCGATCCAGAGAAAAAAATTGAGAACCACTCATCTATAGTGAGGTGCAAAATTATGCGTTGGGTACAATCAATTTTATTTAAAATAATATAATTTTCCAAATACGAAAATAGATGTTTTTGATTTACATTGTTAAAGGAAAAAAAATTGGGATGGCTACTAAAACGTCTTTCCAATAAATATAACGTTGACAGTAATAAGAAATTGTAGTGAGTTTCGATAAAAATAAAATATGTAAACAAAAATAAAAAAGATCAAATTAAAATAAAGCGCTTGCGCTTTCCTTTAAAATCTCTCACTCTCTCTCTCCCCCCTCCTAACGGGAAGGTAACCCTCAATTTAAAAGCAGAAGAAGAAAAGTCTGAACTTGGCGAAAAAACGCCGCAAGTTTACAGAAACAGAGCCTACCTAAATGTAGCTGAAAAATACCAAAATCAGTTAGGATCCACGCATAACTTCCGTTAAAAAGAAAAGAATGCCGAAAAATAAAATCATTTTGACCAATCAAAAAAAATTGACACAATGAGACTTTTGATGTTAGCCGAAACCAATGTTCGCGCCAGGGTCTCGGATATAAACTGACACCTCCAGGCTAGAAAAGATGACGAGAGAGAACGAAAAAGATAAGGGTTTTAAAAGAAAGTACAAATGCTTTATTTTAATTCTTTTTATTTTTGTTTATATATTTTATTTTTGTATTTTATTTTTTTATCGGGATTGACTACAAAATGTTTGATTATAAATAATATCCATTAATTATCTTTAGAAATTACTTTTGTTTACTCTTCAGATGTGAAAATAAGTTTGGTGCTACAAACTTTTAGATCTGAACAATAAGAGGGCATTTGTAATAGGTTAAGTGAATTTGCTTGACTGTAAAAGTTTTCTGTGGTTGAACACGCCGGGCAAAACAGTGGTTTCTCGTATAAGACTCAAGAGTGCACATGCCGGTAAATATAGATTTTCACTGTTTTAATAATAACAATAACAACTGGAATATCTGCTCAAACAGGTGTATCCATTATATATAACGTTTAAAGTAACAGGAAGTGTGTCTGTAAAACTTCAGATATAAGTGAAAAAGGTATCTCTACAAAATATTATGAATAAATGCAAAAGGAAAAAATTTTCATTACCAAAGCGTTTCGTCGTCTGATGATATTTACCTTGATAAAGTCAAAGGATGAAACGCTTTGGTAAATAAAGGTTTTCGTGTGTGTGTGTGTGTGTATATATATATATATATATATATATATATATAGTTTTACAGTATGCTATATTTATGGGTTAAATTAAAACACGGTACTATTCTAGCGAATATTATCGAGCAAGTATTATTAGTGCGAGTGTTATTCGAAGGCGCCTGACACCAGCATTGTTTAACGGCGTTACTATAGTTGTATCTGCGATTATAAAGTCTCTACTACAACGAGCATTACGAATGTGTCAACGAGTATTCGTTAATATGACTAAAAGGATAAATCTATATCTATAATTCTCAAAATGTGTGTGTGTGTGTGAGAGAGAGAGAGATCGGATGTTGTTTATGCGTTTCTACAGTTTTCATCCGATTTCAATGAAATTTTTTGCGGTTTGATAGTTAATTCTACAGTGCCGATTTTGAGTCCAAATTGGCTGGAAAAATTACAACTTTGAAGATGAAAAATCGAAAAAATAACTTTTTACACTTTGCGCAAAAATCAAAGGCACATTTAAAATCTGTAAAAAAAAAAAAAACAGCTTACAATCAATTTAGAGAGTTGAAATCTAACGCAAGATTATTAGAATTATAAAAAATATATATTATAAATAAAAATTATTGCATATTATTATTATGAAAGTCCATGGAAGAGGTTCCTTTTTTGCATGTTTGAGAATGCAAAAATGACCCTTTCTTTTCAGTGCTACCATAACACCATTCAAATTGTTAAATAAAAAAAATTATAAATAAAAATTATCATCCATGGAAGAGGTTCCTTCCTTGCAAGATTAAGAACGCAAAAACGTCCCTTTTCAGGGCCATACCCCATTCAAATGGTTACCCCCCCCCCCAATTTGGGGATGTGCTTCAGTTGTACCCAATTGTTGTTACTAATATTGACTTTCGGGTGGGCTGACTTTAAACTTAAACTGCTTCAAATGAACGGCAAAAATCCTCAGTAGTGAAACGCCTGGTCAAAGAATGGTTACACTGCTAGTATATGAAGTATGACTAATGTTGATTTTAATGCTGCGTAGATTTGCCATCCTGAATATAAGATATGAAATGTTTTATACAGATTCTTCTATCTGCTCAATATATTTGTTGGCATTTATCTTTATTTGTTTGCTGATATCTTTTGATTTTGTACCACCAAAAGTGAAAAGATGACCGTCTTTTTCCTGAGCACCCAAAGAAGGTCATAAAATAGATCGATCGAAATTTTACCGTGACAAAATAAATATTTAGAATTCGAACAGTTCATGGAATGATAATGGCTAAAAATTACAGCATTGTAACCATTAACTATATGGAAATCTGTTATAACAAAATCAGTGTGTTCGAAGGTGTGGAATATGGAAAACATTGTCCATATTCCAATCAAAGAGATTTTATCAGTTAATGTCTGGAGTTAATCAGGTGGCCTGCGAAAATAGATTCCATTTATTCTGGAGGAAATATAAGAATACAAAATAATTTTTCAGTTCGGCATTAACCATTAATAGATCCACGGGAAGCATGTTAACAAAGCCATTGACCATTGAATAGGAAAAGTGTGAAAATACTGAAAGCATGCAGCATGTCTTAATTATGCAAATGAATAAGAAATATTAATAGGCCTGTAAGTAGTTGTATATTTCGTATTAGGTGTCTAAAGATAGGTGTGAACGTTTAAATTAATCCATAGGTGGTTAGGTGACATCGAGGAAAATGCGAAAAGGTATCAAATATCAGTTGGTCCTTTGGTAGTAAAGTAGCTTAAAATCAGAGAATCAATGTTTTGGTAGAGAACGAGAATACTGAAGATATTTTACGTACTATTATTATCCAATAAAGTATTAACTATTAATAGATTTATGGGTAGTAAGGTATCTTGTAACAATAGAACTAATATGTTTGGGTGAAGTGCAGTGTAAGGGCAGTATAAACTAAGATGAAAAACGGTAATAAACTCCAAGAGACTTTATGAAGAAATCCTGGCATCGACAACAGAATTGATGAGCGAGTACTGATACGGACTGTCATTTTGTGAATGTCTATACAAGAGAATCAGGGGAGACGAAAGAGAGAAAGAAATTGGTTTTGTATTTCTTGTGTTTGCATCTTGTTTATATGTCATGTGGTGCATAAGGGTTTGGTTGGGGGTGGGGTAGAAGTTGCCCGGTGTTATGACTGGTCAAATGGACACAGCGGCAAAAGGCAGTGAAGAAGGAGAAAGAAAAAAAAAAAACAAGAAATATGGCAGTGGTGGAGGAATAATTTTTACCATCTTTGATGAGACAGCGCAGTAAGTTGAAAAGAAGTCGATGTAAGTAAACTCAAAGCCATCTTTCTCAACATACCCACTCACTGTTATTAAAAAAGAAGTAGACAAGAAAAAAAGCGAATCTACATATGAGGTATCAATGAAATTTCTCTTATTACCAATGGGCAGAATTTGTTTGGATCTTTTTAGATTTTGAAGTTCTTTGAGAAAAACTTTCGTTTCCCAGACCAAAATTTCTTGTCGGAAATTATTTGAATGGTCTAAAGAAGGAAGCAACAACAACCAAAATAAAGAAACGCTATTCCCTAAAAAGAAATTGCCAAATCAAAAAGAAAGAACGTGTTATAATTACTGGGAAAATTATTATAAAAAAAAAAAAAAGTCAGATTTATTTAAGGAAAATAGGAAAATAAAAGCCATGAAAAAAATAACTACTTTCCTCATTGGAAATGTCTCAACGAGAAAGTCACTTTAAACTTTGATTTATATTTAATTAGGTAACTTCACTAATTCGCTGAGAAAAGAACATACCATAATTAAAAAAAAATGCTCCAAACTTGATAAAAAACGTTTTAGTGTCAAAATAATTATTTTTATTAAAAGGAAAATATTTTTGATTATTTAATTGTTTTTTTAATTATTTTTTTATTTATTTAATTGATTTTTTTAATTGTTTATAGGACGTTAGAATAAATTTATTTATTTCGGGAAAATATGACAATAAAAGTCATAAATAAATTTGCTCATTGGAAATGTCTAAACGAGAAAGGCACTTTAAACTTTTATTTATATTTAATTAATCTCTTTGAGGATTATACTGGATTGTCCCCGTCAAAATTTTCTCCACGGAGGAGAATTATGTGCAGAATCCTTGCTACAAACGGCTAGACATAAATTCTCGCGTCGTTATTGAATATTTTGAATGGCGGGCAAAATGATTCTTAGGCGGTGGGGAAGGTAATGACTTCTCCAGTAGTTAATCGTTAAAAGTTGGCAACTTCCTCTTTAAAACCTTGTAAATGCTAGCAACTGCATATAAAGATTTTACCATCGAGACATTTAATGTTAGATGACTTGTGGAAAAAGAAAAATAGGAATTATTGGCTCGGATGTTGATATTAGGCTGGTGCAAAAATGATGACGTAATAATGTCGTTTTTTGACGTATTTTTTAACGTCAACAAACGACATTATTACGTCATTATTTTTGCACCAACCTAACATTGATTTATATTGCCTCCAAGAAACCAAATTCAAAAGACTTGATATTCATGTCGTAGTTTGACAGCATAAGTTTCTACAGTAAATATTATAGAAACGGTTTTATCATCATTTCCAAACAGAAGAATGATACTCATAGACATTGAACAACGACATTAAAAGAACTGTAAAATAACACGTCATTATTCCACATAATACCATTAAAGAGCATTTCCGGAAGTTAGCAAAAGACAGAGGTTTGGAGAGGACTGACAAGCGTTATTTACATAGTTGCAGAAGAAGTTGAGAAATTACACTGTTTGCAGTGTGACTCGAGGTCTAAACAGCTCTCATTACAATGACGCAATATATTCTCTACATCATGTGCTTGCAAGGGGTTTCTTTTCATTTTTTTTAAATTCATACAACCGCCAACTACGTGTTAATCCTGGGCAGTTGTGGGAGCTTTTCTTGTTCAATTCAGTTTATTAGAAATGAAAATCAATTTCGATCGTTCATTCAGATTTATTATTAATGTCAGACCGCCGGTTTGTAATGAATGAAGAAAGAGAAAATGACTTTTAGCAATTTGTTAGTGAATCAGAAGTTTCGTTCCACGATCGAGGAACCTCAGGTGTCTTTCAACTGGATAGTAACGAAGTAGGATAAAGTGATAATGGAGTTGTCTTCAAAGGATGAAGACGATTCCATTTCTTAATGTTTGGCAATGGCGCAAAATCAATTGTGAAGCGAATAATTACGACCCCCCCCCCGCCAACCTTTCCAGGCTTTTTGTTTTGCAACGTTCCAGGTGGGAAAACCGATAGCAATAATTAACACCTTAGATTTTTGAAAATTGGATACGGAACGTTTCCGTGCTTTGAAAATGTATTGTGAATCGTAGACGAGATACCTCGGGGAATTTTTTTTTTTTTTTTTTTTTTGTAGGGAAATTTCCTTATTAAATTCACATTTTAAATCCCTGCTACGGTCGGATTTCATACTTAGAAGAAAAAGAAGTTGGTTTCAAAATGTATAAAGGATATTTTGAAAAATCCCTCAAAGGAAAACGAACAAGACAGTTGATAGCTAATATTTTAATCTTTATTTTCATCATACGGCGAACATAGATATTACCAAATCAATCTCATTTCTTTATTTTTGTAATCAAATATTGATGTAATCAACAAAGTTATTTTCATTCTTTATTTTATAAAATTGTCTGCGAAACAAAACAAAAAATACACCAATTTTTCAACACAATTGATAGCGTTTTTTTTTTTTTGTTTGTTTGTTTTTATTTTTGTTTGTTACTTTTTCAGCGAAAATGAATCCAGATTTTAAGTTAGGAAATAAATAAGATAAAAAAAAAACAAAAAACGAATTCCTCAAAATTTGGCCAATCAGACAATTTTAAAAACAGAAAGGATTTAAAGAATTTCAAGTAAATAATAGGAAATAATCAATATTTGATTAATTATCAAATATTTTTTTTTGTCTGTTAATCTTTTAATGTTTATTCACACGATAAGATCAATGGTTATTACTTGACGAATTGCAGAAGTGCCGAAAAAGCTCTGAATTGATTGCTTATAAGTCATAAAGAAAATTCTGTCGATTTTAGTTCATATTTCGCTGCTTATTCACATCCTCATCGGAACATTCGACACAAACTTATTCTTTCTGTCTATTGTTGGAGAGCTACAGAGAAAATAAACAAGATAAACGGTAGTGAACTGAGAAATATTGATTTTTGGCTTACGGCCTTATCACACCGTTCTCATACGATCACACAAGTTAAGCAATGTTGAGCATGGTCAGAACCAAGATGGATGACTGCTTGGGAATGCCAGATGCAGTAAGATTTGATATACACTGGTGTAATGGATAACGAACGACACGGAATTGAAAATTGGAGAGCAGAGTTCCATTTCTAATCGTGTTCGTTTTATTTGCTTACGCGAAAATACCCTTGGGAAAGGTATGAATTCACCTCTTCTCCCCCAGCTATGGGTTAATTAGTAGGGCTTGTATCAGTAAATCATGATTTTCTTATCTAAAAATAATTCCCCCGTTTATATAACCTGAAAAGGGTTGATAATCCATAAAAACAATCAAAATACTAGTTTTGTCTTGAAATGACGAAACAAAAACAATCTCAACTCAGAATATTAATTCAGATTGGTTTAGATATTATCAGTATACCATTATTCAAACTAACTAATCTGAATTTGGTTTTAGGGACTCTCTACTTAACCATTATCTTTTCATTAGTAAGTAGGTGTTTAGCATTCTTTCTTTTTATGTGCCATGTCCTTTCAGGGTGTAGGCGGTTATGGCTCTCCACCTCCGTCTATCCCTTGCAGCTCTCAACAAGTTTCTTCCTTCTGCTACCTACCCCAGACCACTTGCTTAAGCCCGCTAGGTATGTCATGTGTTGTTTTCCTTTGTCTCTTCCCTCTATTCGACCCGTGAGTATCAGATTCTCCAGGCCCTCCTTCCTCATTATGTTCCAGAAACTTCAGCTGCCTCTTCCTGATGTTAAGTATAAGCCCCCTCCTTGTCGGCATCCTCTCTAAGATCTCATCGTTGCTCACACGCTCGGTGCATGATATCCTTAGCATCTTTCTGTAGAACCACATCTCCATCGCCTCTAGTCTCTTCTTCATCTTTGAGGAAATCGTCCAACATTTGCTGCCGTAAAGGAGGACAGATATCACGTAACAGCTGAGTATTCTTTTCTTTGTTACCAAAGACATCCTCCTGTCTCGCAATACTCTGCCCAGCTTTTGGAATTCGTCCTTGGCTATCCCAGTACGCCTACCGTCATCTGTCAAGAGGGCTTCCTAGATATTTAAACTTCCGCGTCTGCTTGCATCTAGTGTTTCCGACCTGCAAATCGCATTTCGGATTCATCCTTTTACTGATGACCATACATTCTTTTTTCTAATAGTTTGTTTAGTCCCTTCTTCACACTCTCCGTCGCTACCTTCTGTAGGAGAACTTCAACTAAGTTGAAACTTTATATTTCAGTTTCAATTCTGGGTTCCCTATTTGATTTTGGCCAGAAGTGGAGGGAACTGTTCTCTTCATTTTAGATAGAAGGCGTCTGGTTCCGGAGATTCCAACCCTGCGCTAACACCGTCCTCATTACAGTGATTTCCGTCGGGGCGACCCTTGGAATGTTGCTTTTAATCACCTCGTTCAAAAATGTGCGTCTGAGGTTTCCTCCTGGGTAAAAACTGGCATCGAGGCTTTCATCCCAGCAAGAATATATAAAGTTAAATCGCGCTTATCTCTTTAGTTCTCAGCTGCTTTTTCAGCTGCTATAGACCATAGGAATCACTACTTCCACCTGTACCGAAGCGACATGTCTGATTGCGACAGATCTCAATGAAGCAAACTGTCTTCAGTGAAGCAAAGTTACTATCTGCTGATAGTGAAATAACGTATTGCATCTCGCAAGTTTGATTCTAAAAATTATTGGCAGATCTGCAAGAGTGTGCTGAACAACAGCAAATCCGCAATCCTTCCACTTCTCAATCAATTCGAAGTCCTAAATTCCTCAGCTGATACGGCTGGTTGCTTTGCCCAGAAATTCTCGTCCAACTCGACTGGAGTATCCACAGCTGATCTTCATTCTAGAACTAAAGCTCTGTTGAGTGAGATGAGCATAACCCCGTCAATTCTATTGAACATCATCTCTAAATTAGACTCATAAAGCAAGTGGTAGTGACGGGATACCAGCAGTAGTCCTAAAGAAATGTGATTCTGAGCTGGTTCCAGTTCTCTCTAAACTATATAACTATTGCCTCGCTGACTCTTGCATTCCAGTCTTTAGGAAGTCATCGTCTCTTGTCGTTGTTTTAAAGAACTCTCGAGACCATTCTGACCCAACTAACTACCGTCCTATCGGTCTCCTACTTTCTTCGATAAAGTCTTAGAGGCTTTAATCAATGCCGAATTGGTTAAGCACCTTATATCCCATGATTCACTCTCTTAAAAACAATATGGTTTCCGTTTGCCCGGTCTACCGCTAATGCGCTTTCGGCCATAACTGACTTTGTATACCAAGCTCTTGATAATAACGGCGAAGTTAGAGCTGTAGCTCTAGATATCTTTAAGGCGTTTGATAGGGTTTGGTACACAAGCCTCTTCGTAAGCTTCAGTGATAAGGTATTACAGGACGATTATTTGATTTAATCTTATAATTCCTGTTAAACCATGAAATGAATGTCGCCCTAAACTGTTTCTCCTCCCATTCCTTTCATACGAACGCTGGTGTTCCCCAAGGCATTACACTGAGTCCTGATCTTCATCAATTCTGACAAAGTTGACCTGGCCGTAGATCTCGAAAACGACCCCCAATCTGTGGTTGACTTGGGTAGTAAATGGCTTGTAAACTTTAATACCTCAAAAACGAAACTGCTCCCATTTCCCCACCAAAGAGAAACCTCCCTGCCTCCTGCCAGCATGGCTGATGCTCAACTTCACATGAACGTCTTTCTTGGTCACACGTTTTCCACTGACATTAGGTGGGACAACTACATTAAATCAATAGCTTCATGTACCGCAAGGAAAGTTGATTTTCTGTGTCGCGCATGAGGGTTTTTCTCGTCTGTCTCCTCAAATCTACAAATCTGCCATTCGTCCTTGCTATGAATACTGCTGCCTTATATGTTCTGGTGCCCCCGCTGTTCATCTCGAGGTTCCCGAGAAAATCCAAAGACAGATATGCAATGTAATAGGTCCTGACCTGGAATTTCGACTCGAGTCACAATATGTGAGCGCCTCTTCTAGTCCAATAGCTTCTCTAGCACTTTCCGACAGTGGAACTACCTTCCTCTTACTTGCTTCCCTGATAGCTATAATATTCAAATGTAATGTCTGATGCCTTGAACTTAAGCCCCATCGTTCTTTTTCCTTTCCTCGAGCACCTCTTTTTACTCTTACTTTATCTCTCTCTGTAACCCCCAGCGTGTTAGTGGCACTTTTGCCTATATATATATATATATATATATATATATATAGACACAAATACTTAAGTAAATGCACTGTTTATAAAAAGCAGTATTAACATTTACCGGCCTGAATATCTCAGAAATTTCATAGAAAATATACCTCTTCCGAGAGGAATCAAACCTGTATCCTACACGGAACCGTCATATATCCTATTTAGCTACGAAAGAAGTATCTGGTTAGCCAGGTCAAATTACTACTTTTAAACTACAATCTTCCCATGATTTCCCTCGAAACTTCATATCTGCTCGAAGTATACCTTAACATAAACAAATGATGTCATATATTATGAAATTGACTGTCCGATGATTGAATTTTATATATATATATATATATATATATATATATTCTCGCACCAATGTATCGCCAGGCTTTGATTGATGTATATTTACAATTAATATAAATTTTAGCTCTGTTATATATCGAGCACTATTTTATTAGCACCAGCACTCAATGTACGATATTTATAAAAAAAATATATGATTAATACAAATATAAAATTTGTCACAGCTGATTTGTATCATATGTAGTACCCCGACTCGACAGTTTCAGCAAACAAGGAACATAAGCTCGTAGATTCAAATTGTTTGAACACTGGTCATTCTCCAAAGGACATCTCAGCAAGGAGTCTTTCGGGTCAGGCAACCTGGAGGGGTGGGAATTGACATTTTTGGGAAATAAATGAAAGCGCTGCAGGGACAAAATAGGAAAGTTCGAGAACTTCTTCCTTAATTATAGAAAGGCAAAAAGTAAATCTATATGATTTTTTTTTTTTTATGGGCGTATTAGGGCAAGTGTTATTTCTGAGGTTATTATAGGAATCAAATCATATATATTTTTTTTTTCAACTCATAAGATTCCATTAGTATGTTTTTTTTTTTTTTTGTTTTTTTTTCGGGGGTGTTGTTTCTTAGTTTTTTTGTTTTTGTATAAACAATTATTACGACAGCAACCGCCAAAATACTTGGCGGACGTAGTTGCAGACCGACCACGTTATTTTTGTACCATTTAGAAAATAGCAATAACTCTCTTTACCACTCCCGCAAATGCGAGAAAAGAATTTTCGTGAGCCAGTGTGAAATTATTTTCTAACCAATGAAAACATTGAATTAAAAAAAATTCACATTATAATCTAAGGAAGGGGATAGTCTGTTAGTTTTCAGTTCAGGCAACGCATCGTTCAGTTGTTAGGATTGTTCTAGAAGCCTGTGTCAACCCTATACTTGGATATCTTTATGCGTCCGGAAGGAGAGTAAAATCAAGAAAAAAAAAGTATAATGGTTGACCGAATAATGCAAGCAGCAGGTGATTCGTCCATACAAGCAACCAAAATTGTCTAAATATTACATTCATATATAATACAAACGCCCATCCGCATCCATTTTGGTTTTAGATAGAAAAGGTTTCACAATGTGTGCGAATAAATAAATACGTTGGGTTGTGATTGTGTTTTTCAATGTACAAAACACACCTTTCTTTAAGGTGCAGCTCTGCTTGTAAAACTATTTCCAGTAAGTAAATAATCTCCGGAAATTATATCAGGCTGACCTTGCTTGTTTCTCGACCTTGTTGTACAACAGAAACATCCAACAATAGATCTGAATATATAAATCTGAGAAAGAATCTATATATCGTCTTCCTTTATGATAAGCATAAGTAACTTGACTCTACTTGTTGCTAATTACTAGAGCCAAGTTATGTTCGTCTTTGGGTAATGATAATTAAAAAATCACAATAACTGAGTGGTATTGTCAAAGTGTCTTTCGGTGACAAATATCATCTTTACATTATGGGAACCAGTAATAAGCAGTGTCAGAGAAAAGCGATAATAACTAACAACAAAAATTGCAATATGAGCACTGTAAAAAAAAAAAAAAAAAAAAAAAAAAAAAAAAAAATTGGTTGCTGAAGACATTAAGTTTATAATACCCATAAATTCATACACAGATATCCTCAAGGATAAAGGCGTTAGTTGGATCCAGTGACAGGACCCAAAGAGTGTGAGTTCAATACCTGGTTAAGGCAGTGGAGAACTTGGAGAGCAGAATTGACAAGAGATAACTGATAACTGACATCCATTAAACATGGAACGTGGAACTAGAACAGTCTACCCCAGTGAGCGAAATAAAGGGTTCAGTTCGACATTCCAGCCACCTGAAGAAGGCTGGGGC
>OZ010597.1:19172045-19189545 GCA_963932145.1 Acanthosepion lycidas
TGAACGGCCAATCGTCTAGATCCTTTCGTACTAACGTGGGTGTCCCCCAGGGCTCCATCTTTGCTGTTTTTAATCTTCATTATCGACCTTTCCGATGACATTATCTATCAATTTGGCATCTACGCTGACGACGCTACCATTTACTCCTGCCTCGATAGTATAGTCAAAATGGAAGCCGATGTCCAAAAACGACCTTAACTGGGTCAAAAATGGCTTCTTAATTTTAACACCTCAAGAACTAAACTTATCTCCATTAATCACCTCGCTGCCTTCCATCAGCATGGCTAATGCTAACCTCGAAGAAAGTGAATCGTTGTGCCTTCTCAGGCTCATGTTCTCTGCTAATATGAAGTGGAAAAACTATATTGAATCCATCGCTAGGTCAGCTGTTAAGAAAGGGGGTTCAGTGTGTCGGGTGAGAGAATTTTTCTCTCCAGAATCTATCTGGCATATCTATAAGCCTACCATTCGTCCTC
This sequence comes from Acanthosepion lycidas, assembly GCA_963932145.1. Taxonomy (NCBI): domain Eukaryota; kingdom Metazoa; phylum Mollusca; class Cephalopoda; order Sepiida; family Sepiidae; genus Acanthosepion; species Acanthosepion lycidas. The sequence continues at coordinate 19,172,522 of OZ010597.1, forward strand.
GCTTAGAATATTGCTGCCACATATGATCCGGTGCCTCTGCTATTTACCTAGAGTTCCTTGGTAAGATCCAAAGAATCAGCAATATTATTGGTCCTGATCTGGCGGCTTGGCTTCAATCTCTTTCCCACCACGGTAATGTTGTCTCGCTATATCTATCAATACTTTTATGGTAATTCTTCGGGTGAGCTCTTTGCAATGGTACTGAGTTTTTTTTTTTTTTTTTTTTTTTTTTTTGACTGGCGTAGAGATCTCATCAATTTACAGTTGAGCTGGCTAGATGTAATCATAAATTCTATGCTAAAAGTTTCTTCTCTCTTACTTCTCGCTTGTGAAAATCCCTTCCAGCTCAAAATTTTTCCCCTTCCTTGATTGAAAAGGTACTATCCAGCAGGATTAATCGTAAAACAGAAAGTTGAGAGATTGAAATTTGCTGGTTGAGGTGGAACATAAGAAACATGCCGAAAATATAATAAAAATGAAAAGCTTTCATAATATCAAAATTAAAACCTTCCCTCGTTGAACTTTGAATACTTCTAAGGGAGTCATTAGAAGTAAAAAGGTATCTATGGCGACACCTGAGGAAATTAACATCTGCTTTTGGGAAGGAGTCAGCGATTAACATAGAATCTCAATTAAAAGAAAAGGGGAAACAATTATACTTACTTTTGGCATTCCTTCCCCCATCAAAAAAAATAAAATAAAATAGGTTATAATATTGAGCCGGTGGAACAATATATCTCTGCTCCACTAAGATGTTTGAGGTGCCAGAAATTTGGACATAATAGGGATAGCTGCAGAAGTCATCCAACATGGGGGAAAAATATGGCCAAAAGTGATTCAGACTATACTGAGGAAGAATGCTACGATGAGATAAGATGTGCTAGCTGCTAGGAAAGCCATCCAGCATGCTCACAAACATGCGATGACTGGAAAAAAGAAAGGGAGATTGTCGAAGTAAAATATGAAAGAAACACTTTCAGAAACAGGGCAAGTGGTAGGTTACATGAAGGGCATTTCCTACGCAAAAACATAACGGAAAATAAAACCTACAAAAATGCCGGTCAGCCTGACAAATACAGAGCCCTCATTGAGAGACTTGTACACTTAGGAGCAAATGATTGGCCCAAATTGCAGACTTGCCTAAAAAAAAACTTTATATTCCGAGTAAATGGTTCAGGCTGAACCGCAAAAGGACAATGAATTAACTGAAATAATAAATATTAGGTTGGTGCAAAAATAATGACGTAATAATGTCGTTTTTTGACGTTGTCAAAAAACGACATTATTACGTCATTATTTTTGCACCAACCTAATAAATAAAAAAACGAATAGCAAAACGGTAGCTTAAACACAAACCACTCCTACCAAAAAATACCAAATCTCCTACTAAACAAAGGTCACAGTGATCTCCCAACTGTCCACCAAAACCCAGGAAAGACAGACTGAAAAGTTTATCCTCCAAAAGAACAGAATCAGCCAAACAGAAGCCGGAAATTTACAACGACCAAATTTCTACGCAAAAACTGATTTGATGAACTAGAAAAGATGTAAGTGGAAAGCCAGAATCTTCAAATGGCTAAAACCTCCAGAATAAAAACCTAAGAAAAAAAGAAATCAAAATCATATGAGCTAAAGACCGAAAACGTGTAAACATCCACGCATAAAATAATTCAGTGGAACTGCCATGAAATAAATGTAAATGAACTGCTTTTGTTAATAACAGGCCTGTCACGTGCATTTGTTTGCCTTCAGGAAACATTCCTTAAGCAAGGCAACAAAGTGACTATAAAAGAATACCAGCAATACACATGACATTGGGTTTCATGCCTTCTGGCCATACATCTGCCCTAGTTAGAAATGATGTGTACCCCAAAATAAAATAAATTTGACAACTACTTTACAGGCGATTGCTCTTAAAGTGACCCTATATAGGCCAATTATATGATGAACGAGTAAATGAACTCCTTGCTCCCATTATGATACTTGGGGACTTTAACTGTCACAGCACCATATGGGGCTGCAAAGCCACAAACCAAAAGGGAAGGACTTTAGAAACAATGGTAAACAACAATGATTTATGTATTTATATAACTCCAACCTACATAAATCCAACAACAAGTTGATTTGGTACCTGGAAACAAAAGGCCTGATCAGTGACTACCAATGTGCTTTTGGGACAAAAAGTACCACAATGGATTATTTAGTAGGCCTCGAAATCTTTGTAAAGGGAGCCTTCGTTAAGAAAACATTTTACGGCAGTATTTTTGACTTAGTAAAGGCGTGCAACACAATATGGAAATTTAGTATCTTAAAAGATCTGTATGAACTGGATCTAAAAGGAAGACTGATTCAATTTCCTGAAAGAATTGAGGCTTCAATTCCATATAGAAAGTACGTTATCGAAACTGCAAGATCAACAAGAACGTGTTCCACGAGGAAGCATTCTTTCGGTGACGCTATTTTGTGTAAAAATTAACTCCATAGTTAAAACCCTAAGCCTATGAGTGAGAAGCTCTTCATATGTCAATGATTTTTCTAATTATGTACAGATTTCAACATATGAAAGACAATCCCAAAAATGTCTGAATAAAGTACACAAACGGACCACTGAAAATAGGTTTACGTTTTCTAAAACGAAAAGCAAATGCCTATATTTCTGCAAATTAAGAAAATTGCACAATGACCCATGTTTAAAATTAGACGGAGCAGAAATCACAGTAGAGGAAGAACACAAGTTTCTGGACATTATCTTTCAAAAAAAATAAAATAAAATAACGTCTATTCCCCATCTAGAATATTTGAAAACAAAATGTAACAGATCCCTACAACTTCAGCGTGTAGTGTCCCATACTGAGTGGGGAGCAGCTCGACTAACATTAATCAAGTTATACCTATCACTACTTCACTTAAAACTGGATTACGCTAGTTTCATATCTGGGGCGGCCAGAAAATCGTACCTAAACATTTTCAATATAATCAATAATCAAGGCCTCAGACTAGTACTTGGGGCTTTCAGAACATCCCTAGCGGAGAACTTATAAACAGGAGGTAATGAAACACCTCCACATTTATGGCGCACTAAACTGGTACTACAGTACTATGTAAAAATAAAATCATGCCTAACTAACCCGTCTTACAAGAGTAACTTAAAACCGAATTACTGTGATTTATTCCGACAAAAGTTTAATGATATGCAATCCTATGGACTCGGGATAAAATCCGTTGCTGAAGAGTTAGACACCTCACTCTGAAATATACAAGAAACGATTGTAGTCAGTCTTCCACCATGGACTATCAAACAACCGGAAGTCCTGCTGAAATTACATAATCTCCCAAAACAAAAAGACTTATCCTGGAATGTGAGTGGGTGCCACTCACATTCCAGGATAAGTTTCAGGACATATTGACTGATTTGCATAACCATAAACCCATCTAGGGACTGGTGAAAATGTGAGGACAAGATAGGATGTGCAGCAGTGAGTGAAAATATCACAAAAAAAAAAAGACATCGCCTAAAAAGAAGCCCTATTTTCAATGCAGTCTTATACAAGGTTTGGTCTGGTCTGGTCTAGTCTACGGCATATCAACCTCAATGGGTTATTTAATGCCGACAAAATTTTTATTGTTGGTAATATTTTTTTTCAAAAATCTATTTCTGGTAATTTTTTTTATTTCAAAAAATCTACTTTTAGCAATATTTTTTCTAAAACAAATCTATTTCTGGTAACATTTTTCTTTTCAAAAAATATTTCTGGTAATAATTTTCTTTCAAATATGTATTGCTGGTAATATTTTTTTTTTTATTTTTATTTATTTTTTTTATTTATTTTTTTTTAAATTGTATCGCTGGTAATTATCTTTTTATCCAAAAATGTATTGCTGGTAATATTTGTTTTTCAAAAATGTATTGCTGGTAATGATTTTTTTTACAAAGTATTTCTGGTATTAAAACCTATTTTTACACTTTCATAATGTTTTGATCCCAGTTTCCCATAGCTGGGGCCCTAACAGATGCTACCATCCCGGGTCGGAGTGGATCTGGGAACACCAGCAATTAACAGGTGGTTCCACGCTCCTCAAAACATCCTGAACAAAGGCCTTGCTGTTGGACGTAGTTTATCGTCTTACCCAGTACGTGGATGTATTTTATTGTCAAACCCAAGACAGTCTTATACAATCGAGCTTGATCTCAACATTATCCCAGAGAGCAAACAGAAATGTTCTAATCTTTTTCCGGACTCTCTATCCGTCCTATTGGCTTTGAGGGAAATAAAATCCAACAAACGACTTGTGAAAATATTATGCAAAATGAATACTATTAACAAGAATAGAGACATCAAACTATACTGGATTGCTAGCCACATCTGAGTTAAAGGTAATAATGAAGAAGAATTAGCAGCCAAATCGGCTTTGGATGTGGATACAAGGATCAAAATTCGATACACAGATTTTAAGGAGGTTATTAAATACATTCAAAAGGAATGACAACGTTACTAGGACGATAACCTACACAAACTCTTCGTAATCCAGCCTAAACTAGGGGAATGGAAGTCAGATCACAGAAAATCTCGTAAGGAAAACGTGGTACTGCCCGCGTAGGCATTAGCTATACAAGAATAACCCACTCGTACTTCCTAAACAAAGTGAATCAACTGGTACTCCAAATATGTATAACGGTATATTGTATTAAATATATATTAACCGTGTGCTCAGATCTTGCTCCCTCCCAAGACAAAAATATAATATAAATCATATATATAAGTTGTTCGAAAAAGTAAAAGCGGGTATATCATTTCTCGAAACGGTAGGACTCTACCAAAAATTATAAATCAAATGCGAATGTCAAAATCAATTTTTCTACAAACCGTGTATCTGAAAAAATACATCAATGAAAGCAGACTTTCAACAACTCCACTCTTTACAAAACTATATCAATGAAATCGGATCTACCAACTGTTTTCCTTGCAAAATATATGTTCTATTCATACGAATCTATTATAAAAATCTTATTGGCATTAAATAACCCACTGAGGTTGATATACCGTAAAACAAACCAAATCAAACTAGAATCTGAATACATATTTTCTGCAGTTGGAGATCAGTTTCCAGCTGTGCTGGTCAAACTCTCTGCCTCCGGTCAGAGAGGATCCCCAGACGAGGCTATGTCGAAGGGCAGTGTCTCGTCTCGGAAAACAGCTATCCGTCCATGTTTTATACCGGGTCTACGGGGATTTTTTTGGCCTATCCTTCGGGCTCGGATACTCCACATTAAATTCGGCCATGTGCTACGGCTGACCGCGTGGGGAGGTTGGTAGATATCCTGAATACATACTTTCTTTTTCTTTGTACCAGAAACTTCTTTTGTACACACTTATTATGAATGTATTGCTAACGATTTATTGTAAATAGTTTTAATGGAGAAATTTATGGCAAATGATTTTACAATGAGAAGGCATTGAAAATCAGAAAAAATGGATTGTCAATGGTCAGGATCTGTTGCAAGGGTCTTGTGCTCCCCCACGAATCTACGATACGCCCCCGACCTATAAGGGGGCATTCTACTATATTTACATTTTCATAAGGTAGTATTAATATAAAATACACTTATTGTAAGCTAATTATGTGCAATTATGGATCCTATGCAATATAGGTGAACAATTCAACTAGAAAAACTGAAAATGATTACAATGCATCTTAAATACAAATTAGAGACATGCCTTCTTTAATAAATCAGTAATGTTTTGCGACATTTTTAACAGCAGCTTGACATTTTTCTTGTTAAAAATTTGAATAATTTTAAAACATTCAACATTCTGAATAAAAATGAATGAATTTTATATAATGTTTTTTGAGACATGAGCAAAAGAGATCCACGGATTTGGAAAAAAAAGACCCCAGAATTACGTCAAAATCTAAAAATATTTTCTCCTTTAATAGTCAGTCGTACTTAGTCTAATTTGTAATGTATATAAATGTAGGTAGAAAAAGGAAATGTTGATAGGATAGAGAGGGTCACAAAGCACTACTCGGGATGCCCCTAATCAGGCTTCCCTAGTCGGATAATTTGGGGCTAGTACTCGTCTACCCTGTTTGTAATTAAGCATTAATACAAGTGTTACTGATAGAACAAGTGCTATTAAGGGTTAGATGTGTGTCAAACTGTCAAACATTCTTTCTTTTTGAAAAATTAAAGACTTAAAATCCGCTTTTTCGTTGGAAACTTTTGGACACACCAAATATTTCAACAATCTGAGGAATTTAACTCGAGATGCATAATTCTGGTAAATCTGCAAGTTCCTGCAAGTCAACAAAATAATTTCGTTCCCTAGACAACAAGTTACCTATTCTAATTAATATATTTGTATTGATTCATTTTCTGAATTTCTTGTGTACTGAGAATTGGAAAGGCACACTTATTAAATCCTTTAACTACTTCAACCCGTCTCAACGCCTTATTTGTGGAACTCAATAAAATATGATCTCCATGGCTTCTACTTTGAGTGACAAATCTCGTTGTTCATAAATTATGAAAATCAGTTTATCGTCTTCAAATTTATATATACGCAAAAACACATGTAGACACTTACATATACACACAATATAGTGAATTCTGGATGATAACGATTTTAAGGCAAGCTGTTTTTGCAATTAAAGTGTTCAGTAAGAAATAGTTAATAAGAAATTGTGACAAATAAGATTAAGCAATCAATTGTGACAAATAAGATTAAGCAATCAATTGTGACAAATAAGATTAAGCAATCAATTGTGACAAATAAGATTAAGCAATCAATTGTGACAAATAAGATTAAGCAATCAATTGTGACAAATAAGATTAAGCAATCAATTGTGACAAATAAGATTAAGCAATCAATTGTGACAAATAAGATTAAGCAATCAATTGTGACAAATAAGATTAAGCAATCAATTGTGACAAATAAGATTAAGCAATCAATTGTGACAAATAAGATTAAGCAATCAATTGTGACAAATAAGATTAAGCAATCAATTGTGACAAATAAGATTAAGCAATCAATTGTGACAAATAAGATTAAGCAATCAATTGTGACAAATAAGATTAAGCAATCAATTGTGACAAATAAGATTAAGCAATCAATTGTGACAAATAAGATTAAGCAATCAATTGTGACAAATAAGATTAAGCAATCAATTGTGACAAATAAGATTAAGCAATCAATTGTGACAAATAAGATTAAGCAATCAATTGTGACAAATAAGATTAAGCAATCAATTGTGACAAATAAGATTAAGCAATCAATTGTGACAAATAAGATTAAGCAATCAATTGTGACAAATAAGATTAAGCAATCAATTGTGACAAATAAGATTAAGCAATCAATTGTGACAAATAAGATTAAAAATTCAACCTTTATTCCAGGCTTAGAGTATCGCTGTTGGTCAGTCGATTTGATAGTAAAATATAAAATAACTACCAGTGAGATGAATACAAAAAATCGTCCTAAAGAGAGAAATGGATCGATATTTTGGGTGGGATTCTTAAAAACAGATCATACAGTTGAAACTTTCCATATATTTAGGCAGCATTTCTTCCTCGGGCAGCAGTTAAACAGTTTGGGCAAAATTGGAGTCAACCACCAAGGATTTTATCCGCTGACCTATAGAGCCTTTCTTTGAATTAAGGCTAGATAGAGATATTATAAAGATTTTGTTCCTTGGGAAGTCAGGTAAGGGGTGTCCATTATCATCTAATGTAGAATTAGAGACAAAGTTATTCGCAAAGAGTCTTGCTTTGTTTGACTGAAGCCAAGACGTGAGCTTGCTTCTCAGATTCAGCAAAGAGTAGAAGGGGCCTGAAACCACTCAGCCCTGTCCGTAAATGCAATATTCGATAGATTATACTGGATTACATGTTACCAGCAGAAGACGGAATGCAGGATTGTTAACAAAAGAAACTGTCCAATATATAAATAACTGTCGGCACCAAAATCAAACAAGTACAAAAATTACAATATCTGGAAAGTGCGATTGAAACATGAAGGCGTCTTGGGATAGCAAAAGATGTCTTCTAGAAGCTAAGCAATATATTAAGAAACATACATTTTGTTAAAAAAAACAAAAAAAAACAGTACTGAATTATTTCGTTATGTGCTATCAGCCCTCCTATAAGCCAGATGAAGGGATGACAAAAGATGCCTTCCAAAATCTGTAGGAAATATTATGAAACAGGAAAATTTTGTTAGTTCAGTACTCTTTTTGTTGTTTCTATCATGTAATCCCGTCAGTGAATTCTGGACAATCTCCTCATGGATGAAGTAACAGAAATATGACTCGACAAAAGGATGCTGAGAATACCTTGGAATGAACATGGGAACAACGACGAAATTTTAGAGAAAATTGAAGCAAAAAAGGCACTTATACTTAACATCAGAAAGACTTCTAAAATTTATAGGGCACATGATGAGGAAAGAGGGCTTGGAAATTTTGATACTCTCTTGACAGATTGGAAGCAAGAGAGGAAAACAATGCATAAACCTAGCTTGAGTAAATGGATGGCGGAACAAAGTATCGGAGAAATGACAAAAATGAAAAATGTTCGGAAATTGGGAAGAGACATTATCGCCAACGTCTTGAAGGGACACGGCAAATAGAAGATAAATGCAGAATCAGCTATTTTGGCGCCGGGTATCTTAGAGGAAAAATTCTTTTGTCAACGCAGGAGATTTTAGCGTTATACAAAGTGGAAGAATTTGAATTTTCGTTTCCTGAGGCAAAAAATTTCAATTTTCCAAGTTAACCCTATTTATTATTAAAATTTAGTAAGTTTAACAAATATCAAGTTTAAATATTTATTATTTTAGCCTATAAGAAGGAAATTGAATATTAAATCGAAGTCTGAATATGAGTAAAATAAATAAATCAAAATTATGAATATTTTAATTTAGTTGAATATAGATTTTCCGCTTTCTGCTGATATGAAGTGACAAGATTATATTGAATCAATTGTAAGGATTTCTAGCAGCAATGTTTGTTCATTGTGTCCTCAACAGGGTCAGCTTCCTTCTTTTCCCATGGCTGTATTTATTTTATCTTTTGCCTCTCTCTTAATAAAAGAGCCTCTTTATTTTGTCTAAAGGCAGAATACAACAGTCTCTCTGAATTCTTTTGAGGGTTTGACGGCTCCAACTAATATCAGTTATCCTTTTATTTTGTGTATTTGCTTTGATATTTTAGTTTGTTTTGGGGGTCATTCCCTACCCCCCTCATTACGTATCATCCACAGATTTTTATATATACAATTTTATAATCATCAATTTTTATGTCATGGATTGTTTTTGTAAGTCCCCTGAGAGTATTGTGGTATACGGAGGATTGAATGATGATGGATAAGTTCTTTTGATGTATGTGTAAATTGTAATGAATGAATAAGTCGTGAATCTTATTAGCTAGGTATAAGATGTTAAGTGATGACCAGCGTTAGCCCATCCCCCCCATTATTTGGCTTCGTGCCAGAATTGTATTATTTTATATACAATAAATCTAGTCATGCAATTTTTCTCGCCATAATCTAGCTTACACATTTATAAGTCTACTGTCTTGCTGTCACATCTGGCCTTGAGCTTCTGCCATATATTTAGAGATTCTTAATAAACTCCAAAGAAGAATCTGCAATGTTATCGGTCCTGACCAAGGAGCTCGACTTCTGTCACTTTCCCACCGCAGTAACGTAGCTTCCCTGTGCGTTTTCTATAAAAAAAATTTTCAGGTAATTATCCTGATTAGCTTTCTTCTTTGGTACCTCTCGATTTTACAAATCCAAGTGCAGTAATAAATTGGCGGCAACATCTTATCATTTTGCAGTTGAATTGACTAGATGTAACCGTAAGTTCTAGGCTAGTAGTTTCCTCTCTCGCACTTCTCGCTTGTGGAACTCTCTCTCTCTCTCTCTTGGCCTCTTGTTTCCCAGTCAACTTAGAAGTTCAAAAATTTAAATGCAATATCAATCGTTATCTTCTGTCTTCTTAATTCCTCTTATTTTATTGTTCTCTCTCCTTAACTTTTTTCGTATATGCTTTCACAGTCAGTAACCTCTTGCGTCTTAGTGATTTTATCGCCTTGCTCAGGAGTGACATGATTTTTAAACAAAAGATTTTTTGTATTTAGTTCCTTTAATTTAGAACGTGGTAGAATCCATTCAACCATATAAATCGTGAGACTGGATCAATCCATTATTAATTTTCTTCCTGTAAAACCTGTTTGCACTGTTGTAATGACAAATTGCTGGTACCAAAATATCTAAGCCAGGTATAAATGTATTAAAATTTCAGATGAGTGTACAGAAGTCAGGAAATTTTATTTTGTCCTTAAGACCGGCCAGACAAAAACAAAATATCAAACGTGGACGTTTTTATTAATTTTCATTTTTTTCCGTGAACAGAGTTGGCTCGAAAGTTGGATATTTCAGTACGGATTTTGTATCTTGTACGAGTTCGGATAGAATATAAATTTGAAGGTAAGACAGATAAATAAATCTTTATATATCAATTTCTTTGATATTTCCAAACTACTTATTTATTTTGGCTGGGCAGGGGTTGTTTCGTTTGGTTATATCCTGATCTTTTCATCGACTGGGAAAAATGAAAAACGTGTACATGTCCTTCCCCGAGGATGGCCAGTCATCCAAACCTTTGTGCACTCTGTCAATCAACATTCCGAACCAGACGTAAATTTTTCATCCCTTTTGTGCGTTTTGACTAAAAAAAAAAGTCTCTTTATTCACACACACACACACACACACACACACACACACAAAATAGATGATTGACAGACTTTGCCGCCACCATTGTCAGAGCTGGAATGGAATTAAAACCCGACAAGCTCTGGTGATAAAAATAATATAGCTTGACTATCATTCAACGGGCAAGCTTAGGAAAAGCAGTAACTCGGTTATTAGTAGCTTCGTTTCCCACCCCCTTTAATTTCTAAAGAGTTGAATTAAATTTCTTATGGAGGGTTTAACCCTTTTTATTCAGGCATGTTATAAATTTTACCGTTGTTTAGGAAAATACAAGTGGAAGTAAATAAATAAAAAATTAATAAGCTAGCGATAATTCTATTTTTTTTTTTTTTTTTTTTTTTTTGTAAAATAGGGAAAAATATCTTGGATGTCGCCTACTTAATAAGCAGGGGATAAATCCCTATTCCTCTCCTAAGAGTGTCTGGTAAACGGTAGTCAAGTCAAAAAAAAAACTGCAACTGTAAAAATACCGAACCACCAAACCACAAGAGATCATGTCAAACGAACTGGTTTCCAATGTTAAATACCCACGCCCAACTTCCAAATGGTCGACAATCTGTAAAAATTTAACCTTATTAGATTGGCAACTAGATTCTCACCCGTCCTGGGTCTGACGATAAACTACATCCGCGTCCTGGGTCTGACGATAAAATGCGTCCAACAACAAGGCCTCAGATAATATTTTTGGAAACAATAATGTTGCCAGCTATGCGTTTTTTGGAAACAATAATGTTGCCAACTATACGTTTTTTGGAAACAATGTTGCCAGCTATATGTTTAATAGTACTGTATATTTAATATCTATATATATATATATATGCCTTAATTTGGCATTAAATGACCAACATTGGTTGATATGCCATAAAACCCAACCAACCAACTACATTCTCACCATTTTATTGAACTACCTAGAGACGCAACTGTTTCATCCAGATAGCTTCTTTTCTCGTCTGTAGAATTGCCGATTTATTGCTCCCCTGCCACTCACCATCTGCAAACATTTAAATACAACGTCAATAACTATCTTCTGTCTTCCCAAATCCTTTATTGTCCTTTTCCTCACTAAAGCTTTTTTTCCCGCTTTTCATGTTCTTTCACTTTCTGTACCCCCCTCCCTCTGCGTCCTCGAGGTATCGTTGTCTTGCTTGGGGAGAAATGATTAAAAAAAAAAATTACTCCCCAGTCTCCGATCGGGCCAAAAAAGACTGATTCGCACCTAGCGAAGAAATATACGTAGACGGTTGCGGTTAGAGAATAGTTTGGAAGTCGCAATGGGTAACCTGGAAGTTAAGAAAACCAGTCAAGGACTACTCTAGGACAGTGGCAAGAGACAAGATTATAACAAACAATGGGCGGCTCACTATATCAATTTTCTTCATTGCCATTGCCAATTCCCCCCTCTCCATCAAAAAAAAAAAAAATTTCCTCGATGACCTTTAGTCTTAAGACAACTTATCAACGCCACCAAAAAAGGAATGCATTGGTAGTTAATGGTACGCTAGTAGAGATTTCTCACCAGTAAAGAACGACTTGTTTTTGTTTTGTTATCTTTCGTCTTAATATATTAGTTGATGCTTCGTGAATAGTATTTTTTTTTTTTTCCGAATACGTCCGATAGGCTGGATTGTGAGAAGAGTAAAAACAAACAAAAACGAAAAGTTACCGTTACCGTTCATTGTCTATTCGAGCACACGCATATAAAACACACACACGCTCGCGCAGTTTCATTGACGACTATTGAAAAGACTTTGACATTAAACTTTTATCATATTTTTCTTGCGTTCGTACAAGTGATTTCTTTTCTGGGCATAGTGTAAAATCTATCCAAATGATTTGTGGATCCGAACGCTTTCGCTATTATTTAATCTATTAGCCATTATTCACGATTTTTTTTTAATATGTAGATTATATATAGCGCGATTGTACTGTTTTAATTTCCGAACACAGTCAGCACGGTGTGGCCGTATTCAGAATTGATATTATAGAAAGTTAGTTTCTCCTTTTGTTATTGTTGTTTTTGTTTTTTGGGTTTTTTTTTTTTTTTTTTTTTTTTTTTTCGGTATTTAATCGTGAATAAAGTTTGTCGAAGTCAGCTGATTTCACTCGATTTTCGTTCTGGCTAACTAAGAGCACTTCAAGTTGATTACCAAATTTGAATCTTTACTGGTTTTCAACGCAAGGACTGATCAGAATGATCTAGTTATACTATCGATCTAAAATGGACCTGCAAATTCAGATTTATAATGTATGGTAATGTTGGTCCGACTTTGCTTTTAATTTTCATTAATGACCTTCCTATCAGCTCTAAACCTACTGATGGCACAACTATTTACTCCTGTCTCGATAGTAATGCTAATAAGTTCACCATGATAACCGATGTGCAAAACGACCGCCAGTCTGTTGTTAACTGGGACAAAGAATGGCTTGTTAATTTTAACGCCTCCAAAAGAAAACTGCTCTATTGATCATCTGAGAACCCTTTTACTTCTTTCCTACTGCATGGCTGATACTAATATCCGCCTCAGGCTAAAATTCTCGGCTGACATGACGTGGAAAGACTTTATTGAATCCATTTCTAGCTAAGAAAATTGGTTCACTGTGTCGTGCAAGACAATTTTTCTCACCAGAATCTCTTACATATCTATAAGTCTACCATTCGTCTATGCTTGATGCCACATCTAATCTGGTGCTCCTGCCATATAATTAAAACTCTCGATAAAATACAAAGAAGAGTCATCACTATTAGATCTGGCGCTTCGGCCTCAGTCACTTTCCCACCGCTGTAAATTTTATCAATTTAAGCGCAAACAGATACGCAGATTACACAATACTGATAGCAGACACAGAAAAGAAATTACAAAACTTCCTACAGAAGGTAGAGAAGGAGAGCGAGAAGAAGGGACTAAGCACAAACTACAAAACAGAATGAGTGGTCATCAGTGAAAGAATGAACCCGAAATGCGTTTTGCAGGTCGGGGACACTAAAATCAAGCAGGTGCAAAAGTTTAAATAATTTTATTTAATAAAATTGCCATTGGCTCCAATTCAGACAGCTTCAGAATATCCTGCATCTCTTCCTGGCGATCTCCTTGTTTTTGTTGATGAATGATGCTGTAATCCTTGCCTTCAGTTCATCTTTGGTGTTAAGAGTTTTGTTGGTCTTTAGCTCAACTGCGCCTCACATATAAGAATCAAGGTGGGTGCAGTCTGAACAATTAGGTGGCCAGATGCAAAGGGTTATGTGGTTGAAGAAATTGTCTGACAGCCATGACTGGGTTCTCCTGCTTATGTGACATTGTGCAGATTCCTGTTGCCAAAGATAGGGTTTTCAAGCAGCCACCCTCTTGACCCAGGGCAGCACTCCCTCCTCAAGGCACTTGATGTAGGCCTTTGTGTTAAGCCTGAGACCCTCAGCAGTTCTTTTCTTATCAGAATGCTCAAAGTGAGTTTTCCGTGCTGCCGTACTTTCGTAATCGTCATTACACTCCTCATCCAAGTCTTTCCGAATTCTCTACACTGTCCTCGGATTTATACCCAAACACTCTGAAATGTTCGTATTGGAGCTTCTGGCGCGAATGCCAAGAAAGACAGTAAGCTCTGGCCGAGTGAATTGCGTCATGGTACACTTTTCTTACAGACGGTACCCAACTGACCCTACTATATTGTGCAGTCGGCAAAATCAAAAACAAACAACACGCATGCGCGAAATTAAAAATGTAAAATGGCGGCAATTTAGCCATCGCGCCTTGTATGAATCGTACCAGACCATAAAAAAACATAATGCTAATTTTGATGCTATAATTAAATCAGTATCCTATGTATATTAAATTCATATTTAAACAAATAATTCAATACTTATATTTGTGGTCGTCTCTTATAGGACAATGTACAGTAGATTATTCGCTAGTGAGCTCAAATTTCACTGGATGTAACATTCTTTTACTTTGTGCTAAACTTAGTTAAATTTAGTAAATTTTACCAGGGTCGTTACTGTAAAGCAATTGTTAGCGAGCTCGTCCTTCAGGCTATTGCTACCGGATTGAATAAGCTCTTCACTGGGTCCCCTCACTTGTATGCACTTTTGCCAATTTAGGTTACAATTAGTAAGTGTCTATATACGCAAAATGAACGTTAAAATATTTACTTTACAAACAAGGGTTGGTTAAAAGACGTTATGACAAGCATTAAAGTATTAATAAAAATTGTTCATACGATTTCCTCGTATCTACAATAATAAATCTTAATAAGGTTCTAGAAGTTATCTTATATGTTCGTGTGTCGAAAATTACTTTACGTGTTAAAAAAAACAAAAAAACCTTCGTCTTTCATCTTTAAAACTGGGTTATTAACGTAGTCTGTTTCGAATACCCTACAAAATGCCGTCGTCGGCTTTATATCTCGTATCAAAGAATTTAATTTCTTTGCTGATCGTTTTCTTTGACGGCGGCGTTGATGACTAAATTCGCCGCCAACACGCAGGTTCAGGACTGGACTTTTCCAGTTTCACCAAAACCTGCACTCAATATCCATTCCGAAACTCAGTTTGGCTTTCCAAGCGTTGGTTGGAGGTGAAAGAAAAGGAGAAAGTGCCGATGGCAGGAATTTGTTTAAACTCAACTTGTCAGGAAGTGATCGACGCACTGGATTTTCTGACGTTTCTCTGCGGCACATTTGGAATGAGACGTGTAGAATCCAGTTATGAAACTGCAACGGATCGCCGCTCACTCTGTTATAATTTTGTGTGGCGCCTTCTACAGCATGTCCGTCATGCGTAGCCCTCTTCTTCTGGTTCAACCGTTGTAATCCTAGATAAAGTATTTCTAATATTTAGGAAGCGGCTAATCAAATTTTCTTGATTAATCAAATAACTCTCTGAATACCGTCTTCTATGTGCCGTAAAATTCAAGACGCTGGCAATCATGTCCTTTATAGCTCTTAACAAATTTTGTCTTTGTTCTGCCATTTATCTACTCAAGCTCTTCAAGTGGGTTATATCTTTATTTCTTCTGTTCCTCTTGCCTTCAATCTATCCTGCTAGTATCGGATTTTCCAAACCCTCTTTCCTCCTTGTTTGTTCTAGAAATTTCAACTCTCCTTCTGATTCTACGTATCCTTTTTGTTTCCATTTTATCTAAAACTTCGTCGTTGCTCACATGTCCGTTCCATATTATTCTCAGCATCCTTCTGTAGAACCATATTTCTGTTGCTTTAAGTTTAAGATTGTCCAACGTTCACTGCCATAGATGAGGACTGATAATACATAACCATTCAGTACTTTTTCTTTTTCATTTTGTAACGAAGTTTTCCTGTTGCCTAATACTTATGTTTTGTGTGGTATCTTTGGCTATCTCAATTTGCCTTCGCATGTCACACTTTTCGTTTACTGTTAAAACACTTCACAGATACTTAAAATGTTGTTAAATTGTTGATTTTTAGCATCACCAATCTCTAATTTGCATGTTGGGCTGTTATTTTTGCTAACAACCATGCATTCTGTCTTCTTGCAATTGATGTTTAGTCCTTTCTTCCCGCTTTCCTTCACAACCTTCAATAGTTCTTGTTCTTTGTATATGTCATCAACACTGTATCATGTGCATATCTTGTGGTGTTAAGATTCTGGCCACAGATAATGAATCCTGTTAGGACTTGCAATTCTCTTGAAATCGCCACACTGTAGAGGTTGAAGAAGTCCGGTAAGAAAACACACCCTTGTCTCACAAACTTTTTCTATTTTTGTGTATTTACTGAATTCATTTTATATCCGTATGCAGACAGTTTGCTGCGAGTATAGATTTTGGATTATTCTAATGTCCTTCCCAAATCTATCATGATTACCTTACATTTCTAAAGGGATGGCGAAATAAATCCAACCCTTTTGCATAAGCTATAAAACAAAAATATACATCCTTTAGCATTTCTATTGCCTTTTTTATATCATTCTGAGCTTAAATATCTCATTTTTTTTTTTTTGTTTCACTGTCTTTGACAACTCGAAGTTCATATTTCCGGTCTAATTCTGTTACGTGTTCTATTCACCTGAATTATGATATGTTTGTTATATGGCTCATTGACCTCGAAGATTGTAATAATTGTGATAGAAAGCCGGCAGATGGGGCTATTGAATCTCCGTTATTACCGTGTGGTTTTTAATACCCAACAAAATGATTTCATTTAATAGTTAGTAAGTGAAAAGTAAAATTTTCATAAGTCAAACTGTTTTCTGAATACATCAGTCAAAGCGTTCTTTGTT
>OZ010597.1:19205994-19288494 GCA_963932145.1 Acanthosepion lycidas
TATAATTTAATGTTATCATAAATATGTATGTATAGTAACATAGATATATCTGTGGGTTGATTTTGTTTAGCGGTATATCAATCTATGGGTCATTTAATACTTAAGTCTAAATATTTTAAACTCAATCTTTTGGCTTCAATTACAGATAAAATGTATTGTTGGTAATTGTGCTTTAAATAGGTGTTGTTAGTATATAGTAAAATAACAAATCCATTGGTATATAATTCAAGTGGATCCTAGTAATATAAATTATTAAAACTGATCCACAAAAATAGCTCAATGGGTTTATTATTACTGAGCAAATAATATATAATCCCGATTTAATGTTATAAGGTTAATATCCGGTTTTAATTTTATAAAACTTCATTCCTTTAAGACAAGCATCTTCTACGATCCCCTGACCACTGTCTAGTGCGTTTCGTCTAACTGAAACATTGAAATGGATGAATTCTGTATTATTTTTTTCAACAGGTATTTTTTAAGCTTTCACGGTTACATTTCTATTTCTGAAACAAACTCTGTCCACCCGCTGGGTTGATAAGACAGACGACTTATATTTTAGTCTGCCGAAATAAGCTTATTTCCCATATGAGATGATTTGGGATTTTATTGTTTATCAAAATATACATCTTTTAAAAAAGAGAAACCGCAAAAGGTTTTGGTTATAATGTGAATTTGTTTTAGTGTATATATTGTATTTTATTCTTCATATTTCTGCTACATGGGTTTCCTCAGGCAAATAAAATAATAAATTTACTTATGTTCATTTTAATGTTTCATTGTTCATTTTCCTCTCATTGAAACAACCATAACCTTTTTCACACACACACACACATATATATATATATATATATATATATATATAGTGTGTGTGTGTTAGTAATAGTATTTCAACTATAAAAATGTTTTATTATACTTTCATATTCTTGTTTTGTTTGTGAGTTCACTATTTGCGCATAGCTGGGTCCCTAACAGGTGCTACTAGCACGGGTCAGAGTGGACCTAAGAACAACGGCAATTAAGAGATGGTTCCACGCTCATCAAAACTGCCAATCTTCAGATCAGAGGCCTTACTATCGGATGTAGTTTATCCTCATACCCAAGACTATGATATATTTGTATCGTTTGATATTACCCACGGTTTGAGGACTGGTGGGGTGCTTGAAACATATCGGCCGTTACAAGAATGGATGTCTGTATTCCAAGGTTTGTTCCAGTTATCATCGGAAAATGATTAGACGCAAAAGATTTGTAAATATTGTATAGCACAAGTCTTACAATATACTGGCTATGTTTGATATGTCTATGTTGACTGGTAAATTAGCCACTAGGGTTAGTGGGAACTTCGCAACTAACCCGGCCACCAGCTAAGCTCGATAACTGAGAATACGACCGATAACTAGAAACTTCCCAGCCAAGCTACAAAAATATATTACTTGGGTACCAAATAAATATGCGTTCTCTCTAGCGTCTTACTAATGTGATATTATACCCTTTCTATTAATTGATTTTTGAAAGGTTTTAACAATGTTTTTTTTTTTTTCTGCTTTCATGGTTTCAAGTATCTTTACCTTTCATAAAACAAAACTGTCTCCAGTAAAAAAAGTCTGCTTAAATCAACCTTCAGAAACAATATAGATATTATATCATTTATATTATGTTTCTATCATTATTTGTTATATAGATTATTATATCATAATATGTTTCTATCATTATTTGTTATATAGATTATTATATTATTTATGTTTCTATCATTATTTGTTATATAAATTATTATAGATGTTATTATTTATGTTTCTATCATTATTTGTTATATAGATTATTATATCATACGTTTCTATCATTATTATATAGATTATATCATTTATAATATTTCTATCATTATTATATAGATTATTCATAATGTTTCTATCATTTATTATATAGATTATTCATCATGTTTCGATCATCATTTATTATATAGATTATTACATCGTGTTTCGTTCATCATTTATTATATAGATTATTACATCGTGTTTCGTTCATCATTTATTATATAGATTATTACATCGTGTTTCGATCATCATTTATTATATAGATTATTACATCGTGTTTCGATCATCATTTATTATATAGATTATTACATCGTGTTTCGATGATTATTTATTATATAGATTATTACATCGTGTTTCGATCATCATTTATTATATAGATTATTACGTCGTGTTTCGATGATTATTTTATATAGATTATTACATCGTGTTTCGATGATTATTTATTATATAGATTATTACATCGTGTTTCGATGATTATTTATTATATAGATTATTACATCGTGTTTCGATCATTATTTATTATATAGATTATTACATCGTGTTTCGATGATTATTTATTATATAGATTATTACATCGTGTTTCGATCATTATTTATTATATAGATTATTACATCGTGTTTCTATCATTATTGTATAGATTATTATGTCATTTATAATATTTCTATCATTATTTATTGTATAGATTATTATTTCTAAACAAGTAATGAATTTTTATTTATTACTCCAACAGATTTTATAACTTAAACGTTATTTTTAGTCGGTACTCGGAGTAGATGCACAATAATTAAACGGAGCATCTACTTAAATATGAGTATCCACTAACGTTCAAGTGATAAAATCTGTCGGATTAATAAATAAAAATTCATTAATGTTTGGATTGGAAACTGAGCAAATATAACATTTCGAGAGTCTATGACGTGAATGATTTCGCTTAAAGGCATTATTTAGCTTAGATTGATCAGTAAATATCCTTCGTGGCTGAGTCGGTATAAGCACGTCAGATCTAACGAAGGTTTTTCCTGCCAAGAGAAACGCAGGTTTGAATCCTGCTGGAGGGCAAATATTTTTTCTTTAATAAGATTAATCAAATATTCAGGCCGGTAGACGAATAATAAATACATATACAGTTTAATAAATAAACGGAGCGTCTACTCGAATATGAGTATCGACTAAAAATTAACGTTTAATTTAGTATTATTATTTTCTTTGTATTTTATTATCTTTGTATTCTTCACAACTGGAACAAGGTAATCAAAAGCGATTATTTTGAATGAAATTAAGCCTAGCTGACCTATAAAAGGGTCTAAATTTTCTCAATATGCAATAAATGAGGGTGTACTTTAATAAAATGTGGGGTCAGAAAAATTTTTTTAAACGGTCGGAAATTTAGAAATTAAGTGAAGGGAAGTTTATCAAAGAAGAGAACGTCATTAATATGTAAAGAACACAAGGAATATAGAAACTACTTCTTAAAACAGTGAAAGTAAAGACTTGAACCAACTCAAATAATTACTTTCTTGTTTGAGCTCTGGGGAGAAGTACGAAATTATTAAATGGCAAGGGAAAATCTCAAACATAAAATTCCCACCCCCTTTTATTAGGCGCCTAAGTGCGATTATAAAAACTCCCAATCTCAACTAACGACAAAATCAAAACTTTTTAACAAATGAGTGTAGAAATGCAAAGAGACCATCATCTCCCTTTGGTTGAGATGAAGTCAAGAGGTTCACGTGAGTGACTTCATTTCCTACTGCCGAATCAGTTGCTATTTATTCCACCTCGAAACAAGATGTGTCATCCCACGCCAGTTGCTATGTAAGCCGCGGAGAAGACTGACGTCATAAGCCTACAGCGTTGGGCCATACAGAGAAAACCAATATGGTTTCATTAGAAATATAAAGGACACGACCTGCTCATTTTCCCGTTGGGAAATATTACAAGCAAGACCCTCACTCTTTTCACCCCTTTCACATTGCTTGTTGTATATGTATGTTATAGTTTTTCTGTGTGGAATAAATTAATGACAAGTACGTATATACCGGTATGAAAATTCTCTTTCAGAATCGTACATGTTTGTCACTCATTTCTTTCGACCATTCTGTATCTGTGTATTAAGGTGTTATTATATTACAGATATGATAATGCCTATAATGTAGAAAAGCCAACTGGGAGTATTACTACTTCATCAGCAACACATTAACATTAAAATAGTAATTAAAAAATGTGTGAAAGAATATAGTAAGATGACGACTGTTGATGATAACATACATTGAAAATAAAGTTTGGAATGTGCTTGATGTTAATCGAAAAAGGAGATGTGAATGAAAATAAACATTGTATCGAATCCACAAATAAACTCGAGGAATTTGCAAAGCAGGCATTGCTTGACTTATGTTTGATTTCCAGGGCATGTAGAGTTTTCTCTTGTCCCTCTTCTAAACTAGAGGCGAAAAGTGTCGAAATGGAGTTCGCAGCCCGATTAGTGATTAGGTAATCTATGATAACAAGCAACACAAAGTTGCAGCCAGACAAAGATATAAGGAAATAAGATATTTGTCACCGAAAGACACTTTGAAAATACCACTCGGTTTTTTTTGTTTTTTTTTTTTTTTTTTAATTATCATTACCCAAAGACGAACATAACTTGGCTCTAGTAATTAGCAACAAGTAGTCAAGTTACTTATGCTTATCATAAAGGAAGACGACATATAGATTCTTTCTCAGATTTATATATTCAGATCTATTGTTAGATTGTTGCTGTACAACAAGGTCGAGAAACAAGCAAGGTCAGCCTGATATAATTTCTGGAGATTATTTACTTACTGGAAATAGTTTTTCAAGCAGAGCTGCACCTTAAAGAAAGGTGTGTTTTGTACATTGAAAAACACAATCACAACCCAACGTATTTATTTATTCGCACACATTGTGAAACCTTTTCTATCTAAAACCAAAATGGATGCGGATGGGCGATTGTATTATATATGAATGTAATATTTAGACAATTTTGGTTGCTTGTATGGACGAATCACCTGCTGCTTGCAGTATTCGGTCAAACATTATACTTTTTTTTCTTGATTTTACTCTCCTTCCGGACGCATAAAGATATCCAAGTATTGGGTTGACACAGGCTTCTAGAACAATCCTAACAATTGAATGATGTGTTGCCCAAAGTGAAAACTAATCGACTTTCTCCTTCATAATTTTTTTTAATACAATGTTTTCATTGGTTAGAAAATAATTTCACACTGACTCACGAAAATCTTTTTCTCGAATTTGTGGGTGTTGTGAAGGGAATTATTGTTATTTTCTAAATAGTTAAAAAGTAACACGCGGTAGGTCTAAAACTAAGCCTACCAAGTATTTCGGCAACATTTGCCCTTGTCATGATTGTTTCTCAAACATTTTAATGGGATTTTATTGGTTGAAATATATGATTTAATTCCTGTAATATCCTGGGAAATCACATTGGCTTAATATTTTCATCATGCATTTTATAAAAAATAGATCACATTATGCATGAATAAATGCTACCTTATTTTTTGCCTTTCTCTTTTTAAACAAGACGTTCTCGAACTTTCCTATTTTGTTCCTGCAGCCCTTTTCATTTATTTTCCAAAATTTCATTTCCCATTCTCACTAATGTTGGTGGGCAATTTTTCCCCTGATTGAAAACCACCGATTTTACTAGCCCCATTCCCATTTTACTCAGACCCCAAATAGTATAAGTGGCCCATACTATAGAGTGCAGAAGGGGCGAGGACAGTGGCTGCGATGCCCCGGGCATCAAAGAGTGAAATAAAAATTTATTTTATATGTAATTTGAATAAAGTGTTTATTTCTTTTTACATATTTAAAATGTCTTCTAACATTTCTCAGTGCTAGACCCGATAAGAACCTCCACCCCAATATGTCTTGAGTCATAATGTCATACAATCAAGGAGTTGACCTCAGGCATCACCAAATACCGTTAAACCTCTGTACGACACTGTGCTCATATTACATTTATTAACTGATTTCATTATCAATATAATCTTTGAAAAAGAAGTTACAGTTAACCAAGAATCGCACATATTACCGATTCTCTATTTTTTCTTTTCCATCTTTTAGACTTTTTTCCTATTTTTACCCGTTGAAACTAAAACAAAACTATTATTTCTCCCGACACTACCGTTTCGTTTTCATGCTGTTTGTTACATTTTTCTGTGTGGATCTCCAACTATAAATGGAGAAGATAAGTTTGTGTGTAATGTTCCGATGATAAACAGTGAAATAAACAGTGAAATATGAACTAAAATCGCCAACCACGGTTGCCTTTTCATGACTTATAATCAGTATATTCACAGCTGTATTCAGTACCTTTTCGGCACTTCTATAACTATTCAAGTAACAGACATTGATGATATTGTGTGAATAAACATTAAAAGATTAATTATTAAAGATTATTTTTCTCGATTGTTCATGAAATATTGATCATTTCCTAATTTTTATTTGAAATTGTTTACATGCTTTCTGAATTTTGTCTGATCGACCATTTTTTTTTTAGAATTCATTGTTTCGCCAGTATTTATTTCCTAACTTAATATCTGGATTCATTTTCTGTGAAAAATTAAAAAAAAAAAAACAACTTGCAAATTGTGTTGAAAAATTAGCATATTTGTTATTGTTTCGCAGACAATTTTATAAAAGAAAGCATGAATTGATTTAATCAATATTTGATTAAACAAACAAGGAAATGATATTGATTTGGTAATTACACACGCACACACACTTACATATATATATATAAGAAAAACAGACCACTTTAAGGTACCACTATAATAATTTATTTCACCAGAGCCCTTTTAAAGGACGCCAGATCATCATATAGCACTTCCAAAAATGAAACGAAAAATGAAATGAAATTTGATGGGTAGTGTAAGTTTTTGTAATTTAACAGTGTAATAGGAGTAGTTAAAGAAACATGATAGAATTTAGGGAGGGTTTAATTTAATATCTCTCTCGAGCATACTTAGTATTGGGGGAGGAGTGACCAGACCATGACCTATTTAAACTTTTAACTTAACGGAAGTGATATATTGAAATGGGAGGGGAGAAAAGGAAAAAGAAAGAGGGAAGTAAAGAGAAAGAGGCTGTAAATGGGTTTTAGCAATTTATGTAAAAAATAGATTTTAATGCTTGATAGTAATTTGGATGTCTAATAAAAAACCCGATATATTACCGGATTCCGTTTTCTCTTGCGAAGGATCGTTAAAACCATTTATTTTACATTCAACATCATCACTTGATAAGACACCGGAGGTGTTGAAACAAAATGGCTATTTTTGTAGTGATTTTATAACATATTTATGTTTATAATTTTTAAATATATATATATATATATAAGCACATAAATATTAAATTAGCTATCAACTCTACGCTTTTATTTGTTCCTCCATTGGGCGATGATTTTCTTTTTTCAAAATTCTTTCTTTATTTTGAAACGAATTTTTCTTTTATTCTAAGGAATAATATGCTCATGCCGAAGTTTTTGGTAAATTTATAACGAAAATAACACACCCTGCGGATAACCCCGAGATATCTCGTCTACGATTCAATAATTAATACATTTTCAAAGCAAGAAAACCTGCCACATGCGTGATACGGCTTTTCAAAATTCAAAGCGGTGGGGGTCTCATTTAATTATTGCTATCGGTTTTCCCACCTGGAACGTTGCAAAACAAAAAGCCTGGAAAGGTTGGCCGGTGGGGGGGGGTCGTAATTATTGGCTTCACAATTGATTTTGTGCCATTGCCAAACATTAAGAAATGGAATCGTCTTCATCCTTTGAAGACAACTCCATTATCACTTTATCCTACTTCGTTACTATCCAGTTGAAAGACACCTGAGGTTCCTCGATCGTGGAACGAAACTTCTGATTCACTAACAAATTGCTAAAAGTCATTTTCTCTTTCTTCATTCATTACAAACCGGCGGTCTGACATTAATAATAAATCTGAATGAACGATCGAAATTGATTTTCATTTCTAATAAACTGAATTAAACAAGAAAAGCTCCCACAACTGCCCAGGATTAACACGTAGTTGGCGGTTGTATGAATTTAAAAAAAATGAAAAGAAACCCCTTGCAAGCACATGATGTAGAGAATATATTGCGTCATTGTAATGAGAGCTGTTTAGACCTCGAGTCACACTGCAAACAGTGTAATTTCTCAACTTCTTCTGCAACTATGTAAATAACGCTTGTCAGTCCTCTCCAAACCTCTGTCTTTTGCTAACTTCCGGAAATGCTCTTTAATGGTATTATGTGGAATAATGACATGTTATTTTACAGTTCTTTTAATGTCGTTGTCCAATGTCTATGAGTAGCATTCTTCTGTTTGGTAATGATGATAAAACCGTTTCTATATTTACTGTAGAAACTTATGCTGTCAAACTACGACATGAATATCAAGTCTTTTGAATTTGGTTTCTTGGAGGCAATATAAATCAATGTTAGGTTGGTGCAAAAATAATGACGTAATAATGTCGTTTGTTGACGTTAAAAAATACGTCAAAAAACGACATTATTACGTCATCATTTTTGCACCAACCTAATATCAACATCCGAGCCAATAATTCTTATTTTTCTCTTTCCACAAGTCATCTAACATTAAATGTCTCGATGGTAAAATCTTTATATGCAGTTGCTAGCATTTACAAGGTTTTAAAGAAGAAGTTGCCAACTTTTAACGATTAACTACTGGAGAAGTCATTACCTCCCCCCCCCCCGCCTAAGAATCATTTTGCCCGCCATTCAAAATATTGAATAACAACACGAGAATTTACGCTCAGCCGTTTGTGGCAAGGGTACTGGGCATAATCCTCCTATGCAAAGAATATTATGACAGGAATAAACCAGTATAATCCGCGAAAGGGTTAAATAAAAAAATGTCTTCCAAATATAAAATATACTTTTCTGAAACTTTTTTTTAGGAATATTAGCTAATTTAAAGTATAATTAATCCTATTTGAAACAATATATTTAAAATCTCAGAAATTCATTTTTTTTTTTTTTTTTTTTTTTTTTAATAATCTTTATTTAGGATATTGACAGGTGGATGTTCATATGATTTTCTACAAGGCTTTGTTTGTTAAAAAAAAAACTGAAGAATATAAAGTGAGCGACTTTTTTAATATAATTTTTAAGTACTCGTAATCTTTAAAATTTAGGAAAAGATTCTCCATAATCTAATATTTTATTGAATTTTAAATACTTTAGTTTTAAATTTACTATAGTTATAGCTCTTACTTCCTGATCATGTTAACCGTATCTATAATAAATTCAAAATTCTTTAAAAAAAAATATTAATATTTGATGAATTGTACTAACCTTTTGAATTTATTAGTAAATATAGTTTTTACTTAATACTAATATCTAAAAGGAAAAAACTAATACAAGACTTTTAACAGATTTAAAACTTATAAAATTATTGTAATTAGAATTTTTAAGAAAATGAAAACAATTCTTGCAAAAATTCATTATTCATCGAAAAATGTTTTTTCCTAAAACACGTGTCCTTATATTTTTTTCTTTTTATAAAAGCAATTAGATTTTCTAATTGAATAATGTCTTAGTTTTATTGCATGTTTTTAATTTTACGATTCAGAGCAGATTTTCGGTAAATGTTTTTTCTGTTTTACCAAAAAATAATTTAAATTCTCCAAGGAGTTCTGCTTTTAACTGATATAAATATTAAGTTGGCGAAAATTCAATTTCTCAAAATTTCATAAAATTAAGTGGTGGCGGATAACACACGCATATATATATATATATATATATATATATATATATATATATATATATATATATATAACCTAGATTTTCTAAAATAATTTCAATCATCTGATTTCTTTTTGCTTGCAAGAATTTCCAAATCATTTTTTTTTTTTAAATATTTGGTTCCCAGCTGACGCAAGAAAAACGACGTTTTGACACAAAATTTCGAACGTGCTATTAGGTTGGTGCAAAAATAATGACGTAATAATGTCGTTTTTTGACATTAAAAATACGTCAAAAAACGACATTATTACGTCATTATTTTTGCACCAACCTAATATAAAGGATTAAAAAATTAAATAATCAAAACATACTCGGTCTTTCCTCTTAAAATAACAAACATTTTGACGCTAAATTTTATCAAGTTTGGAGCATTTTTTTAAATTATGGTATGTCCTTTTCTCAGCGAATTAGTGAAGTTACCTAATTAAATATAAATCAAAGTTTAAAGTGACTTTCTCGTTGAGACATTTCCAATGAGGAAAGTAGTTATTTTTTTCATGGCTTTTATTTTCCTTAAATAAATAAATGTATTCATCTAATTTTTTTTTTTTTTTTATAATAATTTTTCCCAGTAATTATAACACGTTCTTTCTTTTTGATTTGGCAATTTCTTTTTAGGGAATAGCGTTTCTTTATTTTGGTTGTTGTTGCTTCCTTCTTTAGACCATTCAAATAATTTCCGACAAGAAATTTTGGTCTGGGAAACGAAAGTTTTTCTCAAAGAACTTCAAAATCTAAAAAGATCCAAACAAATTCTGCCCATTGGTAATAAGAGAAATTTCATTGATACCTCATATGTAGATTCGCTTTTTTTTCTTGTCTACTTCTTTTTTAATAACAGTGAGTGGGTGTGTTGAGAAAGATGGCTTTGAGTTTACTTACATCGACTTCTTTTCAACTTACTGCGCTGTCTCATCAAAGATGGTAAAAATTATTCCTCCACCACTGCCATATTTCTTGTTTTTTTTTTTTCTTTCTCCTTCTTCACTGCCTTTTGCCGCTGTGTCCATTTGACCAGTCATAACACCGGGCAACTTCTACCCCACCCTCACCCCCAACCAAACCTTATGCACCACATGACATATAAACAAGATGCAAACACAAAAAATACAAAACCAATTTCTTTCTCTCTTTCGTCTCCCCTGATTCTCTTGTATAGACATTCACAAAATGACAGTCCGTATCAGTACTCACTCATCAATTCTGTTATCGATGCCAGGATTTCTTCTTAAAGTCTTTATTACCATTTTTCATCTTCTTTTATACTGACAATGCTGCACTTCCCCCAAACATATTGGTTCTATTGTCGCAAGATACCTTACTACCCATGAATCTATTAATAGTTAATACTTTATTGGATAATAATAGTACGCAATATATTTTCGGTATTCTCCTTCTCTCCCAAGACATATTGATTCAAAATTACCTTACTACCCACGGATCAACTAATTTTTAATGCCTTTCTGCATTTTTCCCCAAAGGAATTGTATGTAGTGTCACATTACCTAAACCTCTATGGATCCATTTAAAAGTTCATACCTACTGTAAGGAGCCTAATACAAATGCGTCTTAATAATTGAGCGTCGGAATTTTTCTTCATATACAATAGACTATTTAGTTGTTACAATTTGATATATTAATTTTAAATATCATGTATTGTCGGCCAAGGGATGACTGAAGTAATCTTAAATATAGAATGGATACTAATCACCTTGACGAAGCTAGCGAAATGTGTTCTTTGGAATGGATCGTAAAACCTCGAAAAATTCGAATATTCACAATACTCTTTAGTCACATATTCTCTTACCCACAGATCTATTAATGGTTAATACCTGCTTGTATAACTCAATATTCTCAAAACACATTGGAAATGTTTTTTTCCAGGAGTTACCATACTGCCCGTGGCTCTCTTAATGGTTAATAACTGCTTGTATGATTACAACATGCTCTTTGTTGCCAATATTTCTACATTTATTTTTTTCTTTTACATACAAGCAATGAATCATATGTTTGAAAATTCTTGTTCCTATTAAAAATTTCTACCTAATGGTTTTAAAACCTCTGAAGCAATAAATTGGGCCATTAAGAATTTTATCTACAGCAGGCAGGATGCGAAAGCATCCACTTCAAAGGCAGAAAAGAGAGAGAAAGAGAGGGAGATAGAAGGAAAATCATCTTTTAAATTAGCAAGTGCTTTATAGAAAAGAAAAAAAAAGCTATCATTTACAGTGACGGGGTGGAATAAAAGGGAAAAATGACAACGAAGACAGACGAGAAATGGAGTTATTTTTATTTATTTATGTTTTTGTTTTACCTCTCATCCTTCCGGTATTTTCATTATAAATGTTTTCTTTAATTCAAATTTATACTTATTTTCGATATGAAAGCAAAATAATCTTGTAGCATGTTTCTGTCTGTCTCTCTCCAGATTTAATTTCTAAAAGCAGAATCATCCGTCATGTTGCATTTTTTTTTTTTTTTTTTTTTGTTTTTGCATATCTGTCCCAAACTCTCGTCCATGTGTTTTTCCACTCTCAAATTCCCCCTCTCTCTGTGCATATTTCAAATTCTCCCCTCCCTCTCTTTCTCTCCCTCTCTGCACCTTTCAAATGCTCTCTTTCTCTCATTCTTTGCCTCTTTCAAATTCTCTCATTCACTTTCTTTCTTCTTGATCATATATTTTCTTTTGTTAAAGTAATTGGTTTCAATTTGTTTTTGGATCTCTCTCTCTCTCTCTCTCTCTCCCCTTGAAATGCACTTGTCTCTGCATATAGGTTTCTTTTCAGTTTTGTCCATCTTATAACATTTATCTAAGAACGGGCAAGTTGTTAGACATCCAATCTCAGTTTTGAGAAGAGAAATTGACTGTTACATTCTATTTAGTACAGAAATGATAGTAAAATTTAATTCATTTAGTACACAAATGATAGTAAAATTTAATTATGATTGACTTGTTTGCCTACAGATACTTCAGTGCATAATGGATTAAAATTACATGCAATAAAAGCCAAGGCAATTATTCCTTAAAAAATACCAAAATGAACGCAGTCAGTTCTGAACAGAATTTATCTTAGAAAATTAAATAGACTGCAATATTCATAGTTCCTTGTTTGTTTGTTTGTTTTAACTGTGTGATCATTTGATAAATTTCCACCGATGTTTACTAATTGAATTGTTTGAAATTAAGTTTTTATTGTTACTATGAATAAAAAATAACACTAAGAAATGTGAAAAGTTTTTCTATTATTATTATTATAAAAATCGCAAATCCAGTTCTTTGTAGACATACAATTATTTTTAAAAAATCCTTTTTCAAATATACCTGTTAGTAATTGGGCACCTCGGCGTGGTGTAATGGTTAGCAAGCTTGTCTTGCTAGATCAGTTACAACTGAAAAGTGAGTTCGATCCTCACTAGATGCCACATACTTTCGGCCTTTTGCCACATCTAAGCTACGCTTGGAAAATAACTATACCTGTTAGTAACATTTATCGGATATTCGGTCTCTTTTCTTTTTTTTTTTTCTTTTTTTTTTATTGAAACAGCAATCAACTATGAATACCCGAGTTCAGAGTCAGATAAATCTTGGGCACTAAAGTTTTTTTTTGTTTTTTTTGTTTTTTTTTTTTCTTTAATTCTTTTTTTATTTATTTTTTTATTTATTTATTTTTTTTTTTGTGTGTATGTTTGTGTTTTGGAGGGTGGGTTCGGTGTCACAGAAAACTTCTTCCTTTTTATGTGCCGTGTCTCTTCACAGCGTATGCGATCATCACTTCCCCCTATCCTTCGTAGCCCTCAATAAGTTTCTTCTCTTTGACACCTCCCCCACCCCGACCACGTTCTGTCATCCATTTAAGCCCGTCAGGTATATCATGCGTTGCTTTTCCTTGTCTCTCTTTCTCTCTATTCGACCTTTATGTGCCGTGTCCCTTCAGGACGTAGACGATCATGGCTCTCCTCTTCCCCCTATCCCTCAATAAGTTTCTTCCCTTTGCCACCTCCCCCAGACCACCTTCTGTCATCCACTTGCCCGCTAGGTATGTCACGCGCTGTTTTTCCCTTGTCTCTCTTTCCTTCTATTCGACCTGTGAGTATTAGATTCTCCAGACCCTCCTTTCTCATTACGTTCCCAGAAATTTCATCTGCCTCTTCTTGATGTAAATAAGAGTTTTCTCCTTGTTTGCATCCTCTCCAAAACCTTATCGTTGCTCCCGCGCTCGGTCAATCATATCCCTAGCATCCTTCTGTAGGACCATATCTCTATTGCCTCGAGTCTCTTCATCGTTGAGGAGACCGTCTAACATTCGCTGCCGTAAAGGACAGATGTTGAAACGATATCCATAGTTATCATATATATGGGTGGATCAAGAAGTCTCAAACCAGTTGAATTATGGTTTGGAATTTTTACTTTATAATCTATTTAAGGAAAATAATGACATATTCAAAATGTTAACCTTTCACATTACTTCAAATAAAGGGTTAGTTATGAAATCTCCCCCCTCAATGCTAGAAAGCGCAATAACAGCTACTAAACTTGAGAAATCTGTTTTTCTAAGAAATTGTTTTAATAGAAAGATTTTATGTCAACCAAAAGCAGTATTGTCAGCTCGGTCAATGAATGTAAGAAAACCGCTAATATTACCAATACAATTAACAATGAGGAATTTTCTTTGAAAATTAGAAACATTTGTTATATAATTTTTTTTTTTTTTTTCTTCGTCAGACTGCGAAATGATGGAGCCACATAAATGATGAAAAATACTTAAAATCGTATTCGATAATGTTTTAGAGTTCTTTATACAAGGCTTTGTATGTGGAGAACCCAGGGAAAATATACGATTTATTTTTAAAAGCACCTCAGGATTTTGATCAGTACTCTAGTTGCTTCAAGAAATGAGTATTCAACTTGCTTAAGCAAAGTCGAGCCTGGTTAGTATCTAGATGGATGACCGCTAGGGAATACCAAGAGCTGTAAGGTATATGTGCGTGTGGGTTAATGGAATTGTTAATCGGAGAGCCGTGTTCGAACACCCGTTGCGTGTGTTATAATCACTTACACGCATATATCCTTGGGAGACGTATGAACCGCCTCTTTCCCCAGGTATGGGTTAAGTAGTAAGACTTTATCACTATAACATAATCTCCTCCCCAAAATTATTGCAATCTAAAAATATTTTATGGCTTTAAATAACCTGCAAAAGAGTTGATAAGCAGTAAAAAACGAATCAGTTAATTTAAAAAGTTTCCGTCTTTGTACATGTTGTCAGATCAGCGGAAAATTATATTCCGATTCCCACTTGGATGATTATACTTCTTTTCCAGGCATGACTGACTTGACAGAAAAATTCCTGCAGTAAGCTACCATTTCTTTCTATGCCAACCCATAGCTAGTGGATAGACGAGATGGATTCATACCTTTTCAAGGGGTATTTGCGCGTAAGGGAGTCTAACGATGTCCCGAAGTCGATTTCTCATTAACAGCCATTAATCCATTATACCCCGCACATCCAAGCTTACAGCCCCTGGTATCCTCAGTCGGTTACCCATTGAGGTATTGACTAGTGGTTTAACTTCAGTGATCGGACAAGAACCGGTGTTTCAACGTGATAGGACCGTAAAAGCTATAGAAGGAGAAAAAAAATCAACATTCCCTCTATATGTGAGATATTCATTGGACTATGCCAGGTCTGACACAATACCTCATTACCTATAGAACACAATAATGTAAGTACCACCAAAGATTTGCAACGATACATGACGAGAAAATACCTAAAACTTAATACAATCAAAGTTTGTGTAATTTAATTCTTTTTAGAGCATTCAAAATTTGGTTACAAATCTTAGAATAATTCATTTTAGCAGCGTATATTAATTATAAGGACAAGTCCTCAGAAAATTTATTTATTTTTGTTTTTTATAAACAGTTACAGAAAATCTGCTCTGAATCGCAAAAGAAAAAAAAGCAATAAAAGTAAGGCATTATTCAATTAGAAAGGTTTGTTTTTTTTCCTTACGGTGTATCAACCTCAATGGGTTATTTAATGCCGACAATTTTTATTGCTGGTAATATTTTTTTTCAAAAAATGTATAAGCAGGTAATTTTTTTTTTTTCAAAAATGTATAGGTGGTAATATCTTGTTTTCAAAAATATATTGCTGGTAATAATTTTTTACAAAGTATTTCTAGTATTAAAACCTATTTTTTACATTTTCATAGTGTTTTAACGCAAGTTTGGGTGTTAAATTGTTTGCCCATAGCTGGGAGCCTAACAGAATCCCCGGGTCGTAGTGAACCTGGGAACACCAGCAATTAAGAGGTGGTTCCATGCTCCTCAAAACCTTATCAGAGGCCTTGCTGTCGGATGTAGTTTATCGTCATACCCAGGACGAATTAGAAAAATTTTTAATTGCTTTTATGAATAAAATAGATTATGGACACTATTGTCTTATAATGAATTTTTACAAGAATTGTTTTTTAAATTTTAATTACAATAATTTATAAAGTTTTAAATCTTTATTCTCTTTTTTAATTTGCAGCGGTCAAGTGATATTGCTTTTAAATAAAATAAAATAAAAACTGTATTTACTAACCATAAATGGAAAAGTTTACTACAATTCAGTGATCCCCAGTATTTTAAAAATAATTTTTTGCATGTTTATAAACGTGCCAAATTTTCTTCATATGGACGTCGTGACATTATCAGACAATAAATGTGGTAACTATCGTAGATTTAAAATTTATTGGTAATTTCCTCAACAAGTGTATTCATAAGTACGGGTATGAAGTTAAATGACTTAAAATTCAATAAAATATTGGAATGTTTAAAATAATTAAAATTTTTAATATTTCTGGGTACTTTTTTTAAAAATTATAAAAAAAAAAAGGTTTACATTGTATTTGTCATGTAATTTTACTAAAATTACCTCCTCCTGATTTAAAATCCCACAAATCTATCTGTCGATAAATGTGTCAACTCATCAGTAAGACATTCACCTCAGTGTTAAAAATGCTTTTCTGCGACATTTTAAACTAAAAGTAGTATTTTTCAAATCAGCTAATTTTTTCTCTAACATTTCAGGAAAGTATATTTTATTTTGAAAGGTTTTAATGTTGTGTTGACAGAGTTGCCTATATGAACGATTTTATCGATTTTTGCTAATAATCATGAAAAAATTGTTTCAATCAATTTAAACTCAGTTTGAAATACAGCAAAATATCTGCTTGTTGGAAATATTACATTTAATCTATTAGCTTGGAATTAAAGCTAAAATGAAATCTTCAAGAAAGATTTTTCAGTTTTAAAATGCATTTTAAACCTTAGGTATCACTTTTCTTTTGCACTACCGATAAAATGTATTAATGTTATTGTTGTGGTTTTAATCACCTACCACGGTGTGATGGTCAGCAGGCTCATGTGTGAGCTATATGAATCTCGGATAGTTCTGTTTTTATTGGATACCTTACACCTGTTATAGGAAATTGAACATAGAATAATCTGTGACAGGGGTAGTTTCGCCCAATACCACAAGTTGCTACAAAACCAAAACATCAATAGAAAAACTTGAGTAAAATTCTTAAATAACCTCATCAAATCTAGATTTTCAATGTGGATGTCATGCATGGCGACAGTCGTTCAAAAATATCTAAACTGTCAGCTGTATACAACGACTTTCTCAAATCAATAATTAAAATAGGTTTCTGGCAAATGAAAGTTGTGGGTTTTTATCAGGGACCATCCTCCTTCGAAACACGTTAACTGACGCTACAGAATCACAAGCTAAGAAGTGTTCCGAATAACAAAAGCTGCATCACTTGAGGGCTTTCACCAGCAGCAACAACTAAAATGGGTATCACGTCAATACTGGAAAGAACAATAACATCTTGTGGACTTGAGAAACCTATTTTTCTTATAAATGTCCACTGGTTTCTCGGTCAATGAATGCTGAATGTTTCCTTATAGGGAAACGACTAATATTACCATGGGTTTATGTTAGACAAAGCTAAGCTTAATAACTAATGCATTGTTAAACTTCAGAAATCATTACGATTTCTTATTCGGGAGAATAATTTTTCAGCACACCACATGAAGTCAACATTTAAGTTTTTGATATTTGATAAATATAACGTAATGGGAAAAATTACTATCCATTTATCTGTGAGCTAAAAACTAATTTCATACCTAAATAATAGCGTTTTATTTCTCATATAACAGAACATGCATTCCATTACGTCACCAGAATAGTCCACTACATTGGTCCTCGAATTACAAATCTTTATGTCGTGACCTTTTCCATTGATTCAGAATAGTGTTCGATGTGCCGTGTCCTTTCAGGGCGTTGAAAATCATGGCTCTCTACAATTTCCTGTCCTTTGTAGATCTTAATAAAATTTGTCTTTTTGCTATCTCTTCTAAATGTTGTTATATCATCCATTTACTTAAGCTCACTAGAGAGGTTATACACTGCTTTCCACTATTCTTCTTGCCTTCAATCTTTACTGTGAGTATCAAATTTTCCAAACCCTCTTTCTTCATTACGTGCTCTAGAAATTTCAGCTGTTTCTTCCTGATGTTAAGTGTTTTTTTTGTTTTTTGTTTTTGTTTCCATTTTTTTCTCTCTAAAACTTTATCATTGCTCACATGTTCGGCCTACGGTATTCTCAGCATCTTTCTGTAGAAACACATTTCTGATGCTTCAACCTATTTCTTCATCTATGAGGAGATAGTCCAGCATTCACTGCCATGTAGCAGGACTGATATTACATAACAATTCAGTACTCTTTTCCTTGTTTCTAATCATTTTTGTTTCTTCTTACTCTGCTTATCTTTTGGAATACATCTTTGGCTATTCCAATGCACCTTCGGCTTTCGGTGTCACACGTCCTGTCCTCTGTTAAAACACTTCCCACAAAGTGTTACACTACACTTATAAATAATATAAACTCTGTGATTCTGTGTATATTATTGAATATACAGAGTTTTAGTCCGTGTGTAACTTAATAATTTTGTAACTATACAAGATAGAATTAATCTGTAAAAAGGATGAGAACATTTTTTTTTAATTTACTGTTATTTGTTCTACGGATGCCACACTTTCTTCGCTAAAACTTTGCCTGCCAGAGCGTGGCTCACTTATAACATAATTTTTTTTTTTTTTATTTTAGCATCTACTTGGATATGGAATTCCTGTGTGGTGCCTATTTGTAATGAATTCTAAATCTTCTTTCGATAGCAGCGACAGATTTTACTCAGCCAACCAATCTAGTCAAACCATGGATCAATAACAATTCTGTAAAAAGAAATGGTCCTTTTGAAATTTCAACAAAAGGATAAAGTATTATAGGTAAAAAGAACATGAATCAATTTTTCGAATAGGAACAAACTAGACACATCAAGCTTATATATATATATATATATATATATATATATATATATATATATATATATATATAAATTTCAATTAAAAGGTGCAATTATAATTTATAAATTCATGAATCATTCATACAAAAAACAAATATAGAGGTTAATGATTTAAATGGCGAGAATACATCGTCGCAAACAATATAAATAAGATCCATCAACCCCGAACCTGTATATAAATATGATCCCCGTTTATAAATTCCAGCTGCATAAGATCTTTTCAATTTTTTACAAGCTTTTTTACAAGCTTTCGCCTGTTCCTACAGACATCATCAAGTATGGAAGTAGATTTTGTTCTTGTTTGTATTTCTCGGTAATAAGAGGACAACGAAAATAGAAATGTAATCCGAAAAAATGCTATGAGAAATGTGTTAGTGTTTTGGAACGTGCGGTCGCAAAGCTGAGTTTTAATTTAAATTTTAAGGTTGTGCGTTTTTATACAAATATAGCAATAAGAGAATTCTTTTTTACTGGTAGATTTTCCGTGAATATGGCATGAACTATATTGTTCAATAATTACAGTAATGTCACACTTATTATCCGAGAGTTGCACGTTGGATCAGTTATTTTATAATCATCAGTTATGAGAAGTAAAAACAAGAACAAAATCTACTTATATATATATATATATATATATATATATATATATACAGATTAATTATATCATGTGTAACTCCAAAATTATGTAAAATTGCAGATGGACTTTAAACTCTATGGTTTGGTTTGTTTTACGGCATATCAATCTCAATGGGTTATTTAATGCCGACAAATTTTTATTGTTGGTAATATTTTTTTCCTTCAAAAAATCTATTTCTAGCAATTTTTTTTTTTTTTTTTTTTTTTTTTTTTATGTATAGCTGGTAATGTTTTTCAAAAATGAATTGCTGGTAATAAAAATTATCAATGTTTGTTGAAAGCACTCTTATAAAAAAAAAAATAAAAAAAAATCACACCAGCACATTGTAATCTCTATACAAGAAAGAAGCAACTGGCAGGAATTCTATATACAAGTGAATGAAAAAGTTTCAAGTTTCCTTCAAAATAGGATACAATCCGACAGATCAAGTAAAGAAAGTGTGGCACCCATAGAACAATTTAACAATTTATTTTTAATTTAAAAAATCTGAGCCATACATCAATAATTTTGTACGAAAACAAAATTACACAAAGAATTATCAAAACAATTCTTGTCAGTGGTGTTCAATAAAACTTACTTAAATATCCAAACCGCAAACTAAAATTAGTTTTCAATTATTGCCTCCGATTCGTTGTTCGTATCTTAAACTGTTCCTTTTGCTGGCAACCATATATTCTGTCTTCTTACTTATTAATAGATTAATTTGCATATTTTCATCTGTACAAATATTTGTTCTAAAAAATGCAAATTCCGGAGTAATTTCATCATCTTTTCTCAATATTAAATAGTTTCCATATTCCTTTTCGTCTTTGTGCTGGAAAAAATATGCCATTAATTTAAATTTAATGATTTGTATGAAGCACATTTCATGAAACCAAACCATATCCCCAAAGATGATTGAGGCAATAATAAAACATGAAATTCATATAAGCAGATTGAAACTGTGATATCAGTTTCCGGTACTGCCCGTAACCTGAAGATGTCTACTGAAAATGCTTTGAAAGAAAAATATACCAATTTAGAAGAAAGACAAATTACAAAGATGAATTTTAACTTTCTTTTTAAAATTGTTTTCAACAAGAAATCTAAGTGAAAATCCAGTTTGTTTTTTTTTTCTTTAATGAATACTATATAATGATTCTCTAAAAGCTTTTCTGTTTTCAAGATAACTTTAAGAAAGAACAAAAGAAAAAAGAATAGGTAAATTGTACAAAGATAAATTGTTGTAAAGACGGAATTTTATAGCGATAAATTGAAAAAAAAAATTAGCTATGAAGAATTAGCCAATTTAAAACCTAATTTCTTTGTCTCTTTTTAAAGCTATCAATTTCCATTTGAAATCGATACGATTTTATTTTCATTAAATTATTGTTTGATTTTCATATAAGCAATAAATCAATTATGTTTCTCTGTCTCCCCACCCCTCAGAAAACGGTTCAAGTAGAAATAGGGGAGAAAATGTGAATGGCATTAGCTAACTAGAAATCCACTATTAAACAGATTGCGGAATGCCCTGTTGAGATGAATTTTATAAATGTATATTCGAAATTAAACAACAGCCACAACTACAATTTGTTCCTATTTTTAAAAGAATTTGACCTCCAAACAAGGCGATAATGCCACTAGTATGCAGGGGGTTACATAGAGTGAAAGATAAGACTGAGAATAGGGAGGATTGAGGAAAGGACAAAAGAAAAAAGGAGTTGAAGAAAACAGAAGATGACAATTGACGTTGCATTTAAATTTTTGAAAATTGTAGTTATCGGGGAAGCATGGAAACAGGTGGGAAGTGCGAGAAAAGAAACTGTTGGAGTAGAAGTGATGGTTACATTTCGCTATTTCACAATTAAAATGGTTATTATTATTATTATTACTTAACGTGAAGTTTCAGGAGTTGCTCGTCGTAGTGAGTTACATCAATGCTTTTCTGTCGAGTGAGAATGGAAGATGCTTTTCAAAACTACATTTTGTTCTTTTTTTTGTATAAAGGTAGAAGCAGAACATAATGAGCTAAGTGAAATTCCTTTGAATGTTCTACCATTGTTATCTATATATATATATATATATATATATATATATATATATACCCGAACGTCCGAATTTCCAAACAATAATAAAAGAAAAGGAAGTAAACCTGGGTATGCCTGTTAAATAAATCATTTGTATTGACAAATATCTGTACAGGAATTTAAAAATAGTCTTTAGTTGAGTTGGTCTTTGTGAAGTTGGTCCTGAGTTGATTTACTTTTAAATAGTTGGTTTCACAGTTAAAAAAAAAATAAATAAATAAAGCAGTGAGGGCAAAAAGGCTTTTCTCATTATCGAAGAGTCACTGACCAGGTTTCTTCTTGTTGGAAATGGTTCCTTTTGAAGTCACCGACTGGCCGACAGCAAAGGTTCACTGACCGTCCAAGCTGTTGTTGTTGTAACTGATTTGTTTGAAGTCATCGGCACCTGTTTCTTTCAGCACGCGCTGTGGGGAGAAAAAGATGTGGGTTTTTACAATAATTTTTTTCCCTAAAGTATGCTCGAGAAAAATAGGATTTTAGTTTACTCTTACTGGTCAAATATTTCACATGATACTAATTTCTATTCAGTAGACACTTCGACTTAAACGGCGTGTTTTATTGTGGAATCTTTTTGGCGTGTTTTTAATATTGCCTGTTATTGGGTTGAAAATAAAGGTTGGACGTGTTTTAATATGGTATGTAATTGTGTTGGAAATTTATTTCCTATCCCTTCACCTCTGCGACACTTGCAGCTCAGCTACAAGCGTCATTAACACAAAATACAGAAATACAATGGCAGTTGCATCTGGTATTTGTTTTCAATTAAACTAGGATTAGTTGACAAAGAAGTGCGCTCATCTTTCACATTAGAAACCTGCCTACATTTATTGTTTTTAATCTACTCGTTACTGAGGGGATTACCAAATGTGGATGGCCATGATGGCATCTATTGTTGAGATATTTACCCAAACGCATAATTTAAAAAGATGATGATAGCTAGGGAGAAGTTGGAAGAACAAAAGTTTTTACTTTCTAGAAAGATAACCTACTAAGCCTGAAAAGAAAAAGAAAAAAATAGCGAATGTTGCAAGTCCGGCACGTTATACTGCAAGAGTCTCTAACGGCGTCTACCTAAATACTGTCTCTGTTCAGATCAGGCTTCGCTGACTGGCTGTTAAGAATCACCTGATCGGCAAATTGAGGTACAAAGTACTTGAAGAGGACAGAAATTTACCAAAGATTATG
The DNA here is from genome assembly GCA_963932145.1 of Acanthosepion lycidas. NCBI lineage: Eukaryota > Metazoa > Mollusca > Cephalopoda > Sepiida > Sepiidae > Acanthosepion > Acanthosepion lycidas. The sequence goes on from OZ010597.1 coordinate 19,228,936, forward strand.
TCATTTTATTACTTACGGACATTTGTATATTTGCTGGAGAAGGTTTGCTTTATTTTGCGATTATGTATTATTCTTTATCATATATAAGTAAAAAAAAGCTGTTCAGGCAACGCGTTTGTGGCAGACGTCTACAGGTTGGAACAAGAGATGTATTGAACCTGTTAGCATCTGCTGGGTTTTAAAATTAGCCTACTAAGTTATATCATTTTTTTTCCTCCATTTGTATACTGCTTTGTGCTAATACGAACTACGAGAGAAAAAAAACATCTATTCAAAGTGAGCTAGTCTAAAATGCAGCTTCAATAAGGAAAAAAAAACATTTTGGCTGTATTGTCTCGTAAAAATATTCATTACCAACTTTTCAAAAAAATCCCAATACGCATCCTTTACACACAGATATTTCTCTTCTTCTAACCTGCAGTAAAGAGACAAGACGCGTTGTGTGAACTGTTTTACCACTTTTCACATTATCTTCGCTTTTGTTCATATACTGCTAATATATAATAATATTATGAATAAGATACTTTGAATAGTTAGAAAGCTAACACAAAACAAAAGAAATAAACAACATATTAGCAATCTGACATTTTTTTAATTATTTCACCCCAAGTAAGGTAATAAAGCCACAAAGACCCAAGGAGTTACTGACAGTAAAAGAATGTAACAAAAATCATTAAGGAGAAAGGCCAATAAAAGAACAGGAATTAAGACAATAGATAACGATATTGAAATTGCATTTAAATTTTTGAAGATCAAAGTTGACTGGAAAGCAAAAAGACAGAAGAGAGTACCACAAGTGACAAGTGTAGGAGAACAAATTATTACCCTAGAAATTATGGTTAGATCTAGCAATTTCAATTGTAAAATGGTGAGACCTAGCTGCCAATCTAGTACTGTGCTTAAATTTGAAAAGTCAAGGTACCAACAACCAAATCTCAGAACAGTTAGCATTAAAATATTTATAGGAAAACTACGTTACTTACTAATCGGATATTTCATTGCTATGGTTATCACGAGATTTTTGCTTATTGATATAAAATAATTCATCCAATTAAAGGAATATTTTATGAAGAAAAGGAAGGTCAAACCACTAGTCACATTGTCGTTGTTTTGGTTTTTAATATTATAGATTTCTTATAGTAATATCTTAAACTAATATCAAGTTGGTTGTGCATTGTGGTTAAGTCTGGTGTTTTGCAGATCAGGCTCGGGCTAAAAAAATTGAAAGACAACTAAACAAGAGGGGAGGAAAATTAAATAACTGATCTGTTTCTAGCTTCGACCTATTATAAAGCCATCTATATATAAAATTTTGTTACTTCCATTAGTCTGTCCATACATTAACCTATCGAAACCAAACTTTGTATAAACAGGTAAAGGGGTACAACGTACAGTTGATTTTTACTATGGTGCATAACTTTGTACAATAATTTTTCATTAATTTTTTTTTGGGTGGGGGGATTCTTTTATTATTCAACATAAAAATATTCCAACTATTAAAAACAAATTAATGGTTAAAATAACAAATACTTATGCAAAAAAAAACAATATGGCATTTTTATTATTTTTTTCTTTAAGTTTTTATATATACACAAATCCAGTTTTTACTTCGCTCTGCATTTTGTGAGAACTATAAACAGGACGCGAGGCCAAACGCATCAAAAAGTTGGAATTTGGCTCCAGAAAGAAATATTTACACATGGCCAGTTGTATGTTGCATGCTCAAGAGTAAGAAATCCTAAGAATTTATTCTTCGCTGTTAAAAAGAATAAAGGGGGGGGAATTCTTAAAAAATATTTACCATGAAGTCCTATAAAATTGAAGAACAAAAAAAACGAAGAAACATACAGCAAAACTTACAAAGGAATGGTTTGAAAATAATGGTATGAGTATTCTCAATTGGCCAAGTTAGTCTCCTGACTTGAATCCAATTGAGAATTTGTGGAATACTTTGAAGGTTAAAGTTCATAAGCGGAATCAACAAAATATCAGGCAATTAGAGGAATTATGCAAGGAAGAATGGGGTAAAGTAACGGTGAATCAGTGTGGAAAACTTGTGGCCAACGATAGAAAGCGACTGGAAGCAGTGAAACAAAACAGAGGCTACGCAACAAAATATTAAATTGATGTATTCAATACTTTTGCATAGGGTAATTTTGAACTTTGATAAAAAAAAAATGGATTCAACCACGAGTTTTTAATTTTCCCTCCACATACAACTAAAACAACTTTACGAGATATTACTTACCAAATATCAGGCAAAATGGCGAACATAAACTAGAGTTATAACAGAAAATAACATATAGTTATGCGTGTCACTATATATATATATTGTCACTATTATACAAAGTTTGTCTGGAATAGATCCAGGCATTTGATATAACAAAAAAGTGGCCTGCCTTACTCAATTTGAAAGTACTCCCATATGGACGTTCTATTTTTTTATAAAAGTTAGCTTATGGCAAACCTGAAAAAGGATACTATCTCATTTTGTTTTTGATCTTGTATTTCAACAGCAATTTTTAGGGACAAGCTAAAAGTCACACGGCTTCAAATTTGGAATGCAATGGGAAAACAAACTTTGTTGATGTTTTACTAAAACAAAACAAAACAAAAAAAAAAACAACAACTTACCCAAGATGTGAAGAATGTTTAACTGTGAAATATCTGGGCATATTTCAAACAATTCTTGAAATCCCCCAAATCTTGGAATTTTCGACCAGCACGCATTAAACAATTTTCGGCAGTTTTGCTTCCAGAATGTCGATCACTTTCAATATATTCCCGGCCAATTTTGAAGCAAATTTTATCTAAACTTTGTTCATGGAATCCTCCCAAATAGATTCGACGAAAACTTAATACATGTTTATTTTGAATGTAAGTTAAACAATCTTGCTCATTTGGTATCTGATTGCAGACTGGTTTACCACTACATAAATATACAGGATGTGCACGTAGCGTAGTGGTTATCGTAACAGAATGTGGTACTGGCATACCGAGTTCTAATTCAAGCCTAGGACGTTGCGTTCACTTTCGCATAAATATCCTTGGAAAGTTATGAAGCTAGGGATTAACAGCATTCCCTGCTATTAAATCCTTAGCTTAAGACAACACTGAATTCAAAACTGATTAGTCATCTTCACCTCATATAATGTATTTGCCACAGAATTCGCAGCAGCAATGGTAAAGCCCTATACGTCGCATAGAAGTCTACAGAACAGCTAAAATATATTACGCAGAACGGGCGGCGAAGTTTAGGCAGCAATTCTATATGAAAACTTCAGATCAGAATAACAAAATTTGGTATCTACGCATTGGGATCAATACGCATCTTTCGACAAGAATAAATTTCAAATAAACAGAGTTTCAAATCATCACTATATTTTCTAACCAATCGGGTGCTTTTCTGTCCCTTTCTAAAGGTAGAGATAATCAACCTCCCTAATTCATCTTGGAAATATTATTTTTAACTGGCAGTTATCACTGAAATTTTCGGCTGCTACACGTACCTAGGCAGACCTGGATCTCATTCCACAAAAACAACACCCCTCGCCATCCATTAAAGTGGATTATTTTATCTATTCTTCTGTTCAGCTTCAAATGTTAAACTTAAAACCCATTGTTTTTAACCTTTTAAATAACCTAAAGCCAGAAAATACTTTTATATTGTAAGATATAGTGATACGTTTTACTAATTAACCCATAGCTGTGGGAGAGGAGTTGGATTCATACCTTTCCCAAGAGTACTTGCGCGTAAATGAATATAATGAACTCTACTGGAATTCCGACCCGTTAACCATTACACCAATCGCACATCCAAGCTTAGAGCAAATAGTCACCAATCTTGGTACTGTCTTACGGTCATAACACCGGTTTCCGTACGATCACTGAAGTTAAGCAATGGCGAATCTGGTCAGTACTTAGATGGGTGACCGTTTGGAATATTAGGTGTTGTAAGCTTGGAGGTGCGAAGAGTTTGGAATTGTTAATCAGAAAGCTGATTTCCAATTACTGTTAGGTTCGTTACTTACGCGCAAATACCCCTGGGAAAAGTAGGAATCCACATCTCCCCTCACAAGCTATGGTTTAATTAGTAAGACTTGTATCCCTAAAACCGTTATCCTCCCCCACCCACCAAATATTTGGATTTTGATATTAAATGACCCATAGAGGGTGTTTGATATGCTACTAAATAAAAACAACCAATCGACTTTAGGTAGTGGCCAGGTTTGATGTGGTTTGACATTGGTTATCGTACGAGAATCGGTATTCTAATGTGATGTGGTCGTAAGCATTAAAATCTATTGAACTCGACGAAATTTCACTAAAAATGTTAAAAATAAATGTAACTCTATCGGATGACATTTCGATCGGTTGCTATGTTACATCAAGATTCTGCAATAAATTCCAAAGACATTCAAAATGACTACATTCTTTCCGGACAGACCTTGTATATGATAAAAAAAATAATAATCAACTCTTTTTTTTTTTTTTTTCTTCATAATTTTGTGTAATTTTCGTAGGCCAATGTTTTTTTCTTGGACCAGTCTGCCTTCCCATTTTCTTGTAGACAGAAAAAAAAACAGAAGAAACCTATTTTTACGAAAAGAAATGTTTTCTTGCTAGACGCCTAGATGCCTATTTTTCCTCTTTTTTTTTTTTTTTTTTTTTTTTTTTTTTTTTTTTTTTACAAATTGTTTCTTGTCACAATGGATAACCAAAGTCCTCATCATAATTCAAAAAGCACAAATTTATGTGATTGTAACAACAACAGCAAAAAAAAAAAAGTATGTAAAGTTTTTGGTTCTGAAAATCAACAGCATAGTAAAGAGGAAGAAAGTAACCCGAAAAGTTGGTACCCACTTAACATAGGCTAAAAAGAAAAATAATCTCCCGCCCACAAAATAAATCAATCACAACGTTAAACATAAGTATGTTTTTTTTTGTTTTTTTTTCTTTTGACAAAAAGCAAAATCAAGTATCACTTTTTTTTTTTTTTTTATTCTTTTTTTATGACTTCAATTTTCTCTTTTCCCCCTCGTTACTTGACAAATGCCTGTTGTTTTTGTCATTCTATCGCCACAGTAATCTACAACGTGATTGTCTTGTGACATTCTTTATGCAAGGACATTTCTGCTTTCTTTTTTCAAAGGGTTCAGCCCTTCTAATCTTTGTTTTGTCATTTTTTTCCATTCATTACAATATAAAAAAAAAAAAAGAAATGAAACCAGTGCGATATTTGACACAAAATCTAATTTATAAATATTGTCTGCAATTCTAAGATGAGTGATCTTGATTATTCAAATTCAGGCAAGTATATTTTTTCTTTTCATCGATTTTCTGAACATACTTTGACTTTTCCACGGAACTTCTAAGATTTTTTTTAATTACTTCATCCCAGTCAATGCAATAAAACCACTAAGGGACAATGGCTTACTGAATGCGAACGAATATGAGTAAAAACAACCTTATTAAAGGGACTTCAATAAAAGAATAGGAATTAAGAAGACAAGACGACATTGGATTTAAATTTTTGAAGATCAAATTTGTCTGAAAAGCAAAAAGCGAGATGATATTTCCACAAATGAGAAGTGCGAGAGATGAAACTGTTGGCATAGAACATGCGGTTACATCTAGCAATTTCAAATGTAAAATGAACATTTTAAGAGGGAGTAAATGGTTGTGTCATTAGCATAGATACCAAGTCGAGAGCCGATGTCATCGGGAAGGTCATTAATGAAAATTAAAAACAAGGTATGACTAAGGACGGAGCTTTGTGGAAACGGATCAAACGGATCTGGAAGTGTGTCCATTCAGAATAACTTTCATTTCACGATTCGACAAGAAAGATCAGTCTAAAAATTTGTTCGGAGACACCGTAGCTTTTCAATTTGGAAAGAAGACCTGTATGTCAAACTCTGTCGAAAGATTTTGGTATGTCCAAAGCAACAACCTAAGCTTTACCATTTTGATTTAGAGCTTCATAGACTCTTTCCACAATTATCGTTAATGCATCAGCAGTTGACCTTGAGAAAAACAAAAGCCGTATTTCTTTTCTGGAAAAAAAAAAGGGTCTGCACTGGCTTTATGATTGACGCATTGACTAGAAACTCTAGTAGTTTCCCCTAAACAGTTAAAAAGGCTGATAGGTGAATCGTCCAACCCTTCCAACTGAGTTCTTAAAACGGGAATAACAGGTAACGAATTCCAACAGACAGGGAAACAAGAGCCAGCGTTGCATTTATTATATAGTTTAAAGAGAACAGGAGCCAGTTCAGGGAGCACACTCAACCCTAGAACCCTAACCATCAATTAAAGTTACACCACTACTAACCATGGGTGTATTATACCCGGTTTTGAAAATATCAAAAAAATATTAAATATAAATCTTTATTTGAAATATTTTATATGCAGGCACTTCAAACTTTGTACTTTGAGTTAACATTAATATGAACTGAAAAACATATTACTTAGGTAAGAAAATCCGGTACTGAAAATTCTAATTAAAAATAGGAAAATTTGCGCTGGGTACTATATATCCATGGTTAGTGTTCTAGGGTTAACCAATTCAGCATTGATTACGTCCTCTTGTAGTTCTCCCACAAAAAAAAACAGCTAAAAGGATGATAGTTAGAAGGGTTGAACAATTCACCTGAGTTCTGGAATAACAGGTAACGAATTCCAACAGACAGGGTTGCATTTATTATATAGTTTGAAAGAACAGGAGCCAGTTCGGGGAGGACTCTTAAGGACTATTACAGAGATATCATCGGGTCTACATGCTTTGTGGGGTTCATGATTAGAGATGATAGCAGAAACTATAGAGGCTTATATGCATACCACGCAACAGAGACTTGTGAAGTTAGCAGTTAGTCATTATTATTATTATTATTATTATTCATAAATCAGAATTTAGTAATAGTGTTGTGGATGGAAATAGACCCGGTTATTCCATTACACTGTGATATATTTCTCTTGCGTCTTCTTCATATCTTTTTTTTTTTTTTTTTTTTTTTTTACAAGGTTAACACTTGATCAAAAAAAGCAAAAGTAACTTGCAAATACTTCAACCGTTTGATTGATCAGTTTTCATTGGAACATTAAGATTTTCTCGCATGATCCATTCCCCTGCCTCTCGCCCATTCTGTTTCGTCTGCCTTCGGCTTACGGTCACATCATGTTGAAACACAAGTTCCCGTACGATCACTGAACTTGGACAATGTAGAACCTGGCCAGTATCTAGATGGGTGACTGCTTAGAAATACAAGCTGCTGTAAGTTTGGGTGTGTGGGTGGTCTAATGGATAATGGCTCGGAAATGTTAATCGGAGTGTCGAGTTTCAAATCCCGTAGGCGCATTATATTCATTTACGCGCAAATACTCTGGGAAAAGGTATCAGTTCACCTCCTTTTCCCCAGCTATTGGTTAATTAGTAAGATTTGTATCAATAAAACCTTATCTAAAAAAAAATCTTAGAATCTAAAAATATTTTCTGGCTTTAAATAAACTGCAAAGGGTTGATAAGCCGTAGAAAACGAATCAGTCAACCATCTCTCTCTCTCTGTCTCTCACTTTCCCTCGTTCGTGTCTCTCCTCTCCTTCCTCTTTCCTTTCCTCTCTCTCTTCTCCACCCTCTCTTTTTTTTTTTTTTTTTTTTTTTTGTGTTGTGGTATTACAGCCACATCACGTTGAAACACCTGTACGATCACCGAAGTTAAGCAACTTCGAGCCTGGTCAATATGTAGATGGGTGACCGCTTGGGATTAGCAGATGCTGTAAGCTTAGATGTGCCTGTGGTGTAATGGACACTAGCTGGGAATTGTTTATCAGGAGTCGAGTTCCAATTCCCGTTTGGTTCGTTATATTCAGTTACATGTAAATACACTTGAAAAAGGTATGAATCTAACTATTCTTCTCCCAACTATGGGTTAATTAATGAGTTGTATCTCTAAATCAACATTATCTCAAAATATTCTTACAATCTAAAATATTTTCATGCTTCAAATAACCTGCAAAAAGTTAAGCCATACGAAACGAATCGACCAAGTCTCTCTCTCCTTTACTGTCTTTTCCTTTCCTACCTCTCTCTTCTAGTAATTGTATTGTGGATGGAAATAGATCTGGTTATTTCTCTTGCTTTCTCTTTTTCTCTGTCTGACAAGATAGAAAATCCCTTCTACTTAAGCTATTCCTCTGGTACTCTTGCCTGAAAGCAAATCAGTTAAAGTTACTACAAGTCAAATATTGGTATTTAAGGCATATCTTTGGTGAGTTGTCAAAGAGAAAGTGACATCATGGCTACTGAAAGTGACAAACTCAGCCCATTTAACAACACGTCAAGTGCTTGCTTATATAAGTAAATTTGCTTGAAGGTCATACCAGCTTTGACAAAGATAGCAGCTTTAAGATGCACTTATCTATCTTTGGAAAATATGACAAGCTTCCAAAAGAGCTGGGTAGATCATCTGTCTGGATTCAGATTGGTAACTAACAGTTTAGCATAAATCCTAATATGTTTGTCACTTTACTTGTATTTTCAGTCAGTTTTGCTATCCAGACACACTAACATACACATAGACAGGTATGCATATGCATACACATTAAAATATAACACTAACTCCAGTGATAAAACCATTAAGGATTACGACCATATCACCTGAGATGTGTTACTGCTTGGGAATACCAGCTGCTGTAAGCTTGGATGTGTGGGTGGTGTAATGGATAACTGCTCAGAATTGACAATAAGAAAGCAGAGTTCCAATTCTATTTGGGTTTATTATATTCATTTATGCTTAAATACCCTTGGGAAAGGTATGAATGCACCTCTTCTCCCTCCAGATATGGGTTAATTAGTATGACTTGTAACAGTAAATCATTATATCCAAAACAAATCTTAAAATTTAAAACTATTTTCTGGCTTTAAATATCCTGCAAAAGATTGATAAGCCATAAAAAATAAAAGTCTGAAGAATCTCCTTCTCAGAATGAAACACATCATTGACTCTTTGAGCTTTGCGTTCCTGAACAATTTTAAACCTTCTGCCTGGGTTCCTGATTCAAAATTCGCAAATAATTGGTATTGGTTTCATGGTAGATATAATAATAATTTCAAGTGTTTACCCACCATTCAACCAATGACTGGGAATTAAATCATTTTTCTCTACCCACTGGTAAAGCGATGACCAGGGCACAAGGGGTTAAGGATTTCTCTCATTTCCTTACTTGCTGTTTGATTTATACATTACTTGTATATTGTATCTGGCACACATGCACAATACACATGTACAAACAAATACAAAAGCACAAACATACACACATGTGCATATACTCTGCCAAAAAATGGGGTTAGAAAGATTGTATTGTACCTGACTACCAAGAAAATCAGCATTCAAAATCCTGGATTTTACTTTGACTGAAACAACCTCTGCAACTGTTAGAAAATACACAAGTATTTTAGCCCTGTACTAAGAAGCCCCCCACACACACACGCGCACCACCACCACCACCAGCATTGTCCTGACATGGGGTAACAGTTAACCAGTTAGTCTAAGAAAACAAGAAATGTAATTAGAAACAAAGAAAAGAGCTTGCAAATGTTATGTAATATCAATCCACCTATATGGCTGCAGATGCTGGACACAGAGAAAGAGTATACTTGAGGCAATAGAGAAGCATTTATCCAGAAGAATTTTGAGAATACCTTGGACAGAGCATGTAAGCAACAAGGATATTTTAAGGAAATGGGGAAACAAGAACAACAATTATCCTTAAAATCAGAATGAGAATTGAAGTTTCTAGGATGCATAATGAGGAAAGAAGGTTTGGAAAATGTGATCCTCACAGGACACATCAAATGCAAGACAAACACTAAGAAACCTTACTAACAAGTTAGGAGTATGAGGGGTAGTAAAAAGGCAAACACTGCCAAGAGGAACAAAAGATAGGAAATTGTGGAGGGCCCTAATCACCCATGTCCAGAAGAGACACAAGAAAATGAGCCTCTTAAACTTTGGTTCGAACAAGTCACAAGATATATGCATTTGTTTGTTTGTAATATCAGAAAAGAGCTGATGGTGAGGAAAATGTTAAAGAACCCCTGAATATAAGGAATTTGAACAGCAACCCCAAAGATATTTGAATGTTTGCTAAGTACTTTGTGTTTACAGCTGTTACTAAGATTAGTCAATATTTTTCTTTGACATCATTAAGCCTAAGTAATGTTAAGACTTCAAATGCAGATTTTTCAAGACAAGCGGGCACATATACTACAACTTGTATATATTTGTATCTCTATCAATACACATCGATAAATAGCTATAGTATATGATGCATAATAAAAACCTAAATCACTTGAAGACTTCCAACAGTAGAAACAACAAAAATGGATAGCACATGTAACAAGAAGAGAAAATAATGATATAATCAAGATGTTAACTTTCTACATTACCAATTTTTGTGGCAGACAGAACAAAGACTAAATCAAGCAAGAAATCTGTTAGTAAAATAAAATGTATGTATGAAGACAATCCTTCATCAGACCCAATAAACTGGTGCTACAAAATCAAAAAGAGCTTTACCAAATAACAAAAACCACATCACTTTAAGACTTCCAACAGTAGCAACAACAAAAATGGATAGCACATGTAACAAGAAGAGAAAATAATGATATAATCAAGATGTTAACTTTCAACATTACCAAAAACCAAAAAAAAATAGAATTAAACTGCTATAAATATTAGAAAATGCTATAACATTTAGTGGACTTGAGAAGTCTAATTTCCTAAAAGGATATTTTAAGAAGATTTCATAAATTTCAACTGACTAAAACACTATTTGGTATATAAATGCTGAATTTTTTCAGTATAGAAATGTTTAATTTCACCATATGTTCATTCCAAAGCTACTTGGATGATAAATTTGGCTCCATGGCTGACCGTCATCAGGCAAAATGAAGAGGGATTTAGGGAACTGGGGGTGGGGAAGTATCTTATATTCCAAAAAGGAAGGTAATTCATTTACAGACACAAAGCTCTTATTAATTTAAAAATACTAAAATAAATAATTTTCAGAAAAAGATTCCATAAATTTTAACTGGAAGCAATGCTAGTTCCTTTGTCAATCTTTCCTGTATGGAAAAGGATAATTTCATTATTAACATAACCTTTAATTTCATTATTAACATAACCTTTAATTTCATTTGATATTAGATTATTGTGTAGGCCATGTACTGACAGTGGATATTGTTTTTGTAAATATTAGCTGAGTAGATACCTCAATTTCACATATAAGACTTGCAAGTACTTTTGTTTTTCTTCAGGAAATAAAATAAAGTGGAGGCCTTTTGCGATCAAATAATCAATAAATCTTTAGACTAATGATGTCTAAGGCATTTATTTTGCCCAATAAAATATTTATTTTTAATAATGTTAACATTATGCAGAGAAAACATCAGCTAAGTGTTATGCTACAAACTTATTAATCTACCTTGAGATATTTCTGAAATGTAGCATTTAAATTGGCTTTTTTTCTCTTTTTTTTTTTTTTTTTTTTTTTTTTTAAATTTGTCTTAATTTAATAAGCTAATTCCAGGAAGTATTATATATTTATAGTTCTCTACAGGATAGAAACCCACTGGTGTTTTGTACTTTTTAGTTATGATAGGTGCTGTTTGTTGATGTGTTAACAATTAGAAAAAAAACATTGAGAGTGAAATGTAAACAAGACAAATTCTTTAAATCTTTGCCACCCAGGTGACAGAGCCTGAAGCTATGATTCTCAAAATCTATGAATCTTTGTCAAACTCAGGGGAGCTGTGTGTGTATAAAAATCATAATAGATTATTGATATATTTGTGTGTGCATGTGTTTTATCAGGTAAGTATTCATACATACACACACACACACACACACTTATCATTTTTACAAGCACATATAATATAATTTTACAACCATATATTATACTATTATAATATATATATATATATATATATATAATAATAAAATATTTATGGATATGTATGAAGTTATAAAATTTATAATGGTGTGTGTGTATATATATATATATATATATATATATATATAGACACGCCATCATAAATGTGTTTTAGTGTATACAAGAATGCATCAAGTTGTTCATTGCCTGACATATTGTTATTAGGATTTTGAACTGAAATTTTCACTTCAAAATCTTCAGTCTTATCATTAATGTAGAGTTATTGGGTTAAATCCAAAGAATCTGCAATGTTATTGGTCATAGCCTTGCATCTTGGTTTCAGTCACTTTCTGACTATCATAATGTATATTCTATAAATACTTTCATAATAATCATTCTGATGAACTTTCCTCTTTGGTACCGAGACTTTATAAATTTAGGTGCAGTACTAGATTGGCAGCAAGGTCTCATCATTTTACAGTTGAATTGATGATATACAACCATAAGTACAATGATTCTATCACACTTCTGACTTCTTGCTTCCCTCTCAACTTTGATCTTCAAAAATGTAAATGCAATGTCAATTGTTATCAACTATCTTCTTAATTCTTGTTCTTTTATTGTTCTCTCTCCTTAATACTGTTTTTTTTGTTCTTGTTCTCTAACACTAGGTAAGCCTTTGTGTCTTAGTGGCTTTATTGCCTTGCTTAGGATGAAATGATCAAAAAAAGTAGATTGAGACAAATGATTGTTAAAAAATAAATATTTCTTATAAAGTAAATGCTGTTTTCAAAATTAGATTATGTATAATGAAAATGTATGATGTTTGTACCTCTCTCACACACACACACACACACACACACATAGTGGTGGTGTTAATAAAACAGTGCTTGATGTAATACAACAGAGCTATTAAGCATACATTAATGAATATAAGGTGAGGTATAATGTGCATATTTATTAAATATATATATATATATATAATATATATATATATGTGTGTATGCATGTATTTCTGTAGTCCATGCAAATACACCTTCCTCTTTGAAATCTCAAACAAACTTTGTTGAATAGTTCAATACATTTATAAATACATCTTACAAAATAAAACCCTTGTATTTACTTTTATAAAGCCCTCATGTGGATGAAATATGTTTGGTAAAGAAAAGTTTTCCTTTTGTCTTTAGTTATATATATATATATATATATATATATATATATATATATATAATTAGTATTTTGTTCAATTTACTACTATTAGATCATTGCACAAGATGCTTTGTATCAGTAAATCTCCACAAGGAGCCTGATGTTCCTTTTGGTGTATTATTATAGATAATTAGTGTAATTTGGAAGCAATTGTTCCTTCAAACATGTTTTTATTAAAGAGTATAGACATTTTGTGGCTACTGAGTTTATTTATCTTCCTCTCCAAATTGCCATTTATACTTCACAAAACTGGAAGTTGCGGGTGTATGAAATTTCCAAAACTTTTATAATGGCTGTGCCTGAGCTTTCAACTCTTGTGATCCATCCTCAGGAGTATATAATTAGTGTAGTATATAATTAGTGTAATATATGAAAAATAGTCATAAGTAGTGCATTTAGTACGCTGTTTTATTGAAATTTAAAAGAACAATTTTGAAATGCATAAAGTCTCATCTGCCATGTGTCAAAAAAAATGAACATAGAACAAGTATTTTAGTTTTGCAGCATATCAACCTCAATGGGTTATTTAATGCCAATGTTATTAGGATAGATTTATATGAATAAAATATGTATTAATGTTTTTTTTTTTTAGAAAAAATGTATTACTGGTATTTTTACTATAAAAATGTATTTTTATACTTTCATAGGTTCCCAGCTATGAGCTTATAGTTAACACCCAAACTGGTATCAAAACACTAACAGGTGCTACCACCCTGAGTCAGAATGGACCTTAGAACAACAGCAATTACGAGGTAGTTCCATACTTCTCAAAGCCTCCAATTTCCTGATTGCTGTCAGATATAGTTTATCATCATACCCAGGATGAATAGAATATGTATTTTTATTATATTTGATTATTTAAATGTTATTTTTACTGGATACCCATATTTCTGTAAATGCTCAATTTATTTATCAAGTTCATTATATTCACTTACACACAAATACCATTGGGAAAGGTATGAGTCTACCTCTTCTTCCCATCTATGGATTAATTTGTAAGACTTGTCACTAAACCATTATCTAAAAAAAAATTCTTACAATCTAAAAATATTATCTGGCTTTTAATAAATGGCAAAGTGTTTATAAGCTATAGGAAATAATTCAATCAAATCAAAATCAAATACTTTTCTCCCCCAACTATGAGTTAATTCATAGGACTTATATCAGTAAATCATTATCTTAAAAAAATTCTTACAATCTATTTCCTGGCTTTAAATAACCCATAAAAGCAAATCTATTAATCAATGTAATATCTGTCCGGTATTCACTGCCATGATGACAATCTCCTCAAAGATGAAGAGACTTGAAATAACAGAACTACTACAGAAGGATGGTGAGGATACCACAAACTGAACATGTGAACAATGACAAAGTTCTAATGACAATAGAAACAAAAAGATACTTAACATCAGGAAGAAACAGCTGAAACTTCTCGAACACATAATGAGGAAAGAGGGATTGGAAAATCTGATACTCAGAGGGTAGATTGAAAGCAAGAGGGACAGAGGAAAACAAGACATAACATATTTAGAAGTTTGACTAAATAGAAGTACAAGGTTTGGGAGAAATAACAAAAAGATAAAATTTATTAAGAGCTACAAAGGACAGGAAATTGTGGAGAGTCATGATCATCAACATCCTGAAGGATCTCAGCACAGAAGAAAAGTCGATTATTTGTTTGATTATATATATATATATATATATATATAATTTTTTGGGTGGGAAGAATATGATAAATTTAAGTTATTTGTTCATTTTGTCACAAAGTGCAATAGGATGAAAACGTTTGTATTTCTAATTTTAATGACAAAGAGAAAAAGCTGAAGAATATTACACATAATAGAAAATAAATTCACTCGAGTCACAGTAGGAGAAGAAATTAATTTAAGAAAATTTAAAACCTGCTGCAAATCTAATTAATGATTTATTTTGCAGCAACGAAAACATTGACACATTGTTGTGTACCATAAATGACTTGCTGAGCAAGATATTTGCATTTGAAGAATTTTTGAAACTTCAGCCTCCTAAGCAGCTGCTTATAAAATTCAATAACTAGAAAATATTTTCATGCATCCATTCTGCTAACCTTTTCAATTTGTCTCTAACTCTGTACTTTTCTCACTCTCACTTTTAAGAGCAGCTGACATGATATCATGCAAAGAAATCATTTTTTCCACATCTAGCACTGGCAGTGATTCAAGACGAAATACATACATGTTGCTAAACACAGTGAAAGTAATCATTGTCCTGGAGCAGATGATGAAATATTTTGTCAATATGACATAACATAAAATATGCCAGTCCAAAGTAACTACTGACCCTTTTATTTATTTTTATTTTTTTTTTTTTTTTTTTAGAATCTAGCTTTTGTACAGGAGTAGAAGTTTATCCTTTTTTTCTTGTTTAGGATTGCGTTTCCAGATCCTTTTTTTTTTTTTTTTTTTTTTAGAATCTAGCTTTTATCCTTTTTTTTCTTGTTTAGGATTGCGTTTCCAGATCCGTTTTTTTTTTTTTTTTTTTTTTTTTTTAGAATCTAGCTTTTGTACAGGAGTAGAAGTTTATCCTTTTTTTCTTGTTTAGGATTGCGTTTCCAGATCCGTTTTTTTTTTTTTTTTTTACTAATATTATGCTCATGGATTTGTAATAGAAAAGAACTAAGCCTATTAACGATTTCTATATGTTCACTTATCATTGCCAATTCACAACCAACTCCTGTTCGAAAGATCAGGGAAGAGGTTTATCACTTGTTTCCTGTTTACAACTGGGTTTCCAGTTTGTTTTTGTTTTTTTCTTTATTCTTTTTTACTAATGTGCACCCAATACAAGTCCCAAGAGCCACTTAAGGTAGAGGGTTACTGTGTGGAGTTGTGTAAGATGTGAAGTTCTTGAGGTGATGCAGGAAAATTAACTGCTAACTCTAGACATAGAGGTCAAGATTTAATTTGTGAATTAAAAATTTAAGAGTTCATGTAGAGATGTTAGAAGTTTAGAGTTGATGTAAACTTTAGAAGTAACTGGAAACCCAATCCTAGACAGGAAATAAGGGATAAACCTCTACTCCTGTTCAAAAAACTGGGGAGGTGTATGAAGCAGATGATAGTCAATCTTATCTACTAAAGTCTTCTTGTTCTTTCATTTCCAGCAACTTCTTGCATATTAGTGGCATTATTGCCTTACTTGGGGTAAATTGATTTATAAAATAAATAAATAAATAAATTGTACTGCCAGAATCTGTAAAGAATCCAAGCAAATATTTTTTTTATTTTTTTCATTTTTCTTTTCTTTTCCTCTTTTTCTTTTCCTCTTTTTCTTTTCTCTTTCTCTTTTCTCTTTCTCTTTTTCTCTTTTCTTTCTTTTCTTTTTTTCATCTTTTTTCTTTTTTTTTCATCTTTTTCTTTTTTTTTCATCTTTTTTTTCATCTTTTTTCATTTTTTTTCATCTTTTTTCATTTTTTTTCAACTTTTTTCTTTTTTTTTCAACTTTTTTCTTTTTTTTTCAACTTTTTTCTTTTTTTTTCAACTTTTTTCTTTTTTTTTCAACTTTTTTCTTTTTTTTTTCTTTTATACAAGGCCGACAGCCACCTGAGGTAGGGAAGTAAATATGAAAGCATGGAGGATAGATAGGACCCTTGATTTGAAGTGATCAAGATTAGTGTTCTGGGAAGAATACACATCAGAATTTATTCCAGAAAGTCAGTACTCAGTATGACAGTTAACTACATCTGGCACTAAGGCATCTGATTTGGAGGTTTTTAGGAGTATGGAACCACATCTTAATTACTGCTGTTCCCAGGTCCACCCTGACTCAGGGTGGGTAGCACTCTTTTAGGATCCCAGCTATGGGCAAATAGTGAAACCCCAAACAAAACCCAAACCATGACAGCATAAAAATACAATTTTTATATTAAAATTACCAGCAATACATTTTTATATTGTAAAATAACCAACAATGCCTATTTATAGTAAAATGACCAACAATACATTTTATCTGTAATTGAAAGCATACCATTATGTTTAAAATATATTTAGTTGAAGCCATAAAATTATCTTCAAAATACTTTTATTTCAGCTTTAAATAACCCTTAGAGGTTAGGCCACTAAACAAAATCAACCAAACATCCAATATGAAAGAACTTTCATGATATTAATCCATATATCCTACAATTTCTTAAAGAACTCAAACTGTATCCCAAAATATAACTTCAACAAAACTACAACATAAAACACACTTATCACCGCCTCTAGTAATCATGTCTGTACAAACATGCATATGCACAAAAGTTGAATATCATCTACCATATATTCAACTGTGAAAGCAGAATAACGTATCATATTTTTTATTATTTCAAAGAAAGATTAAATTTCCACATTAAATGATCTATAATGAGTTGATATGATGTTGAAGAAATGAATTAAATCATATTCCACAAAGTAGCCATTTTGGGGAAGTTACAAATGGAATATTAAGGAAACAAAGATGTTTCGACCCTGTGAACACATCTTAGTGGGTCTTAGACTGTATTTTGCCACATCTTTACAGCTGTCATGAAAGTGCATATGAAGCAGAGGTATATCATTGAATTCTGCTAGGTGAAAAGAAATTGCACACATAAACATTCATCGACACTTACTGAAAGCTTATGGAGATGAAACAATGAATATGAACATAGATGTACTCTTAGTGGGTAATAGTGATGTGTGTGTCACATTCTAGATTGCCATGGATAGGTGTCAATACATGAAATGAAAAGCACCTGGAAAATGGTTAGCCAATCGTGGTAACTGTAGAAAAATAGAGTTTATAAGTGAAAACTTGCTATGGCATCCAAAAGCATTATTAAGGAAAATTTCATTAGAAAGAAAAGAGTACTAAATTGTTATATAATGCCAGTCCTTCTATATGATATTGAATGCTGGACAATCTCTTCACAGATGAAGATATGTGAGACAAGAGAAATGAAATTCTACAGAAGAGTGCTGAGAATACCATGTGCGTAATGAAGCTTTAGAGGAAGCAGAAACAATAAAGATACTTATATTTAAATTCCAAGGGCACATAATGGGGAAAGAGGGCCTGGGAAATTCAACACTCACATGAAATATTGAAAGCAAGAGGGACAAATGAAAGGAGCACAAAACCTATCTAATGGATGGCAGAACAGGATTTGGGAGAAATAGTAGAAAGAAAAATTTTATTAAGAGTTATAAAGGACAAGAATGTGTGGAGAGCCATAATCGTTTGTTATGAAGAGACAATATATAGAAGAATTATAATAAAATTTTATAATGATAGGTCACATTTTAAATGTAAGAGTTCAACATAATATCTAACATTTGAATATTACATCCCTGAGATTGTTACCATCATGAAGAGAGCATATGATCAATCTATCATTTCAAACACAATGCGGCTTACAAACACACACACCCTTTTATTATATATATATATAAACTTTCTACAAGAGAAAACATCAAAATATTCAGGTCAAATCCCATTCTACCTGTACATATGAATTTTATGGTTACAAGTTACCATATTACACAATGATCAGTTAATGATTCTCTTGGCTTAGAAACGCATTTTTATGCCAATCAATGGCAATAAAATTAGCTAAAGGGCAATTTTAAACAATTCTGGAATATTGTTACAATGAACAGAATGATACCACAAACAGATTTTTCCAATCCAAAACTTTGCATAATATAAGAACAGAAGTAATATGGTCCAACAGTGAATAATGGTAAATCTCAAAAAGTATTTCTGACAATCAATATAGTCTGTCTTGAAGATTAAAGATAATACTGTTTCCAATTAAGAATAAAAATTTCTGTATAAAACAATCACTGGAACAGGATATTCAAAGATGAAATTGTGTCATACAAAGAGTGTCCCAAAGATTAATGTACAACTAGGCATGAATTGACCAGAATTAAAACCTGATGAAAGCTATAAACATAAAGTAATGGGGTGGGGGTCACATCATATAATAGCCATAAATTGAATGCAAGCATCTGTGATATCACAACAAAGAATTTATTCACCAGAATTCTCCAGTAAAGTAAAATGTAACTCAAGATCATTTTTTTCAGGTGAGGAGTCCTTGAGGGCATATATAGCTAAATGACAAAAATTGCCCAAGACTCTACCACCAATGTGACATTAATGTCTATATAACATTGGCTCTATCTCTCTTAGTGCAATGAGGAAGGTGCTACTGCAGAGTTGGAAGTTCTAGCATCTAAAATTAGAACAGATACTATGTTTTGATCCCATTCTCAAAATTACTGCAAAAATAAAACAGTGGGCAAACAAATTGGAGATTTAATAAGATTTTTGCATCCCAAGGGTGAAAATTCAACATGAATTGATTTCTTTTGTGCGTATAATGACCACATAATGATCAGAAAGCAGGTATCAGCCTTATGTAGTGCATTCACAGAGGGGCATATGAATCTGAAGTACGAGCTTTGTATAGGATCTCCACGTTCATTGGATTACAGTCACATCATGTTGAAGCACCAGTTCCACACAATCACTGAAGTTAAGCAGCATCAAGCCTTGTCAGTACTTAGGTGAGTGACTGCTTGAGAATGCCAGGTGCTGTACAGAAACACTGTGAAACTGAGTTATGATTGCACTGGTAACGTGTTGAATATAGTAACAAACCATAATGTGAAAACTTTAGAGGCAGAAAAGAAAAAGCAAAACCATGCAACTGCAGGGATAAAAAAACTGCCCATTAAGTGATGAGTGTCATACAGAGCGAATCGTTTATTCTGCGGAAGTCTGTGACAATAACGTTTCTAAGAGGATATACATTGGTTGTACCAAAAGTCCTTTTAAAAAGAGGTTTTATAACCATGCTACCTCTTTTAAGCTGGAAAGCCACAAAAGTGACATCAAACTTCCAGATTTGGAGGTTTAGAGCGATATATGGTAGCAATCCATGTGTAAAGTGGAGTATAATAAGAAAGATGAAGCCAGGCAGAATCCATGTCAAATGCTGCCAACTGTGTCATGAGAAGTTAGCTATTGTTACATATCCTAATAGAGATATGCTACTGAATGAGAGAACTGGGATTTTGACATAGTGCAGGCATTTAAGTAAATATCTGAACCTGGATGAATGCAATGAATAATTTTCTCTCCTCTCCTCTCCTCCACCTCATGCATTTCATTCGCTTTTTTCAGTGGTCATACAATTATTATCATTAGTTCGTTGAGCAGTTACGTGTGCAGGGACCCAACTTTCCACTGCAACCAGTAGCAGCAGAGTGTTTTGGTGATACAGTCTTGCTCATCTATTACATATAACCGCATATTTACCAACTCAGGATAGTTGGTATATATTATCCTTTGGTTTTAGGCTTTTATAGCCTTTGTATTGCTTGAAACAATAAACCCTTCCTTATTTAGAAGCATTAATGATTGTTTTACTTCATGTTTTAAACTTTTTCCTAAGCTTATGACTTCTTTTTTATCACAAAACAATTATAACTGTTCTCTTTCTCACTGAATAACTCAAAGGGTTTTTCAATGATTCTTATGAAAAATGCTGTCAAGATGGCTAAACGTCTTCTGAAAACTTGGAAAAAAAAAAAAAACTCAATTAGTCTAGTGTTTTTTTTGTTTTTTAAAGATATTGAACATTTTGTGGGATTTACAAGATGTTACATGATTTGGACAAGTTTGTTGTTTATAATATATATATATCTGGCCATTCATATTCAAGGAAACTCGTCCACTAGCTAGCCAATCCTTATGAAAGATGCTTGCTCAGGCATATTTGTGTTTGTTCAACACCCACAGAGCCAACCTGTGGTTTATACTGCAACCATGTTGAGCAGACCTTGGTTTCAGTCTCTGGGAAAGCACGTGTTATCAAGGCCAGCACACTCAAACCTCAGCCACGATGACTTGTGACTTTGTGCTAGCAAAGCTATTGACTGCCTACCCAATTTCACTCACATGGCCTGGGTCAACCTGTGGTATGGTTTTCAAGCACTTTCCAAAATCTTCCTGAAATCGCCCCCCACCCCTGATTGATAACATCTGATAAATTGACCATAGTCTAATGGTCAGAAAGTGAACATTCTAACCACTTGGTCACGTGCACATACCCAGTATATATACACACATACATATATAATTATAGGTGCTCTTTCCCTGTATGTACTTGTATGCAAAGCCCCCATGAAATTTTGAAGGATTGATATTTTGAGAAGGTTTCTTGGTTGGTTTGGTAAAATTATTAGGTATATCTGTGTATGTAGTTAAATAATCATGCAGCATTGTATGCAATATCCTTCTTAATTTGATGCGACATTTGATTCATTGGAACAGAAAATTACCCATAAATGAGAATGAAATGCATCCTATCTCTAAGGTACTGTGTCTAAAAAAAAAAAATGAGAAAACAAAAGAGAAAACAAAATGTGCCTTTGCTTTGTTTTCTGAATTTAGCAAAGCTATTTAGCAGTTGTTAGCAAAAGTTCTTTGGAAGACAAGTAGGATAATCTCACAAAAGATTGTTACAATGCAGTAACATCAGGAACTTTCTAGAATTTCTGCTCCTAATCTCCCCAAGATGCAAAGCCATCCATTGTAATCTTGTTCTCCCATAAGAATCATTACTTTTATTTCCATTTCCCTCTTATCTGTATTGTGCATGCACACACACACTATATATATATATATATATATATATATATATATAAGTACAAGCAAGGAAATTGTTTCGGTTTTGGCTGGAAAGTAAACACTTGAACAGTCAACTGATATTGACAGCATATCTTTAATTTCTGTGAGTGTCACATCATGTTTTCTTTCTGTTTTGTTTCAACTTTCTTTTCCCACCATTTAAGGGCTAATATGATACAAGCATGTATGCCAAATGGGTAAAAAACAAGAAAATTCATTTATCTAAAGGGTAGTTTTTATACTTTAATTATATAAAAAAAAATAGTGAAAATAATATTTTCAGTCTTTTAAAAATGTAAAATTAAAGGAAATAAAATAAAAGTTGGTTTCTTAAATTTAATAATCTTTAACAGCCTGACATTCTTTCAGGCATTCCATACACAATTGAACTGTGCATTCTTAAGCACCAAAAAGAATCTTTTCTGTCTACCATCAGCATGGCTGATGCTAACCTCCAGGAGAACAAAACGCTATGCCTTCTTGGGCTTATGTTTTCCACTGGGGTGGACTGAATTCACTATATTGTATCAATTGCTGTGTCTACTGCTAGGAAAGTTGGTTCACTTCATTCCAGACAATTATTTCTCGCCAGAAACCAACTTGCACATTTATAAATCTACTATTTGTCCGTGCATTAAATACTGCTGCCATATCTGAGCTTGTGTTCACGCTGTATATCTCAAGATTTCTGACAAAATTCAAAGACGCGTCTGTAATGTAATCGATCCTGACTTGGTGTCTCGACTTCAGTCACTTTCTCACCAACATGATGGAGCATATTTTCATGGTAACCATTCTGATCATCATTCTTCCCTGCTGCCCCAACTGCAGGAATTTAAGAGTGCTGCTATATTGGCAACTAGCCTTCGCCATTTTACTGTCGAACAAACTAGTGGCAACTGCCACTTCTATTTTCTTTTCCAATTTGTTTGTTTATATATATATATATATATATATATATATATTTTGCTCTTCTCACCTGTGGAATTTCGACCGGATTTCTTCAAAAATGTAAATACAACATCAATTGCTATCCTTTCCCCACTGTCTTTTCATTCTCTTTCACTTACCATAACCTTCTGCATCTTAGTGGAATTATCATTTTGCTTTGGGTGAAAAATAAGTGTTGTTTGAAGTAACTTAAAAGTGACTTGACTCATAGGGTTGTAAGTTCAATACCTGGCCAAAGTAGAAATGAGCAAAAACATGGAAAGTTGAGTTATTAAATTATAATCTGAGATACCCAGAAAAGACATATCACGTGAGACTAGAACAAATTACCTCCATGTACTAAGTAAAGGTTCCGCAAAAAATTGCAAAGTATGTCACCTGAAGAAGGCCGGGGCATATAACAGCCGAACAATGTGCTATACTGTAAATAGTTACAATACCTCATCTCAGAAATACAGACAAATACAAATATGTATGATGGTTGCAGCTCGTTGTCAAGTATACTCATCAAAAGATATAATTGTAAGATATCTTATAATAGATACATGATAGCTGTCAAATATGGCCATTGCTGACAAATTTCATCCATGATTTTACTTTTTCCAATGGTTTCGTTAGCCAGCAAGTGATTTGTATTGCTTATTGCACATGCAGAAAACATTTTTTTCTGTACGGGGCCTGACCTGACCTGATTCGTAAATTTTAAATACATAATACAAGATGTAACAGCATAATTATCCACCGACGAAATATTTAATGTCTTAAAAACGCTAAGCTAATTGAGTTTTTTTTTCCCAGGTTTTCAGATAAGACGTTTCACCATCTTGACACCATTCTCTCTCACTCAGTACAACCGCCACTTACGCGTCTTAGTGGCATTATCTCCTTACTTTGAGTAAAACAATTAAAAAATTTTATAAATATTTATTTTTTTTATTCTTTCCTCTTTGAGAAGTGTGCATGCAGATATAGCACGCTGTGGCTTGTTTGCAGGCAAATTCTTCAGGTAATGAGATAACCTCATGAATCATAGAGTTGACAATTAGTCATTTAGTCTCTAATCATGAATGAACGATTCCCGTTTTTGTTGACAAAAGTTAAAATCATTAATTGATTATATCAGCTGATCTCTAATAAGACATCAGCTGAAAATGGCAGCCGTTTAAGGGTTAAAAAAAATAGGATCAAAACTTTGTATAAATTGTTAAAACTTTATCTTGTATCTATCTTTGATGTTCAGTGTGAAGTAATGGATAACGTCTTGGAATGAGTTCGAATTCCAGTCGAGTTTGTTACATTCACTTTGATTCATACCTTTGACAAGGGTATCTACTCGAATCTCTTGGGCCCTATAGCCTTGGTTGGCAATCAGACTACCATAAAAAGAAACGGCAGCCATGAATCAAGAGAGACATGATTACCCAGCCGTGTATCATGTATGATGCATAGCTGGCCACTCGTATTCAAGGATAGCCGTTTACTAGGGTGGCTAGCCAGTCCCTACTGTATTTGTGTTTATTCAACACCCACAGAGCAGTATAAAACAATTTTGGTTTATACTGCAACTATGCTGAGCAGACAGTTTCTGGGAAAGAGCGTGTTATCTAGCGTGATGAACAATTTGGACAAGGCCAGTATGTTCAAGCCCTTAGCCACAATGTCTTGTGATCTCATGCTAACACAGCTATTGACGGCCCCTAACGGTTCCATCTACCCAATTCCACTCACAAGGCTTGGGTCAACACGTGGTATTTTTTTTTTTTTTTTTTTCAGGAACTTTCCAAAGGTGCAGCACGCTGGGATCGACCCCTTCCAGTTCGATAACATCCTTCCTGACAAATCGACCATGGTGAGATTTGAACCCGGGTCTCACTTGGCCACGTACCCATAATTATGTATGATACCAAAAGTGAAATCACACGTAACTGCAATTGGTAAATTTATCAGTGGGTTTATCTGGTGCTAACATAACCCGAGTGTGTGCGTGTGACGAAGCGGTAGTGTCAAAAATATAATATTTTATCGACAAACTCCTATTGGCCACTTCCTTCAGCTCATGCGTTTTTCTACGGTAGTTTCTTGCCTTTTATTTTGAATTTGATATCATCTCGAAAGCGCGTCACCTTTTCTCTTCATATATGCTTCACTGATCCTGACATAAATGTTTCGCTTGTCAATCAATCGATCTCTTATTCCTTTTTATTTGTTTTGTTAGCGCAATAGTTCTAACTTATTTGAATCTCTTCTCGTTCAGATGGGCATTGAACTCGAATTTGATTTGACAACAATTTTTGAAAAGTTTATGTAGAGAAAAAAAACAAACACAGTTAAGAAATGTTTCCCATTCTTACATACGTTTCTTACCAATTGATCTATAAATATATTCCTATACGACGCATCAGATTTGTATTGGTTGGCTTTATTTTATCAAAAAAGATATTCCCATTTATTTTTCTGTTCGGAAATGAAAATCCACACCTAGTTCAAGTTGGTTGCCTTCCGTAATCGTACCAATCATGTTTTTTTTGTGTTTTTTTTTTTTGTTTTTTTTTTTTCACTTCCTCGCTGTTTTTACATAAGTCTCGTGAGAGCGAGAAGAAAATCTCCTGCTCATTTGAAATTTATAAAATAAAATAAGTAAAATTAAAACATGATACGACACAGAAAAAATATTATGAAATCTGAATTTTGTATGGAAACATATAACTTCCAAACATTCTTTACACGTTTAATTCCTGTTATGAGTAATCTTTCAGCTTTCTTCTAACAGGTTCACATGGACAGATTCCATTACCCGACGCATCATTAACTATCGGCCCTCGTCTATTGATTTGACTTCATTCTCTAACTTTTGGACAAGATGATTTTTAAAATGTTAGAACTCATGAGATACAAATAGTTTCTGCTAAAAATATTTCTCGAAAAAAAAAAAAAATAAAAAAATATTTGCAATTAGGAGTTTAAGCGTAAATCAAAGATTATCCCATTAAAATTTAGCACTTAACAATATCACTGCATATATATTAGGTTGTTGCAAAAATAATATCGTTTTTTGACGTATTTTTAACGTCCAAAAACGATATTATTTTTGCACCAACCTTATATATATAAGGGTAAGTAAAAGATTATCCGTTCTTTCGCCATAACATATCTTTAGGTTTAGCACACTGCCTTCTGTTTATTCGTGCTTAGAGTTGGTACTATTGTGATCAAAGTTTGAGCTTGATCGCGCCAGTTTTCTTGCTGCTACTACAGTGTAAACATGGCCACTCCACCAGTAGTGTGCAGTTTGTATCAGCCCAGAAAATATTTAATTCCTGCTGCCATACTCTCTTTACGAAAGTTAAATCAGATCAAGTATTGAGTACTGCATCTCGACTCTAGTCACTTTCTCATAGACATGATGTGGCTTCCCTCTGTCTTTTCTACAAATATTAGGTTGGTGCAAAAATAATGACGTAATAATGTCGTTTTTTGACAAAAAACGACATTATAACGTCATTATTTTTGCACCAACCTAATATTTTCATGGCAACTGCTCTGATGAGCTATTTTCCCTAGTGCCCCAACTGCATGAATTTAAGCATGCTACTGGGTTGGCATCTCGGTCCCACCCTTTCACTGTCGAAACAATTAAATGTAACCGCCTCTTCTACTCAGCACTTCCTGACAGTGGAACTCCCTTCCTCTTACTTGACATCTTCTGATGCATTGATTACCATCCTTCTCTATATTATTTCCTAAAACAACCCTATTTACTCTTGATTTCATTATCTGTAACCCTTTGCGTTCTAGTGACACTTTTGCCTGGCTTGGGGTGATATGCTTAAAAATATCTGGGCCGGTACTATCCAGTCAACACTATCCAGCCTCTACTGTGTTCGAAGACGCTTACACGGCCTTGTCGATGATTAATTATTCTCCACACTTCAAGCGCTATCCGACGTTCGAAACATTGTCAGCCTCTCATTACTATATGGCTATTTCTATGGCAGATGTTCGGACGAGTTACATTCTTTAGTTCCATGGTTTATGGGTGCATCTTCAAAAAGTCTAGAGAATCAGCCTGGTAGCTGATCTCTAATCTGATCTAGCTCTATCAGCTCGGTCGGGGAAAAAACTGGTTTGTACCTCCAAAACCAAGCTCGTCATCATTAGGGAACACACCCTGAGAATGTACTTTCAAAGAGGCTCCTTACCTTGAACGCCTATTGGGACTCAAGGCCTCCACTCCACCCCCAGATTTCAAGTGAAACTCGTATATACAACCCCTCACAAACAATACTGAAAAAATAGTCGGTTCCTTGTGCCACTCCAGAAAGTATCTGACTCCTGCCAGTAACAGCTCTAGAATTGCTGACATCCCGAGGAAACTGAACTTCGGCGCCATTACAAGTTTTTTTTTTTTGTTTTTTTTTAATTTTTACAAGAAAAACTGAAAATTTAGAATAACGAGTTGATTACAATATACAACTTAATACAAGCCAAAGAAAACATTCATTATTGTTCCTAAAACATTTTTCTAGCCTTTAGATCTGCAAATCTTTTCATGGTACTTTCTGCAATTATCTTCTTTACAACATCATTTTTTGTTGACAAAATAGCGTAAAAATTTAATCTATCTTGAGTCATAAACGACCGCAAAAATACAGCTTTAGTTTTGGAAGATCACGAACACATGACATGGTGGTATAATGGTCCCCTGTCCTTGATGGCGCCCCGGGCTACTGCCCGAGTTGCCAGTACCTTGAGGCAGGCCTGTCTCCTGCCATAGTCTTTACACACTCAGACGGAACTATTGCTGCAATATCTGGGATGGATCTGTCCAATCCCCACGTTCTGGACAATGTTCGAAAGTTTTTTCACGGACTCGTGGGTGATGAATTATTTGCAAACCTACCACATCTTTCCCACAGATGAAGCCTATCAGTATTTCCATTACGAACCACATTCCTTATTTTCAGCTAGTACACGCCATGCTATATACACTGTATCGAATCATCCTCATTCCCTTTGTATTCTATTAGTAAGAAGAAAGTTCCACTCTTCAGCTTGTTCCTGAAGCAGGCTACTTTGAGGAATATACTCCCGCGAGGGTGCTTCCCCGCTCAACTACAATCTTAACCGCTTCAAGTCTACGATCAAATGTTATATGGCATACACTCATGCTGTACGCTTATTTCTTCCTATTATGTCCATAAAACGAGATGTGCTAGGAATCCTCTAACATGAAGAATATAGGCTATGTAGTGGTTGAATATATTTTTTAAAAAATGTGGCAAAAGCTCAATAAAGGTTTATTTTTATCATTTAACACCCCCAAAAGACAATAAAGCCACTAAGATGCAAGGGGTTACTGAGTGTGAAATGTATAAGAAAAAGAAGATTATTAAGTCTCTATACTGGGTCTTATGCTGTTTCTGATCTTCATCAATTATCTTCCTAGTGTCATCAGTTCCCAAGTAGGCATTTATGCAAATGACACTGCCATTTACTCCTGACTCAAGAGCAAATACGTCAGAGAGTTAACCTGGCAGCTGCCCTTGAAAAGGACTTTCAACCAGTGGTTAACTGGGGCAGGAAACGGCTTGTAAATTTGAATGCCTCCAAAATGAAATTGTTCTTATTTAACCACTAGAGAGAAACTTCCCTACCCCGCCATCAGCATAGCTGTTACAAGACTCATGGAGAGCAAGAAAATGCGCCTTGTTGGCTTCACGTTTTCAACTGACTTGAAGTGGAACGACTACATTGAATCAATAGCTGCATCTACTGCAAGGAAAGTCGGGTCACTCTGTCGTGAAAGAAGGTTTCTCTTGTCAGAGTTCCTCTTGCATAAATCTATAAATTTACCATTCGGCCGTGCATTGAATAATGTTGCCATATCTTGTCTGGTGCTCCTGCTATTCATCTCAAGGTTCTTGGCAAAATCCAAAGAAAAATCTGTAATGTAATCAATCTTGACTTTGCATCTCGACTTCAATTACATTCGCACCGATGTGACGTGGCTTCCCTCTGTCTTTTCAACAAATATTTCATTGCAACTGCTCTGAATATCTTTTTTCTTGGTACCCCAACTACACGAATTTAAGCGTACTACTAGATTGGTATCTAGTTAAACGTAACCGCCACTTTTACTCCAACAGTTTCTTTTTTCGTACTTCCCAACAATGAAACTCCCTTCCGTTTAGTTTCTTCCCTGAAAACTACAATCTTAAAAAATTTAAATCCAACGTCAGTCGCCATCTTCTGTTGTCTTGAACCCCGTTCATCTTTTATCCTTTCCTTAATACCGCTTATACCCCGTCTTTTCTCTCATTTTCATTCTTTGTAACCCTCTGCGTACTAGTGGCATTCCCACCTTGTTTGGAGCGAAATGATTTTAAAAATATATATATATATTTGAATAACATTATAAAATGATATATTTGAACAAAAACACTGCTGTTCAACTCTCGTAGATCGCGTGAAGTTCATTTTTATTTTCAATATTTCAAAAGCCATGAATATTATCACCCCTTCCTAATATCCCTTTTCTCAGTCATATAGAAAGAAAATGAGTAACTACTGACACCGAGGTTCGAACGTGACATTCTAGACTTATGAGTATATGTGCCAGGTGTATAAATATCAGTGTCAGTCTACTGACTGCGGTGATTATTGAGTGACTATTAAGTGGAACTATCCAGTCGAATTAGTGTGAATTATTGTGCGTAAGTGATTTGGGTTTTGATTTAGAATTTACCGCACGTTAATCCGAGCCACGCTACTAACAAGGTAGTCACTGAAATGGTTAATAATCTTTGCTTGACTTTTACTTCTTTGCTCTTGTTAAATATTTATTTGCGATTTTAATTAAACACTGTTTTATTTAGCATTGAAGTTTTGAGTTATACTTAATTATTAACGGCCACCATACGTCACAAAACTCGGATTAAATATAAATTCTGATGGTCTGTGATCATGCATTAATAAAAATCTTTTCCTTGAGTAAGAATTGACGGGCCCTAGTCATCGACCAAATAATTGCGAAGGTTTCTTTGTCGATGACTGAATATTTAAATTCAGCTTTTGTCAATCTTCTTGATTGATGCATTATTGGATGTCCTTCTTGGGATAATATTCCAGATATTGCATGCTTACTGGCATCTGTAATTACTGTAATTTCCTTTCTGGAGTCAAATATTTTTACTACTGGTTTGTTTGCGATGACTGACTTTAGCTTACCAAAAGCAATTTGCCTTTCTTTTGTCCACACAAAATCAACATTCTTTTTTTCTCAGCTCGGCCAATGGTTCATTTAAATCTATATAATGTGTTACATGTCGCCGATAAAAATTGACTAATCCTCAATAAGATTCCAGTTCACTTTTATTTGTGGGTAACGCTAATTTTATTATTTTCCTAGTAACGCATTATCTGGTGACACCCCTTCATTTAAAATGGAATATCCCCAAAACTATACTTTTTTTGTTTTACTAATATGTACGCATTTTTTCCGTTTATTTTCATTCCTGCACCTTTCAACCTATTTAAAACGAGGCTAGTTTTTTCCTTTTTTTAATTGATAGCGCCTATGTATATATCGTCTTGATAATAAACTAAATTTCTTATGTCGTTCCCTTTGACTTGTTCAATGGCCTTTGGAAAAGTAGCACTTGCTGTCTTTATACCATAAGGCATTCTTTTCCAGCATAATAAACCTATCGGCGAATTTATTGTTGTTATTTCTTTCAAATTTTCATATATGGTATCTTATGCAGTTTGTAAATCTATTTTAGTTAAAAAATCTTCATTCCTGCTAAGGAATATAAGATCACTTTCACATTTGGTAATGAATATGAATCTAAACATAATTTATGATTCACTCCTACTTTATAAGCCCCTGTCTGATTTTCTCAGAACTACAATCAGCGACGCCCATTTGCTTCTATTTTGTGGAGGCACGATGGAGTAATGGATAGCGGCTCCGATTGAGGAATCGGAGAGCCGAGTTCGAATTCCAGTCGGATCCATTACATCCACTTACGTGCTAATACCCTTGGGAAAGGTATGAATCCTCCCCCCCCCAGCTATGGGTAAATAGCATGACAAACTGAGTTTATAGCTTTAGGTGGCAACCGGTCTAGGAGGAGGAAAAACTCTGAATTCAAAACCACCCTGGAGAGGGTTGAGCTCCGGCAGGCTTTCTTGCCCAAGAAACACCATTTCTATTATGGCTGCAGTACACATATGGTGCTCCTACGATCCTACAGGTAATGGGATAAAAACAATGTTTTCACCACGATGAACTGGTCTCAATAGGTCTTGTTCAACTCACATCCGTAGTTTTGTTATTACTAATGGTAACAAATGTACTAGTAGTTTCCGTGCGTTATAATAGAAGAGGGTAACATTTTCTTTTGATTTTAGGCTTGTTTTGTAGGGGTTTTTTTTAACATTTTTTATTGCATTAATTAATTTTGGGTATATCATCTATATAAATAAATAGGAATGTCAGTGTTTCACACTTTTTCAACTTTACTCCTAGAGGCCGTAGCCCAAAATATAATGCCATTTTGGAATCAGGCCGACTCTGTGAGCAAACTAAAAACATTCTGGGTCGCATCAGGACCTGGGCTTGAATTCCTGAAATTTAGGATTCCCAAATTTTCATTACTGCGATTATTTTGGCATTTTCTTTTTACGTGATTTTTTTTTTTTTTTTTTTTTTTTTTTTGCGATGAATTTTTTTGTACGATAAAAATTTTTATATCTTGGAAATAAATCTGAGAATAATTGAAATTAATTGCGAAATGCAACGAAAGTCATCCATGAAATAAAAATAACTGTTTGTACGGAAAGTAAGGACCTACATACATCAAATTGTCTTTAAATTAAGTAGCGGCAGAAGAATTATCGTTGAACTTTTAAAAGGTAAGCTTATATATTACTGCAATACTTAAATGCTGTGATCAATTTTGAGTTCATATGTAGTTTATTGTTGCCTATCGCATACGGCAGCAGTATGCCTCGCAAAAAGAAATCTCCGCCAATAGAATTTTTTTTTTTTTTTTTTTTTAAATCTGTACATCGCTTGAAAAGAGGTCATTTTTAAACAATTTTTACCCTATTTCCCAAATGCAAGACCTTTCTCTTTCTTTAGGTCGTGTTCATATCCACAGAATCAGCATTTTATTACGGTTTTCTTCAACATGTGTCAGCAACCTCTACATAATCCGGTCGATTCTCTGACTTATTCAAATTTTGTATTAGTTCCTGCTGTTGAATAAATTCAATGCAGGTAGAGAAAGATATGTTTCCTAGCCATAATTGTTCTAACATCTTATGGCGATGTGTCGTACTATGCAGTTTGTTAGTTAACCTCCTCTGAATTAATTCTTCAGTCATTTGGCTTTCCTTTCCGAGTTTTCCAAACTCACAATATCAAGACACATATTATATTTTTTTTTTTTTTTTTTTTTAGACAAAGTAAAAGATTTTGCAACTGGTTCGTCAGCTTCTTGTCTCGTATTGATGAATGTTACTCTCTCTGCAGTGACTAAACTCTTTTTTGGCTGCATATTTTTCTGCATTATATATGACTTATTTCGCCCGAACTTAAACTTCTGAACTGCATTGAGTGAGCCATAATTGAAATTTTCATAATGGCTTCGACCCCAGCTGTGACCACTCCCTACAAAAAAAGATCAGTTATTTCATTTTCTCCTCCCGTTTCTTGACTGTCTCTTAGTTTCTTAGTCCTCGATTTAGGAGCGAATGCTCTTATCCATGCATCCACGAAATCAGTATTCTCCAATGATAAAGTGCCAGTGATATTGTTTTCTGTCAGCAACGCCATTGTTTTGAAGTCCTAAGTGCTTCGTGATACTAATCAATGCTTTTATTTATTTCTGTTCTTAAAAACATTGTGGCACAAGGCCGAAGTGGGTGAGTTAGGCAGCTCAACAGTAACTATCCTATACCTAGCTAATTCGATTCACGACCCATTCATGCATTACAATTTAGTCATTCACCACAAGAACTAATCGCTCGCCATTTAATCCTACAAGCACCACAATACCACATATTCACCCGTCCACTCAAAATAATAATAGTGGCCGCTGTATTCTGCCTTTGCTTGGGATATGCTGCTGAGTGAGGGTTTTTTTTTAACCCTAGTTAATCTACATATCACTATATATATATATATGTATGTGTGTGTGTTAAAAAGCCACCACTAATAAGTCTAAAAGTTTTAAAATTTAGGGACATAACAGAAAATAATTGACAATTCATAGGTCTATTTACTGAATGTTTAAGTAAATTTTAAAGTTTCTAGTTTGTAGTCCCTTAAAAAGAGATAAATGAAACTTTGCAACAGGTTGTGGTTAGTCAATTAAAAATGCTAGCTTGCCACTACATGTCGAGTGGCTAAAGATCAAAAGACTCACTGACCACTAAAACTACATGCCACCTTATCTCCGTCAGTACATATTTACTTCTTTGAGATTAATAACATATACCAAAATATTTGAATTTTCATTTATATCATAAACGTGTCCATTGCAACGAACATTCCAAATAATAATACTTTACTATGAAAAATACATCTTATGGAAATAATTTTGTAAAAAAAAAAAGGTCAATACGAGAAATTGCAGTTTTAAATACTATAGAGTTATCAAAGGTATATTTACTGAATTATATTATTATTTGCGATGACTAATTACTAATGACACTATATCTCTCAAAATATTTCCATCATGAAATAGATATTAAATGTTCTGTTCCGAAAAACATTTCAATTTGTTTATTTTGATCATATAAAGACTACTTTTTAATGACATGTCTTTTTCAAAGATGATCGTGGCTCTCCATATATTATTGAAAAAAGTTTATCTTATTACATAATGGCCATCACCTTGTTGTTGAGTATGCTACCTCAAGATCTCATTACAAGAATTACGATATTATCCTATGCCTGTGTATAAAATGTTTAAAATAGAGAAAGATTTTGCACTGGGTTAATGCCATTCTCTAAGCAACAACTTCATGCAATCATAAAGAACCAGTCAGCATTATTGAATGCTGTCAAGCTGCACGTGTTACATCAAAGTTTTTCTTCTAGTTGAATACTTTAACGAGGGCTAAGCGGGTCCAACACAACGTGTTGACTTACTGCACGTCTGAGCACCAACCCAGTTATATATACATCCTGGTGCCTGTGCAAGATGTCTGTTTATCCTATGAAATTATTCATGAGTGATATCGCCTCCTATATCTTCTCTCTTTCTCATTACATCTTTTTATCACTAAAACCAAACAGCATCTCTAATTTTTCTATCTTTGATCGTGAATAAAGATAGAAAAATGTAATAGTCCATTATTTATTAACTATTAGCTGACGTAACGTACGTGCTAA
This sequence comes from Acanthosepion lycidas, assembly GCA_963932145.1. Taxonomy (NCBI): domain Eukaryota; kingdom Metazoa; phylum Mollusca; class Cephalopoda; order Sepiida; family Sepiidae; genus Acanthosepion; species Acanthosepion lycidas. The sequence goes on from OZ010597.1 coordinate 19,263,131, forward strand.
ATAACTAAGGAAGAAAGGAATGAGTTATAATATGATGACATTATTGATTTGTGTTCAACTATACATATAATTTGTATATTATTTATATATTTCATTAAAGTTCTTTTTTTAACTTTGAAATCACACAAAGACAGGAAAGAAGTAAATATGAAACAACTTATTTCTGTTTCGTTTTGGTCAACATTGTCATTTGTGCGTTTTGCTATTCATTCTTTCTTATCATTCGAATTCTTTTGGGAATATTTTCTCTCAGAATAATTCATCAGGTGCTGAAATTTGCCAATAGGCCACAAGAATCAACAAAACAAAACCGAATTTGTTTTACAGTCTCCTAAAAAATCTATAATGTTTTTGTTTTGTTTTTTGCGATATTTTGTACGGTTAACAAAAGAAAAAAAGTTTAAACAGTAGAATTTTTTTTTCCTGAATGCAATTTTGATTTTTTGAAGTACCTGGAGTATCACAATAAAATTTAATTTTATAAAGAGTTATCGTTGTAAAATTTAATTTAGCAGATTCTAAATCTCTAACTGTTTAATATATATATATATATATATATAAGGTTGGTGCAAAAATAATGACGTAATAATGTCGTTTTTTGACGTATTTTTTAACGTCAAAAAACGACATTATTATGTCATTATTTTTGCACCAACCTAATATATATATATATATATATATATGTGTGTGTGTGTGTGAAATACACAAAGGTTTTATCCAACCCACTTTGTAAAATCAGTATTTTAACGTTTGGCTATTTTAATACTAATTTTGTTATTTGGGATGAGAACTTTTAAACACTCTCTTCTATAAACAAATACACACACACACACACACACACACATACATATATATATATATATATATATATATATATATATATATAACCTGTGTTCTATACGGAACCATCACTTGATCTAACGTGCTATACTACTCACCTACAGAGAAGCGTCTGGTTAGCAAAGTCCAAATTACTGTTTATAAACAACAAATCTTCGACGATCTTTTCCGAACGATTATATCTGCTCATGGAACGTAACTAAACGTAAACATTGACAACATATTATGAAATGAATTAAGTCTGACTATTACTTAATTTCTGTTTATACGTTATTTTAATATCTATTTAAGAAAATGCTCTGTTTCTTTTCTTTTTTTTTTTTAAACAGTATTAATTACATTTAGCGGCCTGAATGCTCGAGATATCTCGTGGAAAATGTGTTCTCCGACAGGGATCGAACCTGTGTCTATACGGAACCGTCAATTGATCTAACGTGCTATACCACTCAGCTACAGAGAAGAGTCTGGACAGTAACGTCCAAATTAATGTTTATTTATAAACAACAAATATATATATATATATATATATATATATTCGTTCATCTTTCGTTCATGTTGGTCATCTGTTGGCGATTCTACAGGCAGGCAAGAGAGGGCACAGTGAATCTCTATCTGGCCTCTAATTCATACACGCAAGAAAAAAAACTGTTAGCATAGAAATTATGGTTATATCTAGACATTTCGACTGTAAAATGATGAGACCTAATTGCCAATCTAGTACTGCGCTTAAATTCATAAAGTTGAGGTATCAAAAGAGAAATGCTCGTAAAAACAATTGCCGTGAAAATATGAATACTAGGAAAACTACAGGGAAGCTACGTTACGATGGTAGGAAAGTGTTGTAATGTCTAATTCAAAATAGCCGAGAATTAGGAAGCCCGTAGTTAGAGAAAGTATCGAAAGGACATAAGAATGGGTAAGGAAAACAAAGAGGAGTTTTAATAAATACTCATACATAGAATGGAAAAAAATTGAGTAAATCAACTACTACTCAAATCCTACTCTAATGTGGCTACTTGCCATATTTATAAGTAGGAGCAGTACGTTGTCACAGTTGTAAGGGGGAGACTGAAGTACGCTGAATCCTAGTCTACCACAACTCCCCTTTTAGTTCATATTCCTGAATCTTACTGAATATCTGTTTTTTTTTTTATCTTGGATTCCTGCCAACAGGTATATAACATCGAGAGAAAATGGCGGCTTTACGAGTCGTATATTTAAGAAACGATAAATCTTGAAGTAGGGTTCGGCTAGCGAGACTATGTTTTGCACCTATGTAAATTTGATCTGTCGCTCAAGCTACAAAAAGTGCTTGATGAGGCGACATAGCAGTGCTATTTGGGGTAGAGAAGATTTCACATCAGTTATTCCAAACGCTATTGTTAAAAAAGTAAGCGCGACATTATTAAGTCTGTTATTGATATATTTCTGTCCGTTGCATCTTGTTAATTCTTTTTGTTGATTTATGTTTTGTTTGAAAGCATGGTCGTGGGAACCCCAGCATTAGGGCGGAATCTCAACCTCTTAATTCGACACCCACTAAAGTGACCCCTTCTACGTGAGCAACGAATAGCCCAAAAAAAAAAGACCCGAGTATTGTAATCAACTTAAAGGAAAATACGAGAAGTTTGTTTCCGGTGCCATAGCTTCTGGAAACGGGAAACGGAACTCTTTTGACGACAGACATCAAAACGCGTAAATTAATCTGCGTCAACAGGGAAATAATGGTGAAAGCCCTAAAAAACCTAAATATTAGGGCCAAAATTTTAACCCAAAGAAGTAATACTATGTGGGACATCCTGCTAGCCACGAAAGCACTGGATTCGAGCGTTCTCGCAACCAAATCAGTGAGGCTCCAAACGGAATACCTAGGAACGAGAAAAACAAGTCACTCTACATGAAGTACCTCTGTACATTTCAGAGAACAACTTGGTTTTTTTTCTTTGCCAAGTTTGGGGAGGTCTCCAATGTTTCACCCATCAAAAGGAAAGCCAAGATAGCCACTACAGACGTTGAAATAATGGTAACTGTTACCAGGAAAAATTTCATGGAAATACCGAATACATTAATTTGTGAAAGAGATCCTATATATGTAGTGCTAGAAGGGCGCCAACCTCTCTGCTGAGTGTGTGGGGCCACTGGTCACCTCTCGAAAGCATGCCCTGGAAAGAGATCAGAAGCGGAACCCCAACCCGGTTTACCCAGAAGCCTGGTCTTTGTGACGAAGAGTTTAGCAGCTCTTTAGCTGAATTTCCTCTGCTTTCGCCGACTGGAGCAGCTAGCTGTGATGGTGAGATCATGGAGGGCGAATTCTACTTAGCATTGAAGAGATTCGGCAGTGGCAAGTCTCCGGGACTTGGTTTACCCTATGAATTGTACTTGAGGCTATCGTGCATCTTTGTGCCTATTTTGACTGTCGTATTCAACAACTGGTTTCGGCAGAGGTCCATCCCTAATCGGATCACCAGGGGCGTGATCACGCTGTTGAAAAGTTGCCGAGGTTCAGTTGGAACCCGAGCAAACTTGCTGTGAAGGGCCGAACAATTCAAAGTAAACTGCATCTGATCCGCACGATCCTAGAGGTTTATAAAAGACAACAAGGAACCGCCGGATTCGAACCCAACTTCTGCAGATGGATTCTCCTGTATCGAGCCCCCAGTGCTGGGATACAGGTGAACAGAAAGCGTCTCGGTCGGTTCGTCAGGGTTGCCCACTGTCGCTCTTACTTTACACTTTGGCGTTGGAGCCTCTTCTTCGCCGGTGGGGGGGATGGGGCGTACAGTCTATCCCATCCCTATGTAGAATCGCTGTCCCTGGTGGGAACGAGCCAGGGTTTCTGCGTCCGCCGATAACGTATCCATTTTCGTGTCGTGACTCTAAGGTGGCACAGAAGGTGTTTGGACGGTACAAAAAAGTCAAAGGAACCAAGATTAATCGCAACAAGTGTTCCGGCTTGCGGTTAGGTGCTTTGAAGGGTGTCGCTCTTCCGGGTCCCTTTATAGGACCAGTCCGCATTCTTGGAGTGTGGTTCGGGCCAGGGTTCCAGCTGGAGAAAATTTGGTAAGAAGTACAAGCAAGGTCGGAGCGTCGTTCTGGACTTGTCTCCGAAGGTGGTTATGCTTGAAGGATAGGGTTGAGACGTGTGCCACTTACGTCTTTCCTCTCATCCTTTACTGGTTGGCTGTACTTCATCTTTTCAAGGACAATAGGAAGGTAATCGAGCGCTTGTTGTCCATCCTCTTGTGTGGTGGTCGCAAGCAGAAGGTCCGTAAAGAAGTGTGTGTCCAGCGTCCGTGTCCTGGGGAGCTGGGATTTCCATACTTGGTGAGTCATCGACACGCCTCGAAACTGGCTTTCCTACACCGCGTTTTGACTCGATCGTGACGAGGAGTGTTAGGGACGCTTTCCATAGCCTTACCATCACTCCTCACATTTCCTGGGTTAAGAGCTGTGTGGTCTGGGAAGCTCTCTAGTTTCTTCAGCGAATGTCGAGCGGCTTTGAGGGTCTTTCCTCGGTCCAGTGACCTTTCACAGCTTCAGAGGGTATTGTATCGTGAATTAGTGGAGGGAGTCGCGAAGGATCTACTCTGTGGGCGGCTCGGTTTGTCAACGGCCGAGTTACGCTCTTTCTGGTCTTGGGCGCCAGCGGCGAATTACCTCAGTAACTACGAGTTCTCGCTTACCTGGCGATTGATTTGTACCGTGCTATCTCTCAATGTCAGAAACTTCAGATTGGACTGGGCAGATTTGCCCGGCTGTCATCGGTGTGACCTTGGTTTAGAAGAAGCGGTTTCGCACGCCTTCTACTATGAGCCCTTTCTAGGAATATGTCGTCGGGTTGACGACTCGTATCGCTCCCGATAATCTCGTGCTCATTGATCTCGCATACGCGTGCGATAATGTATCACTTCTGTATTCCGTGGAGAAACTAATGGTGTTCTCACGCTACCGTAGCAAGAATGGTGGTCTGGACTTCGCGAATGGAGGGAATCTTGTGATACGAACGCTATTCTCATCAGTCTCTGGTCGGATTCTTTCAGTATCAGCTGAAGGTGAAGATCAGAACTGATAGAAAGCGATTGATGTCGACAGATTTCAGCAAAAGGTGGGTGAAAGTAGCAAACTTGGTTCGTGTGAAAGGGGCAATCCTTGAGTTCCTTTTTTAAGTCCCCTTGATCACAACGAGGCGGTTTCCTGTAAAACCCTTCCCTGGTTAAGTTCGACACCTTTGTTTACTTAGTTAATATAAGTGTCGTTCCCGGTCTGTTCCTGACTTCTCCTTTTTGTTATGACCCAAGTCGAGATTCCCACACTCCCCAGCTTAATTTGGGTCTCCTTTTCCATCTCGACTGTGTCAGTCTTTGATTTCCCCACGTTCATATTTATTTTATCCTTCCCCCTCCATTAGTGAGTGAGCTTCTTGATTCTGTTTGAAGACAGAATATAGTGGCAACTCATTTTTGTGAGGTGGCTGGGTTTCCTTACATCTGTTATTTTCTGTTTGATATTTTGTTATATTTTAGTTTGTATTTGGGGATTCATACACTTCCCCTCATTAAAATTGTACATATGTCTCTATGAACATTTGCACATAAGAAATTTGTAAATCACAGGGTGTTTTTTTTTCTGTTTCAATGAGGTATTGTGGTGTATATATAAGAGCGAATGGTGAAGGATGACTTCTTGTGATGAATGAGTTACTTGTAATGAATGAATGAATGAGTCGTGAATCTGATTAGCTAAGATAGATAATGATAACCCCACTTCCACTTTTGACCTTCTACCGCAATCGTATTTTTACAATAATAAATATTGCGGTTTTGGGTAGCGAACAGAAGACACGTGTAGTGGATTATTTGGCTTGCGCGGCGCTGTTTGGTGAACGAAACAGATTAGGGAATTTTATTCCAAGCATGATTAAACTGAATTTTTCTTAACAGTTATCACATCGTCTGGTGTTATGGTAGCCACGGGCAGCTGAAATGAGTCACATAGGAGTTCGAACGGCAGTGCCGCCGACCGGGGAGAGTTTTCCTTTCAATCTCTCCGCCATAGTTGATCGCAGACCATTTTGATTTTGAACCAAATTGCCGAAATATATCCCTGTCTGGTATGTCTTAAAAAAACACCGATTTGGTCGGTAACAATTTTCTTTTTCTTATTTTATTCTTTCGTAATTCAGGCATCACTTTAGAGAACATAACCCTTATTTTTCTTAAACATTAACTCAGTAGGTGATTTCCTCGACGTATTATTAAGATTTGGTGTCTGTCTGTACAAACACAGAATGTTACATGCTGTAACATTTCCTCGTCGGTCTCCCCCTCGTTAGCATCTTTTAATGCTCTTCTGAGAGTCTTAACAAAAAGTTCTGCTTGTCCGTTGGATCTAGAGCGATAAAATAGAGTTCTTACAAGTTTCATCGTATACATTTCGCAGAAGTTTTAAATTCCCCGGACTTAAATTGAGTACCATTGTCTGATACTATATTGTCTGGTATTCCATATCTTGAGAAGACTTCTCTCAGAAATGTTATTGTCGGAGCATTTTTACACTGTTAAATCTCTTGCAATTGTCTACCACTACGAGGTAACAAATTCCTTTTATTGGTCCTGCATAAGCGAGATGTAAACTTGACCATGGTTTATTTGTTTTCGGCTAATTTGAACTTTTATGATTTTTCTGCTAGTTACATGTCTTATTTTCAATGTCTTCGTCCATATTCTTCCAATAAACATAGCTTTGCATTAAGGATTTCATTTGAGAAATTCGTGGGGTTGGTTTATGTTTCAGTAATGATTTAGTAGAGGCACGGTGGAGTAATGGATAGCGGCTCGGATTGAGCAATCATTAATTTCTTAAAAGGTACAAATTTCATTTTGGCGTTATAATTTAATGAAATGGTACCCCAACGTTGTAGTCTGTTAGCGGTGTGTACTGAAATTCCTTTTTTGGATCCGTAAACGATTAGGAGTGGACGATGGCCTGTTTGTAGCACAAAACTTCTGCCGTGAATAAATTTATGGGATTTTTTCATGGCAAAAATAACTGCTAACGTCTTCTTTTATATTTGATTATAGCTTTTTTTTTTTTTTTTTCGGGTGGGATTCGTTCTTGAAGTATGGACAGTTGTTTTTTGTTTTCTTCCATCCTTTAATTTGTGCAAAATGACTGCACCAACTCCATCATCACTAGCATCTGACGCAACAATGTCTAATTTGGGGTCGAAATGTGTCCGAGAGATTTCGGAAGTTGAAATATATATATATTTTTTTTAATATTCCAACCCGTATCTTTTTTATTTTTATTATGTATTTAATGGCCTACGTAATTCATGCATGTTGGTTATATTGTAGTTCTCGAAGGTTCGTCGGAGAAGGCATATTTTTGATAGCGCTGAATCGTCGGGGATCCAGTCTTCGTCCATTCGAGTGAATAATTTGTCCCAAATACTAATCATTAAATACTCGGATTGTCCATCACTCAATCTGAAATACAAATCTTCAATTTGTTTAAAGACATTTTTTGTATGTGGTCAAAATGTTGTTGGCTTGTCTCACTTTTAATAAAATATCGTCTAATTATGCGCAAGCAAAATCTAGACCTGACAACAATGAAAAATCCCAGGTGCCACCTTGATACCAAAAGCAGTCTATTAAAAGTATCCACTCCTTTCTGGGCAATTATGCTTAATTAGTATCAGGATTTTTCTTTGACTTCAATCTTTGTTTTCGCCTCTGGAAAATCTAGTTTTGAAAAAAAAAGTTTTCTTCCATTCAATTTGGCGAAAATTTGTCCTGGCGCTGGCAAAAGAGAGGAATCAAGTATGAAACAGCCATTTTGTCCTGTTGAGAAATCTACTCAAACTTGAATTTTATTTTTTTATTTATTTTATTTATTTACTTTTGTTTTCTAAACTGCTGGGGCCGCCCATTCAAACGGTGTAATGACTCCTAGGGTTGCAAGTCTATCTAGTTCAGTTTATCCGCGCATCTACCGAGCCATATGGAACAGAGCGTTTGGGTTTTTAAAACCATAATGGTTCTTTCTTTTACATGGAAATTTGTTTAGCCTTTGTGAATTTTGTAAACCTCCCGAAAAAACAGCAAGGAATCTTTTAATATCTGTCTATATTTCTGAGATGAGATATTATAATTATTTACATTGTTCGGACTGTTGTCCACATCTTTATTGCCATATTCACGACGTCTCGGCCTTCTTCAGGTCATTGAAATTTCGAACTAGAACAATCTACTGGGATAGATTGTTCTAGTTCCACGTTCCGTGCCATGCCATGCCTCGCCTCTCTCAGATGCCTCAGTTATCTCTCCAAGTTTTTAGTTCACTACTGAAGTAGCCAGGTATTGAAATCACAACTCAAGTCACTGGATCTTACCAACGCTTTTATCCATTGGGCCATGTATCCTTGAGACCATCACTGTATGAATTTTTGTGACATATAAACTTAATGTTTCAGTAATCATTTTTTTTTTATCAGAACAAATATTATAATTTTGTTGTTGTTATTGCGTTACTTAAGCACTCCTTATTACTGGTTCCCATAATGTATTCATTTCTATGCTTGGCCGGCTTAGGAGATTTTTGTAGCCAAAAGGAATCAGCATATATGTATATGCTGATTCCTTAAGTTCTCGTATTTTCCAGTAATGTTCTCTGTCTATTATTTCTCCCTTTTCCATCCTTATGTGGTCAGCAATGCCTGATTTTTCTATTTCCCCCCTCATGTTACGACTTTACGATGTTCTTGCAGTATTACCTTAGGGGGCGGCGTGTTTCTCGTTTATATTTCTTACCACAGCTGCACAGGATGGCGTACACACACTTCTTAGTCATGTTCTCCTCTATGCGGGGTCTTACTCGAATCACTTTCCAAGTCGTCCCGATGTTATATGGACCACAGATTTTTTGTATTTTCTCCGATAATCCCTTCACATAGGGTAGTCAGACCGAAACTGTTTACTGAGTGTTGTTATCCTCTTGTAACCTTCTATCCCAGTTTGTCGGAGCTGCTGCCATGTACTCAGGGTAATTGTTACGTTGTAGGGTATTTATTATACTGACCATTTCTTGATCATATGTCTCCGGGTCGCCACTTATGACTTTTGCTCGATGTTGTAAGCAGCGGACGATCCCTTTCTTTACACTGTATGGGTGGTGGGATTTGAAGTTGAGATATTGTCCGGTGAATGTGGCTTGCGGTATACGGATGTTTTGTAACCCTGCTCTGTTCGAGATATTAATACATCCAGGAAGGCGATTTTGTTGTTTTCTCTCTCCATTGTGAACTATAACGATGATATTGAATTCACGTGGTCCAGTAACAGTTGGACCTCTTCCTGGTGCGACCAGAGTATGAAAGTCTTATCTACGTATCTCAGCCATAGGGTTGGCTTTAGTGATGTGGATTCTAATACCATTTCTTCGAAGTATTTCATGTATATGTTTGCCATTGCTGGTCATAATAGCGAGCCCATTGATAAGCATTCCTCCTGTCGATATATGTCTGATACCATTCCGAAGTGTGTTGTTTGTGTACAGAAAGTCAGCATCTCCACCAAGTGATTTATTCATATACTGGACCGTTCTCCTAGAGATGAGTCCGACATCCGGAAGAGACTTGGCACGTGGAACTATAACAATATACCCGGGTGGACGAAATAAAAGGTTCAGTTCGATATGTCAACCATCTGAAGGGGCCAGACCGTACAACGGCCGAAACGTTGTGAATGTGGCAAAAAAAATATCAGGACAACAGTCTGACCAATGTAAATAAGGGAGTCTTTTCCTATGTCTTTTACAGTCTTCGCTAGACAATATAGTTGCGAGCTGAACTGAACCACAAATAGAATTTATGGATCCGTTTCATAAATTAAACTTTTTTTTAGCCAGTCACCTCGAAAAACTTTCAAGTGTATTCCTTTCAGATCGTGGAGCGCAGCTTTCGAATTCTTCCCTCGGAAAGAAACATTACAATTTATTGTCCCAATTATATATAATTTGGTCCCCTCGTGCACTTCGATATATTTTTTACGAATTTTGGGGAAGCTAATATCCTTCCATATTTTTTCACTTTTTTAACTGTTATGTCGGATCCCGTGTCCAATTGTAGTTTTACAAGTCTTCCGTTCATTTTTACTTTTACATATTTTCGGTTAACCGCGAGCTGTCCTTGTGTTGTCAGAATAACCTTAAAATGATTAGTTTTTTTTTTTTTTATTAATCTTTTGTTCTCTGCACATCTTTTGAACATGTCCTGTTTTCTGATAGCAAAAAAAAAAATGAAATTTTAAATCGGCATTTGTCTTTAAAATGTCTGTATCCAGATGGGTCAGTCTTACATTTTTACTTTTTTCCTTCTTTCTCGTTTAACTACCCGAGTGTCTAACTCTTTGCCTTCAATTTTTATAGGACCATGCTTAAGATTTAATACCCGTTGTCATTCTTACGCAACGTTAATTCTTGGTTTTGTTGTATTAGTTTGGTGCAAAAATAATGACGTAATAATGTCGTTTTTTGACGTACGTCAAAAAACGACATTATTACGTCATTATTTTGGCACCAACCTATTTCAGAGTTCTTGCTAGAAGTCAACCTTTTGCAAAAATTAGACATTTAAACCAGTCAATGGTTATTTCATGTAATTTAAAATTTTCATACTGTGTATATAACGAAATCATCCGTGTCCTTTTTTTTTTTTTCTCAAATTTAAATACTGCCAATGAGTGTAGAAAAGTGAATATTTCTCTCCAAAAATTTTAGAAAGCATAGTTATCATCTGGTCAAAATTGATGTCTACCGGATTTTTCGGTAAAACGTAGTTACAGTACATTTCATGCTATGCAGGTCCAAGTTTCCTTAAAAGCAGTTGTACCTTTTTCTCGTCTGGCTAGGCACGAAGATTCCTTTATATCTTCTGAGGTATGCCTTGAAGGTCTATACGTGAACTCTCCTACTGAATTTGATACAGCGTCAGGAGTAAACAAGACATTTGTTGCTGTTTAGTTTATCTTTTATGAGTAGATATATCATTTGTGTCTGTTGCTTTTGCAGTTGTCACTGCAGGATTCAGTCAGTTTTGTGCCATGCGTGATACACACTTATGCGATCATGTATCTTTTGATACATGAATGACGACGCAGATTTTTTTCCCGCAGTAGGTTGCCATTTCTTTCTGCGGTAGACCAGTGGCCATCCAAGGCTGAAGAACCCGGTCTGTCCTGCTATTTACAAATATCTGGGGGAGAAGAGGATTCATTCATACCTTTCCCAATGTTATTAGCACGTAAGTGAATGTAATGGATTCGACTGGAATTCGAACTCGACTCTACCGATTCTTCAATCCGAGCCGTTATCCATTATTCCACAGTCTCTTTAAATCTTCCATTTTCGTGTGAATTCGAAGACTTCGTCGCCACTGTTGTAATGTTGTCTTTGTTCAAAATAACCGAGAATTAGGAAGGCTGTAATTATACAAACACACACACATAGATAAATATTCAAAATTATAACATATGCATGTTGTAACATCATATTTATTAAAAATTATAACCTATGCATGTTATAACATCACTACAAAAATAAATTTTTGTAGTGATGTTGTAACCTGCATAGGTTATAATTTTTAATAAATATTATTTGCTCTACTCGGTATTGAGCACTCTTTTAAGAAGAGTGTTTTTGATTATTGGAAATTTATTCCATCTTTATTAACCCTGAACTTGTATATATATATATATATATATATATATATATATATTGAATAAAAACAGACCACGTTAAGGTTCCATGTAATAAATTATTTCACCATAACCCCTTTAACAGGGCTCTGGATCATCAGACTTTACTTCCAAAAATTGAAATTTCATTTTTTCATTTCAATTTTTGGAAGTAAAGCCTGATGATCCAGAGCCCTGTTAAAGGGGTTATGGTGAAATAATTTATTACACGGAACCTTAACGTGGTCTGTTTTTATTCAAACATATCTGCTCTGAATTTTACATTGAGCTCTCTAGATATCATCCTCCTCGGGTCTACCCATACGGATTACCCAAGTTTGCATAAACTATATATATATATATATATATATATATAATATTACAAGACACACGCACACATATATATTATCTCTTTAAATGTTATTTTTAGTGGATACTCATATTTGAGTAGCCGCCCCTTTTATATATTACACGGTATATTTATTTTTGTCTACCAGCCTGAATATTCAAGAAATCTTTTCAAAGAAAAATATTCAGTCTTGTACTGGGGAGCGCATATTTTTCTATAATAAGATTTCTCGAATATTCAGGTCGGTAGACAAAAATACATCAATATACTGTTTAATAAATAAACAGAGCTCCGTCTACTCAAATATGAGTAACCACTAAAAATAACATTTAAACTGATAAAAATCTGTCGATCTGACACACACACATATATATATATATATATATATATATATATATAACTGGGACTAAAGGTGTTATATTGGAAAAATATGAAAGGCGTCTTAATCAATGGACATGTTACCTGTGCAAATGGATGTTACGCTAATCGACGCCCAAAGAAAAGATTTTGTTCTACCATTTTTTTCAAAAAAAAAAAAAAAGTTAAAAAGACCTTAAAATTCTTTATACTCTCTTATATGCAGAATATTGTCTTCTGTTCGCAATTTTATCCTACCTCTTACTAGTATAAGTAGATGTAATTACTTATAAAGAGAAGAACGGGGAAAAAACGAATTACACATTTCCGTTATGCGTTATTTTCTCTGAAAAATGAAAAGTAAGAGACTTGTATATATAAACGTTAAATTTTATTTACTTTCACATTTCTTTTTCGATTTTATCTTAAATGGATGCTTGCAAGATGAATTTAAAACTTACTCCTTTGTTAAGTTTAGCTATTCCTTAATGGATGTAGTGTGAAATTAGAATAATTTGAGGTGGCTGTCAGTTATTTTTGTTCTATTCTTCTCTGTCCTGTACATGGTTGTATTTGCTTTTGTTGGAATGAAGTTTTCTTAAAATTGACAGTTCCAGACGTAACTAATGGAGAATTGATGCATTCGTCTTCAAAAATAATGTGTGGCAATGAATCTTATACACTTATCATATTAGCTTTTAACTAGAGGACAGAACAGGAAAACAAAATCTTAATAAATGATTTTCTATATTGATATCATTAATCTGCTCGCGTTTATCTGCCACGCTCCTTTAGCATGTAGACAATCATGGCCCTCCATTGTTTCTTTTCCTTTGATATTTTCAACAATACTTCGTGACCCCTTATTATTTTTGTGAGATTTGTTAATATAGCCGTTTGCCTTTAACTTGTCAATTAGGTCCTCTTTCTCTTTATCATTTCCCTTCATAAGATTAACAATAATGGCTCTACATCTTTTCCTTTACTGCTCTCAGCAAGACTTTTAACCGCCCTTTTTTCTTTCTATTCCATCCTGTTCGTACAAACCAGTCAAGTTGGTCCTCTAATACATTCTACGTGTCATGTCACGTCATAAGGTTATAGCACAATATTTACATTATTTGGACTATTGTCCTCATCTTTGTCGCCATATTTATTACAACGTCCGAAACGTTGTAATAAATATGGCGACAAAGATGAGGACACTAATCCAAATAATGTAAATAGTGTACATAATACCTCATCTCAGAAATATAGACAGATACTGAAGGTTATAGCACGCTAAGACGGAGTATATGCAGGGTGCGATGGATAAATTGTCGTCTAAATTACGCAATAATAAAAATAACGCTGACATCTCATTGTAACAGATATATTAGGTTGGTGCAAAAATAATATCGTTTTTTGACGTATTTTTTTAACGTCAAAAAACGATATTATTTTTGCACCAACCTAATATTTACCAGAATTACACAAAAATATCTCGAAATACTAAAAAGTAAATGTATTCAATAAAATCGCAATTAGCCTCAACCACGGCCTCCGGACGACTTCAGAATCTCCTGCAAATCTTATGGACGGTCTCCTTGTTTAAGTTGGTGAATCCTGCCACAATATTTGCCATCAGTTCATCTTTGGTGCTATAAGGAGTTTTGTTAGTGTCTCGCTCAACTGCATCCCACACATAATAATCAAGTGGGGTGTAGTCTGGGGAGTTAGGTGGTCTGATCTGAGGATTGTGGTGGTCGCAAAAATTGTCTGACAGCCATGACTGGGTTCTACTTGTGTGGTATGGTGCAGAGTTGTGTTGCCAGACATAGGATCTTCCAGCAGCCACCCTCTTGACCCAGCACAGCACTACCCTCGCAGGGAACTAAGGCACTCACTAACAAATTCTGGAGTTGTTTTCTAATCAAAACTATCAGTGTTTATCGAGCTGCTGTACCTTCGTAATCACCATTAAACTCATGAAAATCTTTCCGAATCCCCTGCACTATTCTCAGATCGGCACCCAAACACTCTGAAATAATCGTATTGGAGTTTCCGGCGCGAATATCAAACAGTACAGTATGCCGTTTCCAAATTTCTGGTGGAGCGAATTGCGTTATGGTGCTCTTTTTCTCACAGTGTTCAACTGACCCTACTATACTGTGCAGTCGTCAAAATCAAAAACAAACACCCACATACGAAATTAAAAATATTAAATGGCGACAATTTACCCATTGCTCCATATATGAATGAATGAATTATATATATATAAAAAGACAGACAAGGTACAACGGTTAAGCTTTTTATTTAATTTTTCTTGTGTTCGAACAAGAGCTTTTTTTTTTTTTGGACACAGTGTGTAGAAACTGTCTAAATGTTCTACAGTTTCGAGCGCTTTCGAACACAAAAAAAATTAAATAAAAAGCTTACTCGTAGTACCTTGTCTGTCGTTTTTAATGAAACATGCATAAATGAAGGATTGCTGCCAAAATACACTATATATATATATATATATATATATATATATTCTCCCTTCTAAGATGCTATAACCACATCATATATACTGATTCTTTAATATTAGATTGTTATCTTTATCACATTTCCGCCACTGTACTTCCTCATCTGTCTTTTATATTCTCTATCTGGGAATTTATTACCAGAAGACTTAACCTTAACAAAACTGTTATGCAGATGACGCTGTACTATTAATTAAGGTAGTTGAAGTACTGAAAAAGAAAGTACTAACAATTAACTGTAAGATGGCAGAATGTATGGTTGGTAGCAAAAGAGACAGCTCAAGTTGTAAGTTATGTATCGGGGATGTCAAAATCTAGCAGATGTTAAATTTAAGTATGTAGTAGTTTAATAAGTGAACACAGAAAGGATGACAAAGAATTCTGAAGGTTCATCGGAATAATAAAATATGTATTCCAGAAACTGAGCATGGAACCACCTCTTAATTGCTGGTGTTCCCAGGTCGACCCTAACCCAGGGTGGTAGCACCTGTTAGGGTCCCAGCTATGGGCAAATAGTTAGCAGCCAAACTTGTATAAAAATAGGTTTTAATACCAGAAATATTTTGTAATAAAAAAATTAATTACCAGCAATAATCTTTGAAGGAAAAATTATCAGCAATACATTTTTAAAAAATACCAGCAATACAAACCGCTATACATTTTTTTTTGGGGGGGGATATGACCAACTATAGATTTCTTCAAAGAAAAATATTCCCAGAAATAGATTTTTGAAGAAAAACATTACCAGCAATAAAGATTTTCTCTGCATTAAATAACCCATTGAGGTTTATATCCCGTTAAACAAAATAAACCAAACCAATCTAAACCAAAGAATACATATTCTATTCAGACGAATCTATCCTAAAAAAGTTGTCGGCATTAAATAACCCATTGAGGTTGATATGCCGTAAAACAAAATAAACCAAACCAATCTAAACCAAAGAATACATATTCTATTCAGACGAATCTATCCTAAAAATGTTGGCGGCATTAAATAACCCATTGAGGTTGATATGCCGTAAAACAAAATAAACCAAACCAAACTGTTTTGGACATATCTGCTAATATCTTGTCCATTGTCTGTTGCCATATTGCTGGGCTTGATTCAGTACCAAATGGTAAGGCGATTTTTACTGGTATACGCCCTTCTGTGTATTATTGGTTAAATACCGCTTGGATGATTCTTCCATTTCCATTCACAGGTATGTCTGCTACAAGTCAATCTTTGTAAACTGTTTGTGAGAATGTCTTCAGTTTTTGGCAAGGGGTATTGGTATATTCTCAGACATGGGTTCACGGTGGCTTTATAGTCTCCGAAAATCCGGACTGTTTCTGACTTTTTTACTACAGGGACAACTTA
Source organism: Acanthosepion lycidas (assembly GCA_963932145.1). NCBI lineage: Eukaryota > Metazoa > Mollusca > Cephalopoda > Sepiida > Sepiidae > Acanthosepion > Acanthosepion lycidas. Next base: position 19,279,277 of record OZ010597.1, read on the forward strand.
GGAAGCCCACTCGCTCAGTGTTACTTTTGTCAGGATTCCTCTCTTTTCCATTTGGTCTCTGTTTTTACCACTGAGCGCGCGTAATATGGTATTGACCTGGTCTTTATCAATACTAGTTTAACCTTGTCTTTAGAGTTAGCTTTAACCCTTTTTACGATCCTCAGTTCTTCAGTAAAATCTTCACTTATACTATGAGGAAGTGTCTTAATTTGGCCTGCATTGTCTCCTTTAGTAGTGTTGACTGTATCACCTGTATCTCTTTCCAGTTTAATTTTATATAGCGGACCCCTTCTCTCTGGCAAATAGTGCTGGTTCCTCTGAATACACGACATACAAGTCCAAGTTGTCCATCCGTGTCCTCTGATATTTAAACAAGGCCCTAATTTTACCCCTTGAGTATAGCCGCTGTCCACAATAAGTACGATTTAGAATGTCTGTTTCCCTGAGTGGCAAATGAGAGAACTTTTTCTCATAAATTCTGAACGGTACTATCGTGACTTTTGACCCTGTTTCAAAGATCCGCCAGAAATGTAAGGTGTAATTCATATTACCCTCCCGTCCGCTTTTCTCACGCTATGGACGTAAATGTGCGCGTCTAGAAAATCCTCTTCGTCGCTACTACCTTGTTGTAACATCCTACACTCTGACTCCCAACTGTTTTTAATGCATTTAAACAGAGGTTTATTTTTATGAGCATTTAAAGACTAACTTCTCTTGTTCCTGAATTTCTTCTCCGGGTGGCCTTTTTTTTTTTTCTTTTTTTTTTTTTTTAAAAAGCAAAACCTGTATGTGGCTTCCTTAAAACGACATGTTATTTGTTGGTGTGGTAGCATGGAGTACCTGTTGCCGTTTCTTTGGCCAGCTTACCCACGTGCTTCTTCGCCTTGAGTTGGATAGAGATCTCGTGACCTTTGCCTTAGCACACAATTATCTCTTTCTACTATTTCTATGGACACGGCTATTTCACTTAGCATAAGTTAAATTATTTTCGGACGGAAACCTTTTCTGAATCTGTTCTGGTTTTAACTTACACACCAGTCTGTCTCTGAGCGTATCGTTGAGGTTGTCGCCATAATCGCATGTTTACGATAGCTTCTTCAGCTTCGACACGTTATTTGTTCACACTCTCGCCTTTCTGCAGGTCTCACTTCTGAAACCAATAATGATAGAATTTGGCGAAATGTGATTTTGCAGAAGCCGAACAAGCTCGTTGAACGACTTCATCTTTGGTTTCTCTGTCACTGTTAAACTCCACAATCCATACATTTTTCCTCTGATAAGATTTAGTAGAGCTGATATTTTCTTCGTATCATCTATTCCATTCAGTTCCAAATGATGTTCCAGTCTTTCAATGTAAGCTTGGAAGTCACCTACAGTTTCGTCGTAGGTTTTCATATTCCCAATGTCATGTAGCGACTGCTATGCTTTTCCACGCCCACAATTTATTCGTCTGTGATTGGCTAGTAAATCAATACTGCTTTTCTATAAGACAATTTAGCAATCGAAGTCATCACTTTGAATTTTTCGGTCGTGAACTTGCTCATATGTTTCTTTAATACAAAATCAGTAAATGGTCAAATTTTAACCAATCAAACATTTTAATATTAAATCAATTTTTCCTGCGTTTTCGCTGGAAGCCTACCGGTAACTTTAAAAGAAGCAATTTTTATCAAAAGCCGCCAGTAGAGTCCAGCTATTTCGCCTGTCCACACAAATCTATGACTTTACTCACAATATTTCAAATGCACACGCAGACACAGATTTTTGTAACACATTATACATATCTCTCTCTGTGACTCAGCCAAGTTCATGAACCAGAACTCTATTAATTTCTCAAAACACATTTCTTAATTAACTGTATTCTATTCTAACAGAAAACTCTATTCAACATAGAATCCTGAACATTCTTATTCAAGAGAAACTCTTTCGAACATTCAATGATAAATCAGAATACAGCTGAAGGGGAACAACTTTTTTTTCTCCTTAATCATTACACTTCATTGCTGGATCGTTTTGTATGTTATATTTCAATATATATTTATTTGTTGATCCACAAGTGGAGTTTCATTGTGTTTTCTTGAATCGTTAAATGTACAATAGATATATGTGCTAAGAATACACATCACAATCATAGGTAGGGTTTCGTAAAAGGATAATGATAATGAGTCCTGAATAAGGAACAACCGAACGACTTGGTAGTCTAAATCAAACAGCTTTATTTTATTTTTTGTTTTTGATGTAAGAAGCTAGCAGTATATTTTCAAAGGGGTAGTTTCGTATGTTATTAGCAGCTATATCTGCATAGGTTAGTTATGTTGATATCTAAAAACTACAAATAGGTATTGTTGGTAATTTTTCATATAAAAAAAAAGTATTGCTGGTATTGATATAATAAAAATCTACTTTTATACTTTCATATTGTTTTGTTCTTGTTTAGAAGGTTTCACTATTTTCCCATAGCTAGGACCCTAACAGGTGCTACCACCCCGGGTCAGGGTGAACCTGAGTACAGCAGCAATTAATAGGTGGTTTCACGCTCCTCAAAACCTCCCGATCAGAGGCCTTGCTGCCAGATGTAGTTTATCATCATACCTAGGACTAATCAAATATTGGATTCTGCTGAAAGTTTAGTAAGTTAGTGGTGAGGAAGGCCAGTGAGTGCAGTGGTTGGAATAAAAGCATAAAAACTGATCTAAAAGAATCAGTAGTATAATAGTATCAGACTATTCAAATACTGGGATTAATATTTTCACGGTAATTGTTCTGATGAGATTTCCTCTTTGGTACCTCGACTTCACAAATTTAAGTGCAGTACTAGATTGGCAGCTAGGTCTCATAATTTCACTTTTTAAATTACTAGTTGTAAATGTATGTTCTATGCTAATAGTTTCTTCTCCTGCATTCCTAGCTTGTGGAAGTTAAAAGGTTGTCGGTTTTATTGTGTATTTTAGGTGAAGGTGTGTGTTCGGATATGTAAACAAAGATAGATGCATACAAAAATTTGAGTTTCTGTTATGGACGTTTATTGTTATGTAGTGAAACACATTTCTCAATGTGTCTTGAGTATGTCTGTTTTCTTTTTTAGTTCAGAAGTAAGTTAGCATAACAATGGTTAAGATGGTTGAACTCGAGTCAGCTTTGTGCAGAGTTAGAACAACCAATAAACTTACTTCATAAGTAGAACTACCAAAACATGTCTGAATGATGTTGTGGAAAAGAAAAATTCCTTTTCAGAAGTGAGGTCATAAAATCACATATATGACCAGAAATCCTTTCTGGTTAATTTATTATTAGGTTGGTGCAAAAATAATGTCGTTTTCTCACATATGTGAGAAAACGACATTATTTTTGCACCAACCTAATACTTGCATCATGGGAAAAATAATTTTTATCTTTTTTATTCTTATTATTTTACTTATTGGTTTTATTTAATTTTCCCACAAAATCTTTTCTGGCTTCCAGTCAACTTTGACCTTCAAAAATTTAAATGCTATGCCGATCCTCATCTTTGTTTAATTGAATTCTTTTTTTTTTTTTTATTGTCCTTTGTTTCTTTCATTCTCAGAAGCCGCTTACATCTTAGTGACTTTTAATCATCTTGCTTTCAAAAAGAAAAAAAAATCCTGATCTTGTTTCAGAAAAATCATATAAAAATAATTAAATATAGTCCTGAATTTTTACAGTCCATAAAATAAATTACCCTGTCCTTGTAAAGTACTTTTGAACATAAAAATGTGACATATTTTTTTAATGTTATCAGAATCTTCTTCCTTGAAATTTAATGACCGCAAACTGTTTACATCTCACAAGATAATGAGTTCACTGGTTCCAAGCAATAAACAATTACTATAATTCTTTGCATCATAAAATTACGAAAAAAGAAAAAAAAATAATTAAAAGCAAAGTTCAGAACATTTTAATTAATTCCTCTTTAGTCATTTCTGATTCATAGGTGGTACTGTTGTTTGGAATATCACAGGATGAGACACTCAAAAATTCAATTATGAAAATTAAAATATATTGATGCCCACCTTAATATTTTTAATAATGCTGTGGTTCTAGATTCAAAATTGATGAGGCCAAAGACTGAAAGATGTATATTTTTATTATAATTAGTTTTAAAAGGGTGACGAGACTGGAGTAACCTCTCGAGGGCATAGGCCTGGATTATGGTATATCGGGGTTATGTACTGCCCAAAATATTAGGTTGGTGCAAAAATAATGACGTAATAATAATGTCGTTTTTTGACGTTAAAAAAATACGTCAAAAAACGACATTATTACGTCATTATTTTTGCACCAACCTAATAGATACCTACCTCTCAGCCATGTGTTAAAATAATATTATAATTCTCTAAGATAAAGAATAAATCAGTTCTCAGTCCAGTTTGTAGCTTCTCAATAATAATGTTAGGTTTTCATTAATGCTTACTCTAATAAAAAACATCTGATTTTACAAGTTGTTTGAGTGTTGCAAAAGCTGATAAAAAGGATATCCATGTTGTAACATGTGGGGTGAATGAAGAGAATACATAATGATACCTATAGATCATATTTTTATTTTCAATATATGAAATAGTACACAATGAGTGCTGGTAGTCAGATCCAGTGTGTACTATCCCTGAACCATCCAACTGGGGGTAGGGGGCAAGCTTGATTGGGGACCCCGAGTAGTGCTTTGTGACCCTCACTGTCTATCAACATTTCCTTTTTTTTTTCTATCTACATTTACATATGTTACAAATTAAAAGGATTATTAAAAGATGAAATTTTTTTTGCAAATTTTAATGTCGTTCTGGGAATTATTTATTTTTTTTTTTTTGTCCAAATCCGTGAATTTCTTTCACTCATACTGAATGAAAAAAAAAAAAAAGCTTATATAAAATTCACTATTTTTCATCCATAATGTTGAATATGTTAAAATTATTAAACTTTTGTAACAAGAAAAATTTCAAGTTGATGTTAAAAATTATCGCAAAACATTATTGATTTATTTAAAATGGAATGATCTATTATGACCATGTCTGTAATTAGTATTTAGATACATTGGATTTATTTTCAATTTTTCTACTTGAATTGTTCACCTATATTGCATATGATCTATTATTGTATAGAATTAGGTTAAAATAAAATTTTTATTTTATATGAATGCCATCTTATGAAAATTGAGATATAGTAGAGGGGGGGGACCTGTGTCATAAACTTGGAGGGGGCACAAGACCCTTACACCAGCCATTCTGTTAGTACTAATAAACTAATAAACCAATGCTTGATGTAAAATAACAGCACTAAAATTTATACTAAAAATAAATATAAATTTGTTTCTCACCACAGTACTACTTGGAGTTTCATGTCAAAAGCAATCAATTGTCAGACACAAATAAGTGACTGACAATTGCTACAAGCATGCTACTCTGAGTAGCAAAGAGCAGTAAGGAACAAATGTAGAACTATTTTAGTATGTAAGTGTGTGTATATATATATATATATATATATATATATATATATATATATATATATACACACACACACCTTTTGCCTTTTCTATAAATACTTTTTGGTAATTGTTCAGATGACTCTTCACTATGGTGCCTCGACTCCTTGAAATTAAAAGCAGTACTGGCCCCATCCTGGGTATGACAATAAACTACATCCACGTCCTGGGTAAGACGATAAACTACATCCAACAGCAAGGCCTCTGATCAGGAGGTTTTGAGGAACATAGGACCACCTCTTAATTACTAGTGTTCCCAAGTCCATCATGACTCGGGGTGATAGAACCTGTTAGGGTCCCAGCTATGGGCAAATAGTTAATCCCCAAACTATGAAAGTGTAAAAATAGGTTTTAATACCAGAAATACTTTGTAAAAAAAAAAAAAAAAAATTATTACCAGCAATACATTTTTGGAAAAAAGATATCAGAAATTAGCAATTATGAGCAGCAATAAAAATTTTATCGGCATTAAATAACCCATTGAGGTTGATATGTCATAAAACAAACCAAACCAGTACTAGACTGGAGACGAGGTCTCATCAATTTACAGATGAGTTGGCTATTTAAATATCTTTTATTTTAATTTTTCAAGTACTTTCGATCTTCTTCCAAGATCATCTTCAGGGGTGCAAGTAGTACAAAACTATATGTTGTTCATTAGTACAAGTATTTATACAAAATTGTCTGTTGTTATCCATTACCATAATTTTTTCATTATGCTTTTAAATGCAAAATGGTTTTCATTAAAACATGAAAAAAATTATCCATTATGGATTTTTTTTCATCTTATAATGTCATTGTCATGCATGCATTAAAGTGTGAAAAAATTGCTTCTTTACAGGCATTTCAGAACATTACTGCAGTGTTCATAGTTGATTCTGTTCAGTATCTGTAGTCTGAATTTAAACAGCTATAGCACATTTCTCTCATCCTTTAACATCCATACATGGAAGGTTATTCGTGAGTATGAATGGATTTTGTTAAAAATTAGAAGACATAATGTCTGTAATTTATTCAATCAGACATGCCTAAAAAAGATTTTATATATATATATATATGTGTGTGTGTGTGTGTGAGTATGTGCGTGTGTGTGTATCTTGGGAGCAATCACTCTTTTATTCTTTCATGTAAGTTTCATTAAAGACAAGGGACTGCAATTAAGCTTGTTATTAATTCATTTCAAATCACAGCTACAATGTGCCGACAGTGTTCGGAAATTAATTAATTCATCCCCAGCATCTTACAAGTCCATGGTGCCATTTCCCTTTGGAAATGTATCTTTCCCCAGATATAGAATGAAACTTCAGCTCACAGTCCTCAATTTGAGAAAACTCAAAACTCACCGTTTCTCATTCGTGAAATATGTCCTCACATGGCACATAGTAAATGAATCCTGCCCATTTGATTCTGGATTCCTAAACATGGCTTCTCCAGATACAAGAGTATCTTCATATATATGTTAAACCATTCTTTTTTGTTTCTCCTTACACTCTGCTTTACCTTGTGATGTATTATTCTCCATATGGGACATGTGTATATATGTATATACATATATATAGTTTTGTGTATGTCTTAGTGGCATAAAAGTATCTCTGAGAACAAAGGATGTTTGTCGTTCATTTTCCTTCCAGCCATTCCATTCTGTCTTTGAACTATGACATTATCATATCACATATATAATAATGCTCATAACAGGTAACATAATTGGAAGAATAAATTTGTCCTCCATAGCCTTTCTTTCATTACATGTGCGTCATTCATGTTGGACTGTAAGTCTACCAAATAAAAATAAAAAAAAACAGTACTTAACCATATGAAATCATCAGATTGAGAAGAAAAAAGAAACGCAACAATTTAACAAACCTTTTCAATCTCCCACCTCTTGATAGCCATCTTAATTCAATATATAACAATAATTGGTTTAATATTTCATTATCTTTTCCAACAGCTTCCCAAACTGTTGCAAATAAATGGATGTGCTTTAATTTTGTTTGTTGATTTTTATAGCCATGTATCAAGTATCAGGTGATTCCTCACTGAGTTTTCTAGCCAAAAGTGCCTGTGTAATTGTTGTAACCTAGGGATGGTTACTGAATAGAATAATCAAACAAAGGTTGGTAATGAACGATAATACTTAGGACAAGAACAACACATATAAGATTCACCAATGGTGCACAGAAGAAGTAGTCAACAGTTAGAAGTGAATCAAGTGAATTCCACAATGAATCTCCAACTGAAGACCAACATAAGTATTTACTACTGTATTTATGTGAATGGGGACATATCCATCATAACAATAATAATAGAGAGTGAATAGCATGTATGTCAGGAGGCTTTTCGTTAAGAAACATTGTAAACAAAGAAATTGGGCCATTGGTTAACTGACGCAATTATATTTCTAAGTGGAATGTAGTACATGTTAAAATATTTCTGCGAGCATTCAAGTCTCTTTTAAGGTAATTTGTCAACAAAAACTTATCAGTAATTTGGTTTGGGCCTTGATTAAAATAACTCTCCTGAACCATGAGAAGATTTGAATTAACAAAAGTTAATTTATCAAGTCGAATGAGAAACTTAGAATATCTAAGCTCAGAAACCAAAATTAATTCTTTCCATATTTTCAGCTGTCTCATCAATGCATTCTGGCTGCCTATTTGCACTTAAAGGCAAGTATTTTAGAACAGTTTTTTTTTTCTTTTGTTCATTACTGTTTCAATCACTTCTTTAATTAATGGTATTATAATCTCTTCTGCAACAGTATATGATCTCTTGTTTTTGCTATATTATACATAGCCCTTAACATGACTTCAATCTAAGAAGGTGCAATCCTAATCGACCTATATGTTGGGCGTTTTTTATATTTCTCTTTCAAAATTCTAAAAAGTGAAAATCTTCATCTTTTTTTGTTAGAGTGAATTCTTTGAAGTTGGTCTTTTATCTTTATGGATATTTTATAGAATCATTGCAAAATAACCTTTCACAATAGAGGATTTGTTTGATTGATTTGTACTTTAAGGCTTATCAACCCTTTTAAGTTATTTAAAACAGAAAAATTTATTTCTGGAATTATAAAAATATTTTTATTTATTTATTTTTGGGTGAGTAAATATTGCATTAATAATTTTTTTGAGAATATCAATGATTTTCACAGACACACACCTTGCTATTTAACCCATGTCTGAGGGGAGGAGACAATTTCATACCTTTGCAAGGTTATTTACACCTAATGTGAACATAACAAACCTAAGTGGAATATCCGCAAACTGCAAACTGTCCCATTCTGAAAACAATGAAAATTAAATGGTTTCTTAGTCAAACTACAATAACCCTGAACCTTTCATAATAAAATTAACCCAGTAATCCCATTTTGAACAATGAAATGTACCAAGTAAGAGAGACAACATCACTTGAAAACTTTCAACAGCAGCAACAGATAAAATGGATAGCGCATGTAACTCAAAATGACATAATCAAGATATTGACATTGATATTGACATTGATATTGACATTGCATACTGCTTCAAATAAAAGCCTAGAAAGGACACCCCACCCCATCAATACCAGAGAGAGAAATGATGGCTACTAGACTTGAAAAACCTATTTTCCTGAAAAATTAAGAGAAAGATTTTGTAAATTTCAACCAATACTGGCTGTTCAGTTGACACATGCTGAACATTTCTTTATAAGGAAACCGATAATATTACTATTATCTTTTATAGGTACT
>OZ010597.1:19293494-19373494 GCA_963932145.1 Acanthosepion lycidas
GACAACATGAGGAAGGCCTGAGAATAAATTGGCTGAAATGTAGTAATTAAAACAAAAAATATAAATAAACTACTCTCAATATAAGGGAAAAAAAAACAATAAGTGCAACTGACAAAAACATGTAAGTTGCCACTTTGAAGATATTTATTTATTCAAATTATAGTTTAAAATTTAAATGATAGTAAGTGAAACACTTTAAATCTGTCTAAAATTATAATGCTAATCCTGGTACCTGATGAAGAATTCAATTAGCAGTAATTCTAAATAAAATATTCAATGTGCTAAAGATATTTAGGCATACAGTGTGACATCTAAACACATCATACTATCAAGATGTCAATGGTATATGTTTTCCACCAATCAATACTTATTGAGAATTGGCTTTTCTATAAGTTCAAAATGGCCGTATATATATATATATATATATATACACACACATGCAGACTTATTCATATAGGGTTACATATTAATTTCACACTTTAGAAAGACTTATGTCTGTTTTCTTGAGAATTCTACCTTCCTCTCTGCAAGAAATTGCACCAAGTGTAATGGTAATTCAACTGAGATAAGTCATTCTAAAAATTACAAATTTGTGTTATGCCCTACAGCTACATATTGAATCAAGAGACAGAGCAACAAATAAATTTAAACATTCACTTATCTATTCCTACTATGAGTTTCACAGAGATTATATCCATTCTTGACAGTAAAAATCCAGAGTACGAATAGATAAGCATTTAATTTGTTTGTTACTGTAATTCTATATAATTCAGAGTAGAGACATGCATAAGTGAACAAACACACACACATATATATATATATATATATATATATATATATATATATGTGGTGGGCACCTCAAGGTGGCATGACGGTTAGCAAGTTTGTCTCGCTAGAACAATTATGACTGAGTAGTGAGTTCGATTCTCATTGGGTGCCTCTTACTTTCAGCCTTGTGCCATATCCGAGCTACACCTGTTTTGAATCATAAAAAATCCTACACACACACATGTGTCTGTGTGTAGATAAAGTGGAAAAGTTTTAAATGACGTATTTTGCTGACAAGATTTGTCTTAGGTTCAGCTTCAGAAATCCCAGTAAATTTTACTTACATACAATTTTGTCTGTCATTCCAACCTGTACTAGTTGAACTTAAGATATATATATATGTAAATTTGGTCACTTATAGCTGTCTCTATTCTGATTTACATGGAATTATATCTACTCTTTAACCTTTTAACTTCTATCCAAATTTCTACAATAATAAAAAACTACAATCAAACAAAATATTTGTCCTGTAAAAATTTAGATACAGTGGATTGCACCACTGAGAAAGAAAGCCTTTTAGGGGATTTCTTCATTAGTACTTTGTTAATTCATTGCTTGGACTCGTTGACAATTTCAAGTAAGAACATTATCAGAAGGGAGAGCATTGCATTCTTTAATCATCCATCCTTTGCACATACAAATTGCAATCTCAAAAGTTTTCTACTGAAGGAATGGTTGCTCTTCAAGAAACTTGATAGAAAAATTTTACATACACAATTAAAAGCACCACAATTTTCTCTTTCATAATTTATTTCTGAAAAAAATCTGAAGCTTAAATAAAATCAAAACAAGTTAAATATATAAATGTTTCCTATTTGTTCCTTATCCTATCATTCTGTCAGATTTTAATCCATATTTGATCCTAATACACACACACACACACACACACATACATATATATATATATATATATATATATGTAAAATAAATAAATTACATAGAAGAGAAATCCAAAATTACACCATTTGAATAGCTATTTCACCCTACAAGAAATTACTTGTAGGATTTGTCAACACAGAGGCATGAAGAAATAAAAGCTTTTATTTCTTCAAACCTCTGTGTTGACAAATTTATTTAATTATATATACTATGTTATGATAAAAACATTGAGCTCTCTTTGTGGATCAGTTTTAATATCTTTTTTTAATATTAGGATTCACTTGGATTATATATCAATGGATTATTACTTGTGTATATATATATATATATATATATATATATATATATATATATATATATATAGTTGAGTTGATGTAAGTTTGTGTCCCTAGGTCACAAACTAACATAAACGGAACTAAATATGTTAGCTCTATCACTGATATTGAGCGCTTTCCAATAAGTACCATGCATAAATAATATATATAGAAATTGCATATATATATATATATATATATATATATATATATACACTTGCTGTAAAAAATGTATCAATATTTTGGGGAAATCACTTATTTTTATCTTGTGTTTTAGAAAAGTTAAGGAATTTTTTGTTGTTTTTTTTACAATGATATTCACCATGTCCAAATCCAAACAGTCACTCAAGACAGAGGGTTACAGAGTAAGAGACACAGTTTATGGAGATATATGAGGAAGGTAATTGTTAATCCTGCACTTGAACAGGTTAAGACTATAGTGGTCAGGGAAGCATCCTCTTGAGAGTTGGTTCCGCAAAGCAGCAGCTCATGGGAAGAAGTTGCTTGAGTAGAACTTATATCCTACAAAGGGAATGAGCGTGGTTTGCTACAATGTGCATGGTATACCAGGTTTCATTTGTGAAGTTTTATAACTGGTGGGACTAAGGAATGTAGTCCGTCTGTCAACTTTCCGTGGAAATAGCAATAGAGCAGTAAGGCTTGCAATGATTTATCTGTGGGAAAGGGACTGTTAAGTTGAAAAAAATCCATCACCCATAAGGACATGGGAACATTTTTGGATTCTATCAAGTCTGGAAAGTAAAGACTGGGCATCTCCTGTCCATATATAACAACAGTATTTCATTTTCAGCCTGATCTGACATTTCAGTCATAGAATCTGTGGTATTCTGAACATTTGACTGTCTCTTCTTGGGAACAGGTCCTTTCTTAGTAATCTCCCTTTTGACTGATTATTAATAACCTCCCTTTGTGGTTGACTCTTCAAAACAAAATGTAGCCATCTTGTCATTAAAGCCTTCTAACGGTCACACGTCTTCTTAACAATCATTTCAAAATTTAATTCTGCAAATCACCCTGTGCCCTCCATAGTGAATGTCAAGTTTAGTTTTGTACTTGGCTTTTATGAATCTTTCCCTAATCCTAAGTGTGTACTGGAGCAAGCTCTCAAAAGAATTCTCCTCGCTTTTATTCTTTTTACATACTTCAGGTGTATCTTCTGTTTCGTTGAGTCTTCTATAAGCTGCAAAATAAAGCGAATTGTTTTGTACTATGTGTGCCTTCTTTCCTTTTTCTCTTCTGCTTTCTTTTTTTCCTTTACAAATTCCTTTTATTCAGATTCTCAAAGAATCTCTTCTTTAGAGTCTGGATGCAAATGAAAGCCAGAATAATTAAAAGGAAAACTGATTTTCATTACAATAACAACGTAGCTTAAAAAATTGATTTCTTGTATTAAAATACCAAACTATTTTCATGTGACTATTATTTTAGTTAACTTATACAAATGTCTTTCTGCTAAATTGTCTTAATTGTTTCCAGTAAATTGGTACCTAAATTGGGTTGTATTGTTCTTCATTATTTTTTCTAAATGTTCTTTTCTTTAATTCTTAAGCCAATTTTAATTTTAATCAACTTTTGACCCAAAACCACTCTTTTGTTAAAATGGCACTTTTTTCTCTCAACTAAATTTCTTAATTGTCATTGGTTCTTTTGTTTTGTCTTGTCTTTTGTTTGTTTATTTCTTTTGCTTGGAGACTGTCTAAACACAGTCCTCTTTTAAATATTACATATTTTCTTAATGAAAATCATATTACAAAAAAAAATGAAAAATGTTAAGAAAGAACAGAAAATAAATAAAATAAAAACTTCAAACATTATGTCCGTGATACCAGAAGTCTTTTAGCGGTAACGTTTGTATAGAAACAATACTGCGTGATTTGTTTTTAGTCAAAGACTTCATCCAGATAAAAATAACCAAACACGACAATGAAGTACTTTGAGTCTAAAGAAACATTTCCCTTTCTTCAGACTGCTGTGCTCTATTGAGATTTTTCATACAAAATTCAAAACCAGGATCCCCAGGCAATAAGTGAAATTGCAAAACGTGTTCATTGATAAATTGAGATAAAACTCGTCTATGGCACAATCCAGATTCTGAACCTGAATAACTGTTCTTTCTTATCTATTTTCTGTTTTTTTTTTTTTTGTTTTTTTGTTTTTTTTTACAGCTTTCTTGTTAGCAAATTGGAATATTTTCCAACTGAACTCAGAATATAATACAAAGCTGATTCAAAATGGAGCTTGAGAAAAAGAATAAAAACTGAAATAGAACCGTGTTTTTAACTTGAAATTATTTTGGTGAATAGATATATTTTGTGATAGGAGTAATATTAGTTAATAGAATTGTTGCTGCACTAAAGTTTCTTCAAGCAAAAGAGTACAAGAATGAATATATAAACAGCAATTATGTGCATTCAACAACAAATATATATATATATATATATATATAGTGATACTCGCTTGGAAAAACCTTAGGTATTTTGGCTTGTAATGGAACAAACCAATGCCCAAGGAAAAATGAGGAATAAAAAAAAGAAAGAACTAAGACCATGAAATTGAGGTGAAAACAATCGTCAAGAATTCAAGCTCAGAGTCCAAAAGAAAAAAACCTCCAAAATGAGTAAAAGTAACAACGTAAAGTGCTCAATATAAGAAGTAGAGCAAACCTAATATAAACCTAAAGAGCTAGGTAAACCTACCTAGGTTTCACCTAAACAGATTGTCAGGGTGAACATATATATATATAAATATTATGATAGGATAGTATTGTAATATTGATAGGACTGTAAACACAATAAAGTTTCTTCAAACAAGAATGTATAAGAATTAATATATAAACAATTACACACATTTTGGAGGGACCAGACAATAAAGTATACAAGACAGAGAAAAATGTGGTGAAAATGGGATTTCCTCCCTTAGACGTGTAGTCATGTGACTAGGCTTCCATGGCATCAATATAAAGACACACTGATTCAAAAATCTTTCCTTTTTCCTGTTCTCTGAGAACCATCCACTGCCAAGCAAGTAACTTATTCCAACACCAATCCCATTTAGACACACTCACACTTAGAGTTCCTAAAAATTTTAATTTTTGTGTAAATATATTTGCTTTTATTTTAAACAAAAAATGTCTATTTGCATTATTTACTTCTCTTTCTTTATTAATGGCCTTCATATTTTATTTATTTCTATACTAATCTTACTAATGAGTTCACATAGCTTAGCACACATACTAATTCTTTCAGACATCTGATTTTCCAGTATTTTTACTTCATTTCACAAGGGTTAATGACTACACTTTTCCCTTCATACATGATCAACCATTCCTGATTTCATTGTCTCACCCCAAATTAAAGCTTTTCAATATTCCTCTAACATTAATTATAGAGGGCAGCTAGTTTCACCTTTATATTCTTTGCTACAACTGCAAGGAATGGAGTATACACAGTTCTTGATCATGTTCTCTTCCATAGGGTGGAGATTCTTCTGAATATTGTCTTGATTTTGTAATCTCTTTTGATTAGCCCTTGACACAAGGAATTAGAGACCATGGCAATTTTTTGGTATTCTTCCATGATGCTTCTGTTTCTGCCTGCAGAATGCTTGCAGGTTAGCTGTTATTTTGAAGAGTACTTCAATGCTAATCATTTCCTGTTGGTAAGTGTCTGAGTCACCACATATAATTTTTGCATGGTGTTAAAGGGATCAGACCCTCCTTTTCTTTACTATGTATAGATGGTAGGAACTGATGTTGAGGTATTTTCCAGTGAAGGTTCACTTGTGATATACAGATGACTTAAACCCATTCTCAGTGCGAGTTATTAGTACACCTAGGAAGGCTAGTTGATTATTTTCTTCCTCAATTGTGAACTGGATCAAAGGGCTCATTAAGTTCACATGGTTTAGCAGTATTCGTACAGCTTCAGAAAGCTTATGCCTACATTGAAGCACCAGCTTCCATACGATTACTGAAGTTAAGCAACAGGATGTGTAATGGATAATGGTTTGGAATCATTAATCAGAGAGCCAAGTTACTGTTCTAGTTATGTTCATTATATTCCCTTATGTGCAGATACCCTTGAGAAAAGTATGCATCCACCTCTCCTCCCTCAGCTATGGATTAATTAGTGAAAATTGTATCACCAAAACCATTTTTATCTTCAAAATAATAAGAAGAAAATCATGTGCAAAATATTTAGATTTCAGTTTTAAAAATCCATAGAGTTTGATATCCTGCTAAACAAAAACAACCAACAGTTTTGTAGGCATGGTAGAGTAATGGATTGTGGCTGAGATTGAGTAATCGGACAGCCAAGCTCAGATTTCAGTCAAGTTTATTATATTTACTCACATGCTAATATCCTTGAGAAAAGTATGAATCCAACTCTTCTCAACCTACCACAGTTATGGGTAAAGAGTTGGACAGACTGAGTTCTATAGACTTAGGTGACAACCAGTCTAGAGATGGTGACTTGATAGAATCCCCTTCTCCCAGCAGGCCTGAGCTACCCTTAGGGGTGCATTGGCCCATCAAAACACACACTGGCCTGGCTGAAATGTATCTGTTGCATGTCTTGCACATTCTGTTACAGGTAGAGAAAGTGTTTTACTTTCTTTTGTTAGGCCAGAGTATGAGGTGTCACCTATGTATCTTTGTCACACTGTTGGCTTCAGTGATGTCATTCTTAAAGCATATATATGTTTTCTATCATTGGTGCCAACAGTGAACCCATAGCTAAGGCATCCTCTTGTTGGTATATTTCAGGCTCTAGTTGGAGGAATTTTACCTGTACACAGAAAGTCAGTATTTCTATTAGATTATTTGGATGCTAATATATGCACCAAAGTAGAGGTCTGATTCCAATCAGTTTCAAACCACCATAGGAACTCTGGTGAACTGGCTCACTGCACCTAAATTATGACTGCTATGAATAGGAGACGCTTGGATTGATTCCACAAGGACTTTTGAGCCCCTAACATATGATGAGGATTTCCCTGTTAGTTGAGTGACTACATCCACTAAAAGTCTGCTCAACAGGTGATATGATGAGCCCCTGCCATTTAATATAGGTCTCAATGGAATATATGCTTTGTGAATCTTGTGGCAATGTTCATTCTACATTTCTATAGTTCAGTCTATACTTATTCACTGTGAAGTTCTTGTTTAAGATCTGTGACAGCTTCCTTTCAGTTTTCAGGTTTAGATCCTTTTTCACCTTGCTGAGCTCATCCTTTTGCTAAGAACCATGAATTCTGCCTTCTTTTAATTTATGTTTAGTTATTTTTTTCTCACATTCCTTCATTACCTTCTGTAGGAGCTTTTGTAGCTTTCTTTCAATGTCTGCTATCAACACTGTGTCATATTTTATGTTAAGATTGTGGCTGCCAATTTTCTCAAAATCAGCTCATTGTATAGATTGAATAAGTCTGGTGGGAAGACACATCCTTGTCTTACACTCCTTTCTGTTTTTGTATATTTACTGAATTCATTTTCTATCTGTATGCAAGTGGTTTGCTGCCAGTATAGGTTCTTGATTATTCTAATATCCTTCCCAAATATGTCAAGGTTGCTGAGCAGTTCTAACAGATCTTTCTTGAGTACTTTATTGAACACCTTTGGGTAATCTATAAAGCATGGGTACATGTCCTTCTGCATTTGTATTGCTCTTTCTGATAAAATTCTGAGCATAAATATTGCATTCCTTGTTCCAGTGTCTTTGACAAACTTTCACTTTTCTTCTCCTATCTTGGGGTCTGATTCTGCTGTGCATTCTATTCATCAGAATTCAGATGTCCTCCCATATGGCAGTGAATGCAGGTCAATCTTGTCAAAGATAAAGAGACTTGAAGCTACAGAAATGTGGTTCTACAGAAGGATACTGAGGATACCATGGACCAAACATGTGAGCAACAACAATGTTTTAGATAAAAATAGAAAGAAAAAGGAAACTTATACTTAACATCAGGAAGGGACAGTTTAAATTTCAAGGGCACATAATGAAGAAAATCTGATACTCCCAGGACAGAGTGAAAGAAAGAGGGACAGGGGAAAGCAGTGCATAGCATGATGGGCTTGAGTAAATGGATAGTGAAACAGGCTTTAGGAGAAATAATAAAAAAACAATGTATTAAGATTTACAGGGGACAGTAGGTTGTGGAGGACCACAATCGCCTCCATTCTGAATAGCCACCATCCCCAAATAGGTTTGCCAATTTCTTAGCATATTCCATTTTGTTCATTATCCCCAGTGTTGCCTTTATCACTTGGCAGTATGATGACAGATGCACTCATCTGTCATTTGCTGATATGGACAACTGCTCTTAATAAATCATGGTGGGTATTATTGCAACTCCTACTTTAGTCTTTCATCTGTACAAGTATCCATATTTAGCCACTTTTAATTATTTAAAATTCCTGATTGTATGATTTATGTTGTTGGAGTTTTTGTATTTGTCTGAATTGAGTTTTATTTTGGAATGTCCTGTTCAGAGACTTTGTGTTCCTGTTGATTTTTTTTCCAGTGGTTGCAAATAATGTTTTCCCTTACAAAAGTAGACTTTGATCTTTACACTAGAGTTCATGCTTTTCTGGAACTGACTGATATCTTCATAAGCTTGGTCTAACTAGCTTTACATTTGTCTATATTTCTAAGATGAGGTATTATATATGCTATTTACATTATTCAGACTATTGTCCTCATCTTTGTCGCCATATTTATTAGAACGTTTGGGCCTTTCAGTATCTGTCTATATTTCTGAGATGAGGTATTATGTATGCTATTTACATTATTTGGACTATTGTCCTCATCTTTGTCGCCATATTTATCACGTTTCGGCCGTTGTACACTCTGGCCTTCTTGTGCTGGTTAGAATGTCAAACTGAACCCTTTATTTCGCTAACTGAGGTAGACCATTCTAGTTCCACATGCCATGTCTAATGGATGTTAATTATCAGTTATCTCCTGTTAATTACTCTCTCCAAGTTCTCCACCGGCTTAACCAGGTATTGAACTCGCACTCTTCAGGTCCTGTCACTGGATCTAACTAACGCCTTTATCCACTGTGTCATATGTCCTTGATGCTTTACATTTCTATGTCTGTATAGGAATGTCAGGTGGTTTAACATCCATACCAATTTTTTACTAATGATATTGGTGTATCACATTTGGTCCATACCAATTTGACAATTTCTCAGATGAGGAGTTATCATTATTTATATTATTAGTAGGCCTAGCATAAATGAAATATGGGAGCCATTACTAAATAAGTAAGAAGTGAAAACAAAGTGAAACCTCTGTAAGTGTGGTAGCAGCTGCACTAATCAGCAGACATGTTAAGTTTCAGACACTCAGGATCATCACTCAAAATAACCTAATGAATTAAAGCATTGTTTCATGAATTTTCTAATTGTGAGTTCAAACCCTAGGACAGGTAGGTAAAATTGAACAGCATAAAATAAGAACTAGACAAAATAACTCTAAAAGGAGATTAATTTACCTATAATAAATAAAGGATCCTATTTGAAATTCTCTAAAGGTTACTCAGATTTGATGATGGCCGAAGTGTACAATTGCGAAACATTGTGATAACAAGAAAAATTGGGACAATAGATGGAAATAACAGAGACATGTAAATAATGATAACTTCTCATCCTAGAAATTCATACATAAAGATGTTTGTCATTTTAAATTTTGATTAATATTTCAATAAATTTGACTTACATTTGTTATTATATTAATTTCCCATAAAACATAATTATTTTCTGAACGCACTTACATAATAAAAAAAAAATGTGGGCTGTTATGATAGGTGTTCTCTCTGACAGATGTAGTCTCATCAAGAGATGATAATCCTCCCATAGGTATAGTGATACTGCCTTTTATACAGTACCTCATTTTCATATCACTACATCTCCTTGGACCTAAGAGGCTTTATACTTTTAGTTGATCTTTGACTTTATTTCTTTTTATGGGAGATCTGTTTTTCCTCATTTGAATCATCATATCTCTAGTCATTCATCCCCAGACTGTTCCTCACTACTACTGGATACACTCATTCTCTCTTTCCTCTCCTGTTCTTCACTTTCATATCTCTGGTGATCTTCCTGATCACTCTCAATACTGGATTCATCCTTTCTTACATCACCTTCAATGTATCCACTCCTAACACATCAATTACTAAAAGACCATGGCTTTTGATGTTTTCCACCACTATGATAGGTATTATCTGAAATCTATTTTTTTGTCTCAAATGAGCCTTCAAAGGATCCTAAAATTTTGATGATTGACCCATCGAACCGTTTCAACTGGAGATTACTTTTCTTTATATTTGGTCTACCCATTTTTCCCCAAAATTCCTCGACATCTAACATCACTTCCAGTATCCACCTGCATGAATAAAGTTACTCCATTTTCCTTCTTTTATCCTGTGCTTTTATCTCAAATACTTCCATACTTTCAGTTGGAGGATCTATATTTTCCACTTTTTCCACTTTTCATATATGCATACTGTCTGGAAATGATTCCTCTTTTCACACTTAAAATGCCATTTCCCAAAGGCCGGACACTTATTTTTGCTTTTTTAATATTCCTTATTGCAATATCTGAATAAAAGTAAGCTTTTAATAGCACTGTAAGTCTCCATGCTGCCTTCAGAGGCATTAAATTTTTTTATCAATTCCAATTGTTGTAAAAAAAACTCCACACATACTTCCAGATTTGAAGCTGCTCTAGAATTTTATGCTTGTATGAGATGTTACACATTCCTTCCATCAGTTTTAGCCCAATTAGCTCATCTTCACTATTTACATTATTTGGACTATTGTCCTCATCTTTGTCGCCATATTTATTACAACATTTTGAACGTTGTACTCTCCAGCCTTCTTCAGGTGGTTGGAATGTCAAACTGAACCCTTTATTTCACTCACTGGGGTAGCCTGTTTGCCATGTTTAACGGATGTCATTTATCAATTATCTCTCCAAGTTCTCCACTGCCTTAACCGGGTATTGAACTCACACTCTTTGGGTCCTGTCACTGGAGCTAACCAATGCCTTTATCCACTGTCCCATGTGTCTTTGAGGACATCTGTGAATGAATTTCTGGGTATTATAAACCTAATGTTGCAATTTTTTGCTGTTATCATCGCATGTTTTTACCAGAGCTCATATTTCCATGTTTGTTGGTATTATCGCTTTTCTCTGGCACTCCTTATTACTGGTTCCCATATTGTATTCATTTCTATGCTTGGTTGGCTCAGGAGATTTTTGTGGCCTAGCATATGTGATGATTCCTTAAGTTTATGAATTTTCCAATGGTGTTCTCTGTCTATGATCTCAACCTGATCCCACAGAGGGCAGTGATGTCCCTTCTCTCTCCATATGTGGTCAGCCATACCTGATTTTTCCACTTCCCCTCGTGTTACAGCTTTCTGGTGTTTTTGAAGCCTTACCTTAAGGGGGCGGTTTGTCTCCCTTTATATTTCTTTTCACAGCTGCATGGGATAGCGTACACACAGTCTTTAGTCATGTTCTCCTCTATGGGGAGGTCTTACTTGAGAGAGATATCTGTGAAGTGTCGTCAAGCTTTTGAAGGTAGTCTTGATGTTATATGGACCACAGATCCTTTGTATTTTCTCTGATAACCCCTTCACATAAGGCAGGCAAAGAGTGTTGTTGTCCTCCTCTTGTACCTGCCTATCCCAGTTTTTGGGGGCTGCTGCCATATACCCAGGGTAGTTGTTACAATTTAGGGTTCTACTTATACTGACCAATTCTTTATTTAATGTTTCTGGGTCACCACTTATGACTTTTGCTCGGTGTTGTAAGCAGCAGACAATCCCTTTCTTTATGCTGTATGGATGGTGAGAGTTGAAATTGAGGTACTGTCCGGTGAATGTTGGTTTATGGTATACGGATGTCTTCAACCCATGCTCTGTTCACGATATTAGAACATCCAGGAATGGGAGTATGTTGTTACTGTCTTTCGCCATCGTGAACTGTATCAAAGGTCTTATTAAGTTCACATGGTCCAGTAGAACTTGAACATCTTCCTTGTGTGGCCAGAGTATGAAGGTGTCATCTATGTACCTTAACCATATAGTTGGCTTTAGAGATATAGATTTTAATGCCATTTCCTTAAAGTATTCCATATATATATATATATATATATATTCACCATTGCTGGTGATAATGGCAAGCCCATTGCTAAGCCCTCATCCTGTCAATATATGTGTGATCCCATTCCGAAGTGTGTTGTTCGTGTACAGAAAGTCAACATCTCCATCAGATTATCTATTGGAATACTGGTCATGATAATAATTTGGCACGCAGTGTATGTGAGGTAGCTTGGTGTAACACTGCGATAACTGCCTATATGTCTTAGGTGCGAAGTGATCCTTGTTCTTGATTAGTATTAGGTTGGTGCAAAAATAATGACGTAATAATGTCGTTTATTGAGGTTAAAAAATACGTCAAAAACGACATTATCACGTCATTATTTTTGCACCAACCTAATATCTGTAACAGCTTGCATTCCGTTTTCATTGTAGGATCCTTTTGTACTTTGCTGTAGCTACCATTGCTAATGAGGTCTTCCAGCTTTCTTGTAAAATCTGATTTGTCCATCACTACAGTCGCATTACTTTTGTCAGCCGGTAGTATGATGATGTTTTCATTCCTCTGTAGGGATCTGATCACCAGCTTCTCCAGTTTTGTGATGTTTGACCTGGGTGGCTTGGCCTTCTTCAAGGTCTGTCTCACCTTCCATCTCAGTTCAATACCTGGTTAAGGCAGTGGAGAACTTTCAGAGGGGAATTAACAGGAGATAACTGATGACTGACATCCATTAAACATGGCATGTGGAACTAGAACAGTCTACCCCAGCGAGCGAAATAAAGGGTTCAGTTCAACATTCCAATCACCTGAAGAAGGCCGGAGCATACAACGGCCGAAACATTGTAATAAATATGGCGACAAAGATAAGGACAATAGTCTGAATAATGTAGATAGTGTACATAATACCTTATCTCAGAAATATAGACAGATAGCTCATCTTCAATAGGCATTTGTTCTGAACCCTTTTCTTCAAACTCACAATATCTTGACTCTTCTTTCAATTGCTGTACATATTGCATAATAGTTTCATCAGGTCTCTGTCTACTTTCAAGAAATTTAGTTCTTTCTGCTATGGTCAATTATTTTTCTTTGGTCATATATTTGCTTTTATGATGGCAGCAATTTCTTCATATACTAAATCTTCCAACACTTTGGAATAGACCATGACAGGAATTTTTTTTATTGCCTCACATCCCACTGAGGCCAAAAACAAATCCGTAACTTCATTTTCTCCTCCACTACCTTTGGTGTCCTTTAACTATTTTTACTCTGGCCAATGCTGAGAAACACTTAAGCCAGGTTTCTACATATTCCAGATCCTCCATCGTGATTAAGTAACCTATCGGCGATACCATATTGTTATGGTAGGTATTCTCTCTGACAGATGAAGTCTTATCAAGAGAAGATAACTCTCTGGTAGGTATAGCGATATTGCCTTTTATACAGTACCTCATTTACATATCACTACATGGGCAATTCAAAGTTGTGTAATGGTTAGCAGCTTGTCTCACTGAGTAGTAAGTTCTATCCTAACTGGGTGTTCTACACTTTCAACCTTGTGCCTCATCTAAGCTGTGCTTCATAAATTGCTTGGGCACTTTCATGTAGCGTAATGGGTAGCAAGTTTGTCTCACGAGATCAGTTACAACTGAGCAGTAAGCTTAATCCTCACTGGGTGCCCCATGCTTTAAATTTTGATTGTAATAACCACAATATATATTTTTGTAGGATATCCATTAAACATGGCATGTGGAACTAGAAGAGTCTTTGTTGGCACTGGTCTCTGAAATTGTTTTTGAACCCTGAGAAGCAGTATGCTTCTATTTTTAGATCTATAAAGGGGATTCAAAATCTAATTTCTCCTAGAGGTGCAAACTTTTGTGAATTATAATTGAATTATTATTTTCTAAATAGTCCAAAAATAACATGTTTTAAGTCTACAACTACATACACCAAGTATTTTGGCGGTATTTGCCCTAGTAATTATTGTTTATCAAACAAACCTTCTGATGGGATTTTATTAGTTGAAAAATGTATATAGGATTTAATTCCTATACATCCAGCCAGGAATGTACATGTATTAGAACCCTTTTTGTTTTCATACCAAGGCACTCTCCTAACATATATGATGTGCCTGGCCATATCATCAGTGACATAATCCACAGGTTATTAGGGGTTTTGTGTCTCACAATATCATACCACTTCATTCAATTGACCCAGGTACCAAGTTATCCAACACTACATTTATATGAACAACTTTTATGGACAGGGAAAGACTTTCTTACATACACAGCAAATCCTCCAAACAATGCCTTTCTGGGATCCCCTGCTCCTTAAGAAAGGAAGAATCCAAGTTGCTGTTTTCCTCAATACCATATAGAGACAGTTACAATGTCCATTCTGTATTTTGGCACCCAGCTGGTAATCTAATTTCTTATTTTTTAAATTAAAAAAAACATACTGGTTAAATTTAAAAAACCTACGTTTTCTAAAACACCCAATAAAAAAATAAAATACTCAAATTTATTACTCAAACTTAACACATATGGTGTAAAATAAAATTTTAAAATTCGTTTTCGGACATGTAAACTCTCTACGTCGCGAGGCTCTCGGAGAAAACGAAAAAAAAAATCAACATTGCAAACTTAACTGCACACGTTAAATGACTGTATGTTACTGTAAATAAAACCTCTTATTAACCGTCAACGTGGCTTTGTTCATCACAGGACATAATGTCCAAATATAATGTTTTAATTTATTCTATCTACCATCAAAATAGATACTTTTTTCCGTAGTGAAAGTAAGAAATCGACACCGCTTGTTTTTTAAAAACATTTACCAAAAATCATAAAATTATCCACTTCAAACGAAATATGGGTAATTTGCAGTTCAGGAGCCGCACTCAGTTTGTAATAAAAATTTCCCGAATAGTTACATTTAATTGTAAATGTACATGACTATTTCGAAAATAACAAATAAATTTTGATAAAATCTACCGTTTTGGAGTTATCGAAAATAAAAAATCGAACTCATTCGGGTCGCGGCTACAGCACGGCAGCTAATGCTGGCGTTGTTTGTAGACATTTGCCGCAGAATAACCATGCATGGAAGCCTCACTTGTCTTGATTATTATAACGCAATGTGCAAATTTTGCGCGAAATTTAAAAAGACCATGATTATTTACAAAATACAAAAAAATATGCTAGAAAATGAATTAATAGTAACAAGGATAAATTTAATGTTCATTTTTTTATTATTTTGGAATTTTAAAAAGCATGATTATTTAGAAAAAATATATAAGCAAATAACTTAGACAAATTTACCAAATAAAATTTCAGTACAAGCTTCACTTTCACAAGTGTCTGATTTACAAAATAAAAAAAGAAAGTAAATTATTGACACGAACAAATTTAAGATTCAAATTTTTTTTTTATTAAATTTTGGTGTTTAAAAAGCATGATTGTTAAGTACCTTAAAATAAGATTTCGTTAATATTACAATTTGTTTTATTATGAATTGAAAAGCAACACTTTTCATTGCTTTTCTAAATAACTTGAACAAATTTACCTAAAACCCTAACCCCTTAACCAGTAATTGAGATGAGTAAGATCAATAAAAAGACTGTTAGTGTTAAGTAAACTTCTGCGCATAGTCCTTCCACAGCAAATGTATACAAACAACGTCAGTAATGACAGCCGTGCTGTAGCCGCGACGCGAATGAGTCCGAAATTTTAGTGTCGATAACGCCAAAACGGTAGATTTTATCAAAGTTTCTTTGTTATTTATGAATTAATCATGTACATTTTACACTTAATTTTTATTACAAAGTGTTGCAGGGATTGCACTGCAAATTACCTTTGGTTAATTTGCAGATTAGGACCGACGCTCAGGTTGCAGCGAATTCACGAACCAGCAAATACCATTCCCTCGTCAAGAAAAGAGAGGTAAATTTTTCGACTGGTCACAATAGTCATAGAGGATTCTGGAGCACCCCACTTGGCTTCGGAAAAAAATCTACTTAGAGTGTGCTCTTTAAGTTTATAAAAAGGCTAACGTTCTCTTTCTTTTTCATCTTGCTTCCAGATGTACCCGAACGTCGAAAGAGTGTTGACACCAGGGCGCGTTCACTTCTTTGGTCCTTCCACATTGGAGTTTAGATTTTTCAATTGTTTTTTGGGTTTTTTTTGTCGTGTCCACTAAAATATCAAATACAATATTTATAAACCAATCACACTCAAGAAAATAGTTAACATCTTAAAACACACGAATAAAACCAAAGAACATAAATCAGAAAGTTTGTATTAGTCATCATGATTTAGGTAGATACTGCCAAAATATCGTTCGGACGTAGTAGAAGACATACCACGTGGCTTATTAGGACCAATTAGAAATAAATAATTTAATTCTGGAGCCGATTTTCTTACGAAAAAGTGTATAAAAACACACGAAATCCGGCCCTAAACAGGATACTCACAGCTGTTACCAAGGTCCTCGCCACTCTTCAGACTTCGCCAACAGTAAGAAACGTTTTCTAGCTATCTCTTGTATCCTCTTTACTATGAAAAACCTACACACGTGTTGACTTTTTCACACAAACACACATATAACATTTCATTGTTTCTCACATACGTACACAAAAACAATTTATATTTTATTTCAGAACTTTATTAACCCAAACAAAAAGACATTACTTTCCGTTTCCAATCTATGACTAACTGCTTGTATTCTTGTCGTTATATTAAATTAATGTTTATTTGTTGAAACTACGTTGTCTTTTCTACTGAATTTTATTCTTTCAATGAAAATCGGTTGGTTTTTCTAAACGGTCGAATTACAAGCAACCTCGCAATAATATTTTATGTTACTGTATCGAACCCCGACACTCCGAATTTTAACATTCAATGAAAAACCGAGTAAAAGAATTTCTACAGTTTTTATTTCCCTCCCAGCACAGACAAAAATTGTACATGTGTGGACTAGTTAGAACTTCATAGAGACTCTGAGGTACTGTGATGGATGTAGCAAGAATGTGTTCTTTTGGTCTAAGGAATATTGTGATATGTTTGGGTCCGTGGTATGTTTTGGCCTTGTACCACATTTTTGTGTTACATGCAAAATAAATATCGCTTTTTTGGTTCTCTGCTGATTGAACTCTCATACATATGCATATGTATATCACAGATATTTGTTTCACACACACAAACAAGGACATTCTTATAGTTTTAACGTCTATTCCTTTGATTTAAATTGTGTATACCTGCAATTCCTTTTGTTAATAATAGCATGCATTAATAGTCGTTTGTTTTAACCCTTTCTTTGACATAGACGTGTATATACGTTTGTTTTTACAGAAAGTGTCTTTTTTTCTGCCACGGACGAATAAACACGTCCAAAATATAATGTTCAAAAATCAGCTACAGATGTCTTCAATAGTTCGATCTTGATTCTTTATATTCCTTTCTGGGCTTGAAACGAGTCCAACTGTCATCTCATACTTCTGGTAGAGGTGTTAGCCATCTCTCAGATACTTCAAAGTGCCTCAGTTTCTTAGTTTCTATATTAAAAACAAATTTTAAAAAATCCATCTAAAAATGAAACGCTTTCCCCAAAATATTTGCCAGGGATGGGGTTAAATTCCATGTTTTGTGTTACTTATTTTTTATCCGGAGTCACATGAGTCTGCCAATATTATTTGCGAGACAAATAAATATTTACTATAAATTGTCCATACACCTCGTATGAAAAGTGTTGATTCCCACAACAGTATAAAAATTACCATATGTAAGGTAATAATCTTTTAATATTATCTAAGATTTTTTTTTAGGTGGGGAGGGGCAAACTGCGCAGAACGCAAACTCTTTTTTGAAGTAGTTGATTTTCCCGTTCACCACAATGTTGTGATAATAGTATAATAATTGCTGGAATTGTTTTTAAATTTTATCAGTGGCATTCACAAGTCGCTTAGTATATCTACTAAGGTGACATAGTTTACTAATCTTCCTTTGGACGGACGAATAAATTAGGTAATGCAAATATTATGCAGTAATACTAGTTGATAGTGGTTGATTTGATAGTAGAATGATAAGGAAGACATTGTTGTGGAGCGTTTGTGTTTGCGTGTTGTTGTATTAGAAACACATGTGTAACGCCTGGTAGAATATTAAAAGGTTCAACTGAAGATGTAAAGAAGACAAACAAGCAAGACATAGACATATATATATATATATATATATATATATATATATATATATAAATTAAACAAAACAATTTTACAATGGACAGAGACAATAATATATGTGCGTGTGTGAACGTTTGTGTCTGTTCTTTGGTGAATGTTCGTATTTTGGAGAACGTTCGTACGTACGTGTATGTGTGCAAATGGGAAGACGTGGATCTTCTAAGAGAGCTTACATTGTAGTCGCTGAAATGAAGAAATGAAAAAGAGAACGAGGCGGGAAGTCGCCCAGTATTTATAGTATAGGGAGAATGGCCCCTAGTGACAATTTTGGAATTAAGGAGGAGCTAACTCCGATAACATAATGAATATACAGGTCTTTATGTACAATGAACAAATGCGTATTTCATTCAGACATAGATATGGAGTTTACCTCCACTTTATCTACCAAGACACTCGTGTCGTCTTCAGGACTGTAAATGTAAGAGATGTAGATCATTTCACTCTGTTTTGCAAGAGTGTGGGAATAACATCGGGACTTGACTTCGATGGGGCAGAATTTTTTCACTGGCAAACCAACTAGTTAACTTCAAACAAACCACGTGGATATCACACACACACACACATACACTACATTAAGTATATAACTGTTTTCTCTTCATATTAATACCTGTCTGTACAAACGTAAATATTATTTTCTTTATGTTTCTATGAGCTATGTTGTTTATTATATAAATCTATATTATGAAATGGACAAAGTCCGACAATTATTTTAATACATTTTTCATGTTTATACGTTCTTTTTTATAGATATAAATATTTAAGCAAATGCTCTGCTTATAATAAACAATATTAACATTTACCGGCCTGAATGTTCGAGAAAATCATGAAGAATTTTAGTTTAAAAACAGTAAAATCGACCTTGCTAACCGAAACGATCCTCTGTGGCTCAATCGGTAAAAGCACGTCCAGCTATATGACGGTTCTGTATAGGATACAGGTTTGATTTTTTTCTATGAAAATTTTTCGGACATTCAGGCCGGTAAATGTTGTTAATACTGTTTATTATAAGCAGAGAATTTACTTAAATATTTGTAACTATAAAGAGAACGTATAAACATAAAAAACGTCTTAAAATAAATATATATGTAAAACTGATTTCATTTGAAGATGTTGAACATGTTTCTTTTGGCATTTTTCAACCTTTTCGTCTCAATTCCTAAACAACCGCTTTCGTTTCAAAATGGCGCCCCCGCAACTACAAGCAGGTGACCAACAGCAACTTTGTCCAATACAAATTGTAGCACAGTTCAGTAAAATAACACAAAAACCGTGTGAACAAATCTGTATATTTATATATGTTCTTTTTCATATATTTGTGTGCGTGAATTTTATATGAAAGATTGAGAGACTTGTATTTGCCTATATTGCTTTGGAATAATTATTAAACATGACTGTGTACAGTAAAAAAAAAAAAGAAAAAAAAAAGGTCACTAAGCTGTGATGAGTGCTAAATATGATTAGTTGGAGACTGTAAAGAGGAACAAGACACGTCTTCGTCCTGGGTATGACAATAAACTACATCCGCGTCCTGGGTAAAACGATAAACTACATCCAGTAGCAAGGCCTCTGATCAGAAGGTTTTGAGGAGCGTGGAAGCACCTCTTAATTGCTGGTGTTACCAGGTCCACCCTGACCCGGTGTGATAGAATCTCAGGGTCCCAGTTATGGGCAAAGAGTTAACCCTCCAAACTTGGGTCAAAACACTATGAAAGTGTAAACATAGTTTTTAATACCAGCAATACATTTTTTTTATATTATTACCAGCAATATATTTTTGAAAGAAAATATTACCAGCAATAAAAATCTTGTCGGTATTAAATAACCCATTGAGGTTGATATACTGTAAAGCAAACAAAACCAAATCAAGAGACGTCTTCTCACTAAAGCATACTGTGGTTAAGGAGAAAAATGGAGAAAGACTTCTGTGCTCTTTTCTTTTATATAGCTTTGTGTTGGATCAAAGGTAGAATATATTTCGTAGGTGATAAAGGTGACACTTATAGGCGAAGAGATCTGATCTCGAAGATGGGTGAGATGGTTGTGTACTGACCTAGCGTTGAAGCTTACATCAGGTTGGTTCACTGAGAAGCTCTTCGCATAAGTAGCTCAAAGAAAAACACACAACAAAAATACCAAGTCATATATTGACCCTGACTGCTTAAAAGGACTCACTTGAGGGTCACCGACCGAGTCCTTTTAAGTAGGATGGATACATAACATTTTGTTTGTATATTTTTTGTTTTGATGGAAGCATTCATGATTAGTGCCGACATTTAATTTTTAATTTCTTGATTTATTTGTAAGAGGAGGCGCGGTGGAGTAATTGATAGCAGCTCGGATTGAGGAATTGCAAAGCCAAGTTCAAATTCCAGTCAAATCCATTACTTTCACTTACGTGCTAATATAATTGGGAAAGGTATGAATCCTCTTCTTCTCACCCCCCAGCTATGGGTAAATAGCAGGACAGACCGGGTTCTATAACCAACCACAGAAAGAAATGGCAACCTACTTCAGGAAAAAAATCTGCCTCGTCAGTCATGTAACGAAAGGTACATGATCGCCTAAGCGTGTATCACGTATGGCACATAACTGACTGAGCCAGATCCAGTGTTCAGGGATCATGCAGAGAGCTTCTTTTTTATTTTGCTTATGTAGTGTTCATATCCAGCTGAGTGACTGCTCAGGAATAGTTGATGCTGTAAGCTTGGATGTACAGGTGGTGTAATGGATAATGGCTCGCATTTGTTAATTGGGAAGCCAAATTCCAATTCTATTTAAGTTAGTTACATTTACTTACGTGCAAATACTCCTGGGAACAGTATGAAACCACCTCCTCCCCCCTCCACGCTTAGCTATCGGTTAATCAGTAAGACTTGTATCACTAAAACTATTATTATCTCAAAAGAAATTCTTACAATCAAATCTAAAAATATTTTCTGGCTTTAAATAACCTTCAAAATGTTGATAAGCCATAGAAAACGAACGAATGAATCAATCAAATTGAATCCGTCCAAATAGTTTTGATTTAGAGTGAATCAGAAAGAGGTTTAATTTGAGGAATGTAATTGATTCTGGCCAGGCATCTCAACTTCAGTCACTTTCTAACCAACGTGACTTTCCTCACTCTTTTCTACAGATAATAGCAGCTGTTCTGATGAGTTTTTTTTTCCCCTGTTGCTGCGGCTACATGAATTTAGATTGGCAACTCGGTCTCGCCGTTTTACTGATGAACTAGCTAGATGCAACTGCTACATCAACAATTTCTTTTCTCGCACTTCTCATCTGTGCAACACCCTTCTGATTTCTTGCTTCCCTGACAACAACAATCATAAAAATTTCAATGCCACATCAATCGGTATCTTATATCTTCGTGAACATTGTTGCTTTATTGTCCTTTCCTCAAGTCCTCCCGCTAAAGTCTTCTCATTCTCTTTTGCTCTCTGTAACCCTCATTATTGTCTTGCTCCGAGTGAAATGATTAAAAAAAAAAAAATCAAAGAAAATCAAAGTGTAACATTTGACAGCGACATCTAGTGGTTGTTAGAAGTTCTTTAACCGACGAGTGTGGTAATCCTGCAATTTAATAAGACAGTTTTAGTCTTCTTTAAAGCCTGCTTTGTTTTCAGAACTTGTTATTGTGCACAGAAATGAAAACATTCTAACAAACTACCTATAAAGATAACAATAACCTTCTTTTTTTTCTTTTTTGCTTTCTTTCATTCTATGAGTTCTTAAGGTATTTGCTTGTGAAATAACTTTTCACGTAGAGAACCTGCTGATAAAAGTCGTAATAGAAACTATTTCTTTATCTTGACAATAACATTGAATCATGTCTCCAACAGCTACAATGTAATCAAATTGCATATGCATTCAAATTTATTTGATTTTCTTTTGTTTGAATGTCTCGCATGTACAGTAATAGACTGTGTTTTACTATATGTAGGTGGTTTTGTTTTCAGGTGTGGGGGATAACACAAGATTCCCCCAGACACCCAAGCAAATAAATGAAATTTCTGCCTCCTCTTTTAAATGCATTTGCTTATTGAACTTCCTCATTAAAATACATTTAATTCTCATATACACTTTAATTGAAGGACCATAAATTATGCATTATCGTTATTATAAAAGACATGTGAAAGATCTACACACTTCTCCTATGTGACATATTCATTCAGGACATTGTGGATCATGGCTCTTCACAATTTCCTGTTCTTTGTAACTTAATAAATCTTGTCTTTTTTTTATCCCTGACCAAACCTTGCTCCATCAACCATTTACTCAAGCTCCCTAGGTAGGTTTGCGTTGTTTATTTCTATCCCTCTTGCCTTCAACATGTCCTGTGAGTATCAAATTTTCTGAGCCTTCTTTTCTCATTTTGTACCTTAGATATTTCAACTGGCTCTTCTTGATGTTAAATATAAGTGTACTTTTTGTTTCGTCATAGCTCATATGTTCAGTTTATGATATTCTCAGCATCCTTCTGTAGAACCACATTTCTGTTGCTTCAAGTCTCTTCATTTTTAAGGAGATTGTCCAGCATTCACTGCCATATAGAAGAACTGATATTACATAACAGTTCAGTACTTTTTTTCTTTGTGTCTAACAATTATTTTTGTTTCTTAATACTTTGCTTAGCTTTTGGGAGACATCTTTTACAATCCTGATGCAATCTTCGGATTTCAGTGTCGTACTTCCTGTCCTCTGTTAAAACGCTTCCCAGATATTTAAATTGTTGCACTTGTTTGATTTTGGCATCTCTAATTTGTAATTTGAATGTTGCGTTGTTCCTTTCGCTAACAACCATGCATTTCTGTCTTCTTGCAAGTGATGAATAGTTCTTTCTTCTCACTTTCCTTCGCCGTCTTCTGTAGGAATTCTTGTTTCTTTTCTCTATCTGCTATCAATGCTGTGTCATCTGCAGATCATGTTGTTGAGATTGTGACTGCCAATAATGAATCCTAGTAGAATTAAAAATTCTTAAAGAATCGCCTCGCTGCATAGCTTGAATAAGTCCGGTGAGATGACACATCCTTGTCTTTCTATTTTTGTATATGTACTCATTTTCTCTCCATATGCAGGTGGTTTGCTGCCATTATAGGTTCTGGATTATTCTAATATTCTTCTTAATTATGTCAAGGTTACTTAGCAGTTCCAACTGTTCTTTGTGACATACTTTATCAAACGCTTTTAGAAAATCTATAAAACATAGATATACATTCTTTTGCCTTTGTATTACTCTTTCTAATATCATTCTGAGCATAAATATCATATACTTTGTTCTTGTGTCTTTCACAAAGCTGCAATGTTTTTCTCCTACTTTTGGTCTGATTCTGCTGCATGCTCTATTCTATTCATCAGAATTCAGATGATGAGTTTTGTCACATGGCTCATTAGGCTGATTGTTTGATGAAGTTGACATTCGTTTGCACTTGACAACTTAGGCAGTTCTATGAAAATAGATTTACTTAGTTTTCTGGACTATCACTATATCTGTTTACCAGAATTTGAATATACTTAGAGACAATGGTCTTGTGAAGTAATAAAGAATTTATCATGAAGTAATAATAATGAAATATTTATTATATGTACGGCATACTGAAATGTGGAAGAGCTTGGGAGTGAAGAAGTTCATAATTTGATGAATGAGTTTTCACCAAACTTTATATTTGATGTTTGAATTAGTAAATATTTGTATCTCTGCTTTACAGTGTGCAAGAAACCTATAGTGTAAATGGAAAGGAGTTAACTTCAGAAGGCACTGACACTGAGAAACTTGTATAAACAATGAGTTTATATTGGATGAAGAATGTTACAAACTACTACTGGGGAAAACATTGGAGTGTCATCGTATTTAAAACTT
The DNA here is from genome assembly GCA_963932145.1 of Acanthosepion lycidas. Taxonomy (NCBI): domain Eukaryota; kingdom Metazoa; phylum Mollusca; class Cephalopoda; order Sepiida; family Sepiidae; genus Acanthosepion; species Acanthosepion lycidas. The sequence continues at coordinate 19,317,747 of OZ010597.1, forward strand.
AAAGAGACGCTAAGAAAAGCTCAAGGCAGAGTTGGTTAGTTTATCTCCACTGTTTTGACTGGATGAAAAGTATGTAGATTTTTTTTTTCTCACTTTTTGTTATTAACATCTTAAACTTACGGTTTCAATTCTATGTGCTTAGAAATAATGAAAAAAACACTTTCTCAATTGAATTGTTCTCTTCAAAGAATAAAGGCAGTCACTACATGATGTAAAACTTTTTATGTGACGTTTTGGAAGATAACCACCTATCGTATTAAAGAGATAGATGTTCAAATTCATGCCCTTTTCAGTTACATTAAAATATAATGGCACTACTCTTTAGTAATGGAAATCTACAATACAACTATTTTTCACTTTTCAGATATCTGGAATCTGTTATATTGTGCATTTCTTTACTTCTCAAAAATAAAGTTTTCTCTCTTTTCTTATGGATGAATAATGGATATTATATATATGTGTGCGTGTGTGTGTGTGTACGTATATAAAGGTGTAAAATAAGGGATGTGTGTATGTGTATATAAAGGCATAAATGGTAAAGTAAGTGTGTGTGTGCGTGCGCATGCATATGTTTTGTGTGTGTATGTATATATATATATATACACACACACACACATAAAGGCATAAATGGTAAAGTAAAGGATATGTAAATGTGTGTATGTGTGTGTCATACACAGTTTTCTTATCTAATGTTTTTTTTGTTCTTATGATGAAGTTACATTATGTCTGTTTCTCTCTTCTTTCCTCCCCCTCTTTCTAATTCCTTTAGTCTTGTATTATTTCTACTTCCCTCTCTCTCTTTCTACTTCCCCCCTCTCTTTCTACTTCCCTCCTCTCTTTCTGCTTCCTCCCTCTCTTTCTATTTCTCTCCCTCTCTTTCTTTAATTTTCCTTTACTCTTCTAGTATTTCTATTTCTATTCTTCTCTTTTTACTTCACTCCCACTCTTTCTACATCCCATCCTCTCTCCCTCTTTCTTTAACTTTCCTTTACTCTTGTATTATTTCTATTTCCCTTCCTCTTTCTACTTCTCAGGATCTCTCTTTGACTTACCTTTACTCTTTTATTACTTCCAATTCTTTCCCCACCCCCTCTCTCTCTATCTTTGACTTTCTTTTATTTCTACTTTCCCTTGCTCTTTCTGTTTTTAACTCTACTATATCATTTCTGCTCCTCTTTCTCATTTTCTCTTTTTTCCCTCTCTATCTGTCATTCTCTTTTTTGTTTTTAACTTTCTTTTACTCTTTTATTATTTTCCAATCCTCTCTTTCCCTTTCTCTCTCTCTCTCTCTGTTTTTTTTTTACTTTCCTTTGCTCTTACTATTTCCATTTACCACTCTCTTCTTCTCTCCCACTCAATCTCTCACACTTTTACTCTTCATCTGAAACCACTTGCTCTGACTCACCAGAGTTTCTTGCAAGGGAAGGTATTGTTTGTTGTCGATCTTCTATCACAGCTTGACAAGCACTGTTCCAGCAGCCTGTCTATTGTGACAGAACTTTGAAAACTCAGTTTTGTTTTGTTTTTTAAATCTATCTATCCTTCACTTCTGACAGTTTTTGTCACTTCAAATATGAACCCTTCTAAATGCAAAGACAAAAAAAAATGGATTCACAGAGAAAAAAATATTTAAAGCAGAAATTCTTGAAACCTGAGCAGATCACAGTATCTATTTCATTTTTTTTTTTTTTATAACCTAATGTTCTTTTTCCAAAACTTCAATGTTATTTACTTTTTTAATAACAAACAAGTTTTTTTTCTTTTTACATATTTGTGTAGACAACACAATTCCTTCAAAGGTAAATTTCTTCAAACATAACAAGACAAATTAAATTCCATATTTGATTTGAATACTAGTTACTCTTGCTTTCCAAAAGTGGACCATTCATGTTTAACATTTTTTAAAGTTGAAATGTCTTACAAAATGCTTGACATTATTGTGAGAAAAACTTTTAAGCATTTGCAGATTCCAAAACATTGCCTGTATCAGATTTTCACCATGAATGACAGTGCTGTAATAATCACAGAATAGTATGATTTTAATTTTGAAAGTGTTCATACTTTTAAGGCAGGTTTGCACAATGTTTTAATACAGTGTAACCCGGATATAAGAGAGTTGTCGGGACCGGAGGGGAAGTCTCTTATATCCGGGTTTCAATTATATCCGGGTTTGGTCTATTTTGTTTAGGTAAGTATGGCTCTAATTTGGGACCAGAGAAAATCTCTCTTATATCCGGGTTTCTCTTATATCCGGGTCTCACTGTACCTCCAAAAACTTGTATAATAGAAAGATGCGTAAGGTTAAGCAGTCAAACCTCATGTCATTTTTCAGCTTTTTAAATAAGAAAGATGTATCTGACAAGAAAATCATTTTCAAAATAGGGGATTTCGAGAAAATGATAATTTCATGACAGAAGTAATTTCCAAAATGACTTTAGTCTTTTCACAAAATTATCCTTTTCTCAAATGAAATCACCTGTTTCCAAAATGATTTAGATAATTTCATTTGAAAAAGAAGCAAAATCCTTTTAGGAATGTGTAATTTCATTTGAGAAATATGTAGAATTTCTTCCTAACATTTTACCTCACAAGAAATACTCAGTTGATATTTAGTCTAGTACAGGGCTAGACAAGTAGGAAACTCTCTACAGAAGTAAGAATCTTTGATCTTCTAGTTCGTTAACTCTTAAACCAAATTACCAGTCTTCATTCGATGAAAATTGTAGCAAGAAGCAAGCAACTGAATTGGCTCAGTGAGGTCTGTTCAAACAAGAAAATACTTAAAGTGATGACCAGGAAGCTTTACTAAGACATATTATTGGACATAGGCCAATTAGCTTGAAGAAACCTGTTGTTGTCTGTTAAGAATGATAGCCACTCACAATTATGAATGTCCTAGACAGTGAAACTTCTTGAAATTTGGAAACCAAAATCTAGATATTTCTTTATCTTTCTTGACATAAAGTAGCCAATAAGATTGCTTTGAATATTGCTACCACATCTGGTCTGGTGCTTTAGGTATATATTTAGAGATTCTTGATAAAATCCAAATAATCTGCAATGACCTGACCTGGCATCTCTGCTTCAGTCACTTTGCCACCACCATAATGCAGCTTCCCTGTGCCTTTTCTATAAATACTTTCATGATATTTTTTCAGTTTAACTATCTGCTATGTTATCTAGGTTTTATGAATTTAAGTACAATGCTAAATGGGTGGCAAGGTCTCATCATTTTACAGTTGAAATGGCCAGAGATTTAACCGTAAGATCTATGCTAACAGTTTCTTCGTTGACACTTTTCACTTGTGGAACTCTCTTCTGGCCTTTCAGCCAACTATGACATTCCTTTTTATTTTTTGAAGATCAATCATTATCATCTGTCTTCTTAATTCATATTCTTTTATTATTCTCTTTCTTTAATAGTAGATTTTTCTCATATTCTCTAACACTCAATAACCCCTTGCATCCTAGTGGCTTTATTGCCTTGCTTGAGGTGAAATGATAAAAAAAGAAAGAAGTCATTAAATTATTCAAAGTTAATGGTATTTATTATCTAGTTTAGAGCCACAAGTGTGGTACACTGTCAGGATCAAACTCACTCTAGTAATATGAACTACATAATGAAACTTATGATCCAAATTCTGATGAATAGAACATGCAGAAGAAGTAGATGGGGAAATAGGAAGCAGTGCCATTTCATTAAAGAAACTGGAACAAGGAATGTAATATTTATGCTCAGAATGATAACAGAAAGCTAAATGCAAATGCAAAAGGATATATTATAGATTTATAGATTATTCAAAAGCATTTGACAAAGTAAGTCACAAAGAACTGTTTGAAATGCTAGGTAAGCTTGATTTATTTAGGAAAGATGGAATAATCCAGAACATGTACTAGGAGCAAACCACCTATATATGGTTAGGAAATGAATTCAGTAAATACTCAGTCCCCAAGTAGGCATCTACGAAGAAAACACTACTATTTACTACTGCCTCAATAGTAAATTTGGTATTGTTGACAAAACTAACCTGACCGCTGTTCTCAAAAGGGACCCTCCAATCTGTGGTTGACTGGGGCAGGAAATGGCTCGTAAACTTTAATGCCTCTAAAAGGAAACTGCTCTCATTTACTCACCACAGAGAACCTTCCCTGCCTCCCATCATAATGGCTGATGCTCAACTCCACAAGAGTGCTTCGTTGCACCTGCTTGGTCTCATGCTGTCCACCGAAAAGAGATGGGACAAATATTAGGTTGGTGCAAAAATAATGACGTAATAATGTCGTTTTTTGACGTAACGTCAAAAAACGACATTATTACGTCATTATTTTTGCACCAACCTAATACATAGACTCAATAGCTTCATCTACCACAAACAAAGTTCTCTGTATCATGCTAGAAAGTCCATCCTTCAAATCTATAAATTAACCATCCATCCTTGCATGGAATATTGTTGTCATATATGATCTGGTGCCCCACTGTAAGTTTCAAGGTCCTCGACAAAATCCAGAGACAGATATAAGTCCTGATCTGGCATCTAGTCTACAGTCACTTTCTCACAGATGTGCCATGGATTCTGTCTGTCTCTTCTGTAAGTATTTTCACGGCAACTGTTCCAACGTGTTGCTTTCACTGGTTCTCAGACTGCATGTATTCAAGTTAGCTACTAGGTTAGCATGTCAGTCCCACCCTTTCGCTGTCAAGATGGTTAAATGAAACTGTCTCTTCTACTTAAACAGCAGCCTCTCTCGCACTTCCCATCTGTGGAATTCTCTTCCTCTTACTTGCTTCCCTGATAATTATAATCTTCAAATATTCAAGTGTAATGTCAATCGACATCTTCTGATACCTTTTACTTGTTCCTCGTAACTTCTTTATATCCTCTCCCCAAAAATGTCTCTTTACTCTTGTTCTCTACCCTCTGTAACCCCTTGCATGCTTGTGGCACTCCCACCTTGGCTTGGGGATGAAATGCTAAAAAAAAGAAAGGGGCATAAGACAGGGAGGTATCTTCTTACCAGACTTATTCAACCTTTACAGCAAGGTGATCCTAAGATAATTAGAGATCCTACCAGGATTTATTATTGGTGGACAAATTATTAACAACATAAAATATACAGATTACACAGTTTTGATAGCAAATACAGAAAGGTAATTGCAGGAACTCGTAGAGACAGCTGTAAAAGAAAACAAGAAGAAATGAGTAAACATCAGTTTAAGGAGACAGAATGTCAGGTTGTTAGCAAAGAGGATCAGCTCAAGATGGGAACTATGAAATGGAGATAGCAAAATTAAGCAAGTAAAAATGTTTAAATATCTGGGAAGTGTCTTAACAGAGGATGGACAATGCAACACCTCCCATCCTAATGACAGCAAAGTCTCTGATCAGGAGATTGGAGGTTTTGAGAAGCATGGAACTACCTCTTAATTGCTGTTGTTCTCAGGTCCACTCTGACCCAGCATGGTAGTGCCTATTAGGGTCCCAGCTATGGGCAAATAGTGAACCCTGAAACAAGACCAAAAACTCTAAAAGTATAAAAATACATTTTTATAGTAAAAATACCAGCAATACATTTTTATATAAAAACTTACCAACAATATATTTTATCTGTAGTACAAGGCATACAATTGCATTCAAAATATATTTAGTTGAAGCCATAAAATTCTGTTCAAAATATTTAGATTTCTGCATAAAATAACCCATAGGGTTGTTCATATGCTACTAAATAAAAGCAACCAACATGAGAGAACACTTTTATGACATAATCCATATAATATTCTACAACCTCTGAAAGAAATCAAACTGTATTCCAAAATATAACCTCAATAAAACTAAAATATAAAAGACACATATCACCACTTCTAGTAATCATGTCCCCACAAACATGTATATGCACAAAAGTATCTACCATGATCTATCATCAGCTGTGAAATCAGAATGTCATATATTTGTTACTTCAAAACTCCAAAGAAAATTAAATTTTGGCATTAAATGACCCATAAAGAAGTTGATAATCCATTAAACAAACAAATCAAATCATGTTCCAGTAGTTTGTAATGGACAAAAGATAGTGATTATGAAAATGAGAAAAACCAGGTTTCTCATTTTCATAATCACTATCTTTTTCATTTTCTGTTGACATGCAAAACCCATTTTTCATCACTTGTAAGAAAGCAACGAAAAAAATGCAAATTTTTCTATTTCTGGTTGAACAACAACTGCAGAAAATGGAATGTGTTTGCTTCTAAAGCAAAAGATCGTAAGACAAATCAATACAGATGCATGCTGGGATTTCTCCCAAGACAATAAGATAGAAATAAAGGAAAGTTTATGTAGATGATCTGGGATTGCAAAGGAAATATTTGTCACAGATTATTTCCACAACACAGAGAATAAATCACTAAGTTCAGACTCAAATATCAGGGACAAAAAGAAATGCCAAAAACTCGATTCGCAGGTACTATCTCACAAATCGCAATGCATGCAACCAGTCAGAAAAATAACCCACTCTCCAACAAACGTGATAGCCAAAATACCCAACATGTTCCCCGATTCAAGAACACCAACTGCTTTTATTGGCCAAGCATTTTTTTCATTCATCGGCAACTGGGAGAGGATGTTCCATTTTTGCATATCAAAATACATTTATAGCAGCTCTGCGACGGACTTGTTTTCTTTTTTAATTTAAATATTCTGTCTTCAGTATGTCATGCGGAATATGTGACCGCCCCCCCCCTTTTTTTTTGTTTTGGTAAGTAATTTTCTTTTTCCCCACTTTTTCTGTCGTAGGATACACGGGATGCGCTGTCGCTTGGTTTGACGAGGTAAGTCACTGTTTTCTTCACTATAGTTTAAAAGAACAATTACCATGAAGGTATTTTTAGAAAAGGCACAGGGAAGTTATGTTATGGCTGTGGGAATGCGATGAAAGTCAAGATACCAAGTCAGGACCGATAACATTGCAGATTCTTCTTTGTATTTTATCAAGAATTTCTAAATATATAACAGAAGCACCAGATGAGATGTGGTAGAAATATTCAAATTATGGATGAATGGTATATTTGTGTAAGATACATTCTGGCAAGGATCTATTAAATAATAATAATACTTCATATATAATATAGATAATAATAAACACATTAAAAATGAATTAATATATCTTTTTTATTGAATTCGTTTACATCATCACTGGGAAGGTTGTGCTTGTTGGGCAGTAGAAAGTTCATGGATATTTTTGTTTTATCATTTCACCTCATGCAAGTTAGGAATGCCACTAGTATGCAGGGGATTACAGAGAGTGAAAAGACTGAGTATAGGAAGGATTGAGAAAAGGACAAAACATGAACAGGAGTAAAGAAGATAGAAGATGGTGATTCATGTTGCATTTAAACTTTTAAAGATTTTTGTTATCATGGAAGCAAGTAAATGGAAGGGAGTTCCACAGGTGGGAAGTGAGAGAAAAGAAACCTTTGGAGTAGAAGTGGTGGTTGCATTTAGCTAGTGCAACAATAAAATGGTGAGACCTAACTACCAATCTAGTAGCACACTTAAATTCATAGAGTCAGGGTACCAAGGGAAAAAAACAGTTACTATGTTAGAACAGTTACCATGAAAATATGTTTTCATCATGAGTCAAAATATTCTTTTATCTCCAGTCTGCCATTCAGTTTAATTAGAATTATGTTGCTAAAACTATCTTCTGCTATATACAAACTTGGTAGTGCAAATAAAAATATTTCAAGTGCTGTACTAAGTTTGCGGTATTTACTATTAGTATTTATATTATTCCAATAATGACGATTGAACCTTTTATTTTTATCCTCTTAGTATATCAATGAATTTATCTTGTGAGTGAGAGTCAGTGTGTTGCATTCCATTTCATCACTGGCTTCAGCCCATCAGACACCAATACCACTTTATAGATGGTATCAACAAAAGACAGTTTCTTTTTATTATTCATTTTATTAGAGGGGCAGATGTGGTAGCAAAGATTCTCAGAGGCAGCGGGAAAAAAGAACTTTAAAGAAATACATGACGCCGATTGGCTTAGCATCTCTCCATGTGTAGTTTTAGCCTGTTTATTGAACTTTAGTGCGGGAAGCGTATCAGTGCTTCAAAATTCTTGCATCTTTGGTCTCAGATCCAAAACTGATACAAAGGCAATCCATCACTGTCAGAATACCGCACCCATGAGTTATTCTGACCAATCACTGATTATCCTGGTCCATCCTCTGCATTCTGTAACAAGTGACTGTATTTTCTATTTCGAGATCAGATAATTATCAACTATTTGACCACCAGGCTCTTATAAACCCTCTGGATAATTCCATCAACTCTGCCAGTGATTAATATGGATCACTTTGAGGACCTCTGCTTTACATTTTCTAGTCTATCATCTGCAATCTTTCACAGCAGACCACAAAAATAAATAAAAATTCCCAGAGATGGCAAACTCAGATTTAAATCTCAAATTTTGTGAATCTATCATGGCAACTATTTTTATTAAATATCAAATCTGAATCAATTTTTTTTATTTTATTTTTTATTAAATGAAAACTTGTCGATCATTATTATCAGTTTTTTTTTGTTTTTTTTTGTGATCATCTACTTTCATCTTAATTTTTGAATTGCTTTTGAATGACTGTCATTCATTCATACAGCAGTGAAAAACAGCAGCATTCAATTGGATAAATAAAGAATAAGCTCTCAGTATGATTCAATATCTTGTTCGTTTAACCTCAGGAAAACCTGGTGAATGTTCAGCTGCTTATTTATTTATGTCTACGTATTGGTCTTAGTTTTTATTGTAAACTGAAAAATTATCAGTCATTGCATCTTTATTAAGCATGAAATCTGAGTGGAATAACACATTCTACTTACTGATATCATGTCACTGCATAGCAAAAAGCAACAATAAGAAGATGAAGTAAAACTACTAATAAATTATTGGGTTGGCCTAAATGTTTATTTTGTTTATTAAGTAAATTTTCTACATAAGAAACTACTGAATAAAGTCTTTGACCAACCCAATAATAATAGTGAAAATGCTTCATCTAAAAATCAACAATAAGATGGAGTTAAACTAGTAATAAAATAATAATAGTTTAAACACTTTATCTAGAAACTTCAAAATGTGTGTGCTACTATATATATATATATATATATATATATATATATATATATATATATAGTAGCACAGAAGAAGAAATGAAACAAAAGTGCTACCAGTGAGGCAAACAAAAAAGACAAGAATTGTAAATATAAAATTCTTTTGTATTACCAATACAGTGGATGTGAGCGGAATATCTCTAATGTAAGCAAAGGAGGCAACATTGAAATAAGGGTAGAGTTGGTAAGCCCTGGAGTTGATGCATTTGTTGGGTCAGCTGACAGAGTTCATAGTCATGATGTCATGAGAAGCCTGGGGTGGATTAGTGAAACTAATAAAACAATAGAGAGGATGTCTTGGGATCCGTACCCAGGTTGTAGTTGCTATTCTAGTGTCCGTATTCTAAACACTTAACAACAACATATCTTTTAAAAAGAGACATATAAAAAGTTATTTTCTGAAGGAAAAGTAGAAGCAGAACATCAGTTGAAGTAACATTTACGTTTTCTTTTAAGAGATATACAATAACAAATGTTCCATTTTTCTTCCAGTTAAATTTGTTTTTTGTTTTGTTCATTTAATTGGTGTCATCCTATGCAAGGTAATAAAGCCACTAAAACACAAGGGGTTACAGAGTGTGGAGGAATTAGGAACAGAAAAATCAATGAGTGGAAAGAATAATCAGGAGCATAGTAGATAGCAATTGACATTGCATTTAAATTTTTGCAGATTAAAGTTGGGTTGAAAGTATGGATCCAAAAACGAGTTCCACAAGTGAGAAGTGCGAAAAAAAGAAACTGTTAGCATTGAACTTACGACTACATCTAGCCAGCTCAACTCTCAATTGAAGAGATCTGAACACCAGTCTAGTACTGCACTTGAATTAAAAAAAAGTTTACGTACCACAGCAAAGAACTCATCTGAACAATTATCATTTGCTATTTCTAAAAAAAAAAAAAGACACAGGGAGGCAACCTTACGGTGTTGGGAAAGTGACCAAAGCCGAGCTGCCATATCAAGATCAATAATATTGCTTTGGATCTTATCAAGTAGCTCTAGGTAAGTAGAGACAAGAACAGTATGGGTTCGTTAAAGACACTGGAACAAGGAACGTGATATTTATGCTCAGAATGTTATAAAAAAGAGCAATATAATTGCAGAGGAATATGTACTTGTATTTTATAGACTACGCAAAAGCGTTCGACAAAGTATGCCACAAAGATCTGTTGGAGTTGCTCAGCAACCTTGACATATATTGGGGAAAGATATTAGAATAATCAAGAATCTCTACTGGCAGCAAACCGAAAGCAAGAACGTGTATCTCACTGGACTTATTCAACCTATACAGCGAGAAAATTCTGAGAGAACTGTAAATCCTATCATGATTCATCATTGGTGTTCACAATCTTAGCAACATAAGATATGCAGATGACACAGTGCTGATGGCAGACACGGAAAGGAAACTATAAAACCACCTGCAGAATGTATCGAAGGAGAGCGATGAGGGATTAAGCATAAACTACAAGAAGACAGAATGCATGGTCATCAATAAAAAAGATGAACCTAAAATGTAATTTACGGGTCGGAGATACTAAAATCAAGCAGGTACGGAAATTTAAATATCTTGGAAGTGTTCTAACAGAGGACAGAAAATGCGACACTTAGACCCGAAGACGTATTAGGATGGCCAAAGTTGCATTACAAAAGCTAAACAGAGTATTAGGAGGTAGGAAAGTTTCATTGGAACCAAATAAGAGTACTGAACTATTACGTGATATCTGTCCTCCTCTATGGCAACGAATGCTGAAAACGCTTGAAGCAACAGAAACGTGGTTCTACAGAAGGATGCTAACGATAACATGGGCTGAACATGTGAGCATTAACAAGGTTTTGGAGAAAATACAAACAAAGAGGAAACACATACTTAACACCAGGAAGAGGCAGCTGAAATTTCTGGGAGCTTGAAAAATTTGATACTCACAGGACGGATAGAGGGAAAGAGGGGTAGGGGAAAGCAACGCGTGACATACTTAATGGGCTTAACCAAGTGGATGGCAGAACAGTCTGGGAGAAATAACAAAAAGACAAAACTTATTAAGAGCAACAAGGAACAGGAGGAGGTGGAGGGCCATGATCGCCTACGTCCTGAATAGACACGGCAAATAAAAGGGGATTCAAAATCTAATTTCACATAGAGGTGTGAAATGTTTCAATACAAGGTTTTCGTTGGTTAGAAAATAATTTCACATTGGCTCGCGAAAAATCTTTTTCTCAAATTTGCAGGTGTGGTGAAACGAGTTATTTTTATTTTCTAAATGATCCAAAAATAACACGTGGTTGGTCTACAACTACGTCCTCAAGTATTTTGGCGGTATTTGCTCTAGTAATAATGTTTATCCAACAAACCTTCTGATAGTATTTTATTGGTTGAAAAATGTATAATAAAATAATTTTATATATATTTTTTAAATTCTTCAGTAATTATATATATATATATATATATATATATATATATACCCAAGTATATGATTGGTGTATATGGAATGAATTCCAATAACCAACAATTACTATTCTTAAAAGAGTGCTCAATACAAAGTAGAGCAGATATAATAATTTAATTTTAAAGAAAAAAAAAATTTATAACATAAATATGTTATAAAATCACTACAAAAATAGCCATTTTGTTTCAACACCCTCGGTGTCTTATCAAGTGATGACGTTGAATGTAAAATAAATGGTTTTAAAAGTTTATTTTACATTCAACGTCATCACTTGATAAGACACCGAGGGTGTTGAAACAAAATGGCTATTTTTGTAGTGATTTTATAACATATTTATGTTATAAATTTTTTTTTTCTTTAAAAATAAATTATTATATATATATATATATATATATATATATATATATATATATATATATATATATAAAATGGAGAAAGTGTTCATGTATATAGACAGTGTGAACATAGTATTCCTATTATGGGATTACTTTACTTCCGATAGATGCGAGCAGAATGTCTTTGTGGGTATGATGTGGGTGTTTGGTCTATTGAATGAAGTCATGGTGATGATGTCAAGAGCCTGCCGAGCATTGACAGTTGGCCCATTCTCCTTGCTTCTGTCGCAGTCATTTATGAATGGCTTACGTAAAAGTAAATTCTAGAGGCTTCTATCTCATCTTTTGTTAGTGTTTTTTTTCTCTGGCGTTTGTGATTGACTTATTTCATAAGTGAAAATTCAGGATTGCTGACGTATTTCGCTGCTGGCGCCCAAGACCAGAAAGAGCGCAACTCAGTGGCCGACAAGCCGAACTGCCCACAGAGAGGGTTCTTTGCGACCCCCTCCACTAATTACCTATAAAGGGTCATGAAAGGTCACTGGACCAAGGGATGGACTTCAAGGCCGCTCGACACTCTCTGAGTAATCTCGACTGATTCTGGGGTTTACGACAGCGCTCAGCCCTAGAATCAGGAGGTGATATGGTAAGGCAAGGGAAGGCGTCCCTATCACTCTCACAAAAGGGAGGAGAGCAAGCGCTCGAGAGCCTTCTTAAGTTCCTTGTAGAGAGGGAGTACAGACAACCGGTAAAAGATGAGAGGAAAGACGTATGTAGCGCACGCTTCAGTCCTACCCTTCACGGACAAGCGCCTTCGGAGCCAAGTTAGAAACGTCGCTCCGACCTTTGCCTGTACATCCGACCAAGTCTTCTTCAGCTGGAGCTCAGGCCCGAACTACATACCAAGCATGCGGATGGGTCCATCAGTTCAACTAAAGGGCTCCGGAAGTGCGACTCCCTTCTTGGCACCAAACCACAAGCTGCTATCTTTGAGAGCCTTCACTTTTTTTAGCCTTATCTAGAGCGAGTCATTGGCTATATTCAGTTGTGAACGACCTAATGCTATCCTTAAGCTTCACCCACCACTTATTGCCTGTCCAGTTAAGACAAGTTAAACTTCCAGTGTCCATTCGGCCAAAAGACAAGTCTATGATCTGAATAGCCTAACCAGCGAAACCTGGGACAGTTTAGCCAATCTAGATCGACCCTTCTCACTAACATTCTATCCAGGTAGTTGGCTACCCGAGTAGACAGCCACTTAAGAGCCCATATCTACATCTCCACTTTTGCGTGATCGATCCGGTATCTATCGACGAGACCGAAGTCACTAATCATATCAACTAAGTTATAATCGCCCGACGTCCCTCTAGCTCCCCATCCCTGTCTAATTTGTGTTCCAGGACAGCATTCCAGTTCCCCATTAAGACTAAACGCGACTAATCCATCATGAACGGTCCCAGTCGTCAGTAAAAGACTACACACTCCGTCTGATTGTTGGGCGCATAAACCGCAACGATCCGAAATGAACTACTGTTCACGGCAATATCGGCCACTCTCATCAACATGGACAAGGTCCACCTTCGCGCCCAGGGTACATTTAAGTAGTAAGAAAAGGTCTCTGGCCAGCTATTCCCAGTATGCTGATTGAAGTATCAACATCGCAAACAAAGTGTGTCTCCTGGATTGTGGCTGCATTCATGCCGAAGAACAAAAGATCACAAAGAGGGCAGGCTGCCTTACACCGATCCCTCAAGTCTCTCGCATGCAAACTGGCTAGTTTGATAGACGTTTTTCAAGAGAACACCCTCAGATGCAGACTGGACGGAAATCTGCAGGAGAAAGAACCCCGAAGGATTGTCTTAGACTGCCAGAGCCTATATTGGACTTAATTTGTCCGTCCAGGACAATAGCACCAACGTCCGTAGAGAACATTAGTTTAAGGTTCCTTTATAGTGAAAGATCGAGCAACAATGGAACTCCCCCCGCCCTGCACACAATTTAACCAACATTTTCAAATCTTCCGAGCCATTTTAATATTTAGAAAAGATTTCTGGGCGGCATCCAAAAGGTTCCATACCTTCAGTTTTCCGCCCACATTTCTAATTACCCCAGGAACTTCCCTCACGTTCCTGTGCTCCTCCGTTGACTTCCCGTATATTTGAATAATGGTCTCAAAAGGGCTTTTCTCTGCGAGGAGAGAGCCCTCTCGAGAGCCTTTCTGCCTATCTGGCAGATGCCCCCCCTTATGGGGAAGGGATTCTTTTTTTTAAAATAGAGATTGGGATGAATGTTGGTATGGGGGAGTTAGATGGTGAATCCTTAGTTAAGGAAGCGGTGAGGCTCTTAGTTTTGTCAGCATAGGTGCCTTCTTTTCTGCTTGGCGAAGTAGAGGCGGATTCCATCTCCCTCTTCACCCTGCTTCGGCTAGACCTTTTGTCCTTTTTCGACATTTTTGTCTTCCTCCTCCTCACTCTTTTCAAGAAGAACGCAGTGGAGGCAAATCTTCCACTTCCATATTGCACTCTAGTTGTTGCTGCTGAACTTGTTGTTATTGCTGTTCTTGCTGTTGTTATGACGTTGTTGTTGTTGTTGTTGTTGGCGGCGGTGGTGGTGTTTCCGACGCTGTGGAGCATCCTGTTGCGGAGGAGGAGTCACAGCCTTTTGTCCCTTCTTTCCTACCTGCTGCGATTCATTGAGGCCATTGGGGGCCTGACCAGAGTTGTCTGGCCCCACTGCTTCCTTCGATGTTGTAGATTGCTGGGTTGGTGGCGCCAGGTTTTGGCTGGGGCACGCCTTTTGACAAAGGCCCCATGACACCACAGGATCAACAGTGCGATCCTCAGAATATTCTGGTCATGGCATATCCATAAAGTGCTTGCGAGACAATGTCACCTATAAGAAGACCCTCTCTGTTGTCAATGATCGTTTTACTTTTCGTCATATTGACCATGCCAACTTGCCCATAATATGCAAAGAAGCCCTCAAATGATTCTCTTATATGTCCAAAGCACCTCGTGAAGCGCGATCTTCGTTTTCTGTGTTCCCAAATATTCCGTTTGTAGCCTTATTGATTTTGTGTAACTGGCGAAGTCGCCATTTTTCATTTTTGAACAGATAATATGTGAGACACATTTAAATTTGTGTTCGCCATGGAGTAAGCCATTTTTTTCCAGCATTGCAAAAAATGCATGCAACCTTATTTGCACTCTGCCGTAGTTCACTAGAAAATTTTACCAAATCACCAAACTTTAGGATCTTTTTTGGTCTAGCTGAGAACTTTTCATCGCCATTTTATTGGGTGTCTGTGTATGAGATAATGATATATATTTTATATATCACGAACAGTATTGGGAAAATTGTAAGACAAAAATGGAAAAAGAAATTTATATATTTTCAAATTCTCCAGTAATTTTATATATATATATATATATATATATATATATATATATATTCGAATTCTTCAGTAATTTTATATATAAATATATATAAAATTCTACAGTAATTTTATATATATATATATATATATATATATATATATAATTCTTCAGTAATTTTATATATAGTTTTTCAGATTCTCCACTAACTTTATATAATTATAAATGCCAATGTCACTGTGTCCCACTTTTTCAATTAAAGGGACACATCTCTTTAACTTTTAAATATCCTCCCATCTTCTTCTATATAAATAAATGTCAATATCAGTGTGTCACATCTTTTCATCTTTAGAGTTTGTAGCCCAACATCTAATACCATTTTGGAATCAGCAAATTAAAAATATTCTGAGCTTTTTTTTTTTTTTTTTTTTGGCAGTTTTTTACGTGATATTTTGCAACAATTTTTTTTGTACAATACCAATTTTTATAACGTGGAAATAAATTTGGGAATAATGAAAATTAATTGCAAAATCCAGTGAAAGTGAAATTGTTTGTACAGAAAGTAAGGACCTACATACATCAAATTGTTTTTAAATTATGTGGCAGCAGAAGAATTAATGAACTTTTAAAAAATAAGCTTAATTATTAATGCAATACTTAAATTTAACAATCAATTTTGTGCTCTCCTGTAGTTTATTGTTGACTATCATATATGGCAGCAGTGTGCCTTGCAAAAAGCAATCTCCACCAACAAAGGACCAGATGGCAATCAAAAGAGCGAAGGCTGCAGTGGAGAAAAGAAATTCCTGTGCAGATGAAAACCCAGATCAAATGGCAGCCAGGTGAGCTTCCAATGTTGAGAATATACAAAGACTGAGGGACTCTCAAACTCCTGAACAAGCTGAAGACCCAGCAAGAGTCCTTTGCAGGAGCTAGCTTAAATACCGACCAATAGGGCAGCTCTTAATATATACATACATACATACATACATACATATATATATTCAGTTGGGTTTTAATCCTAGCTAGAGGCAACCAGATGTCTAGCTAGACTGATGAGCTGTGATACAGCGAAACAGTTTATGGATGACAATATATATGCTCCTGAAAAATTCATTTCAGTTGAGCTCTCTGGGGAGGAAGTGTGGATTTTGTAAACAGTGGCTATTACGGCTAATAATGAAAGACTCTTCAGTAAATTGAATCGTGTTCTGTCAGTCACTGTGTTTATCTAAAAATAAACACACTTAAATTCACCTTCATATATATATATATATATATATATATATATATATATAAAGGAGAAAGTTTATGTATATAGACAGTGTTGACATAGTATTCCTATTATCGGATTAATCTATTCATACTTTCCTTATCTATAAACTCTGTTTCCTGTATTGAGCTCTCTTCTAATATAGCAAATTATATATGGAAGAATTAACACAAATCACTGTGCAACTACTTTATCGTAAGTTACTTTGAAATCTTTAGTGATGTTGATAAAATTCATATATTAATGATTAAATGATAAAACAAGTTCCAGCTGTTATGGTGATGCAGGATGTGGGTTATTTAAAGAGAAGACCAGTCACTTTGATCTTGAAGAATAAACCAATTTAGAAAATTTTACTTCCTTTTAGTGGAAACAGGCAATTCTATGTCTCTCCACTGATTATCAAAAATTACATTTGAATGTTTGCAAGACTGGAAACTATTCCACTCGTTCTCTTCTTTTTGCCATTCCTTTATCATTTTATTCTTCTGTCTTTTAGTTCTATACTTTTTTTTTGTTTCTTGTCATATGTGACGCATGTTGCCTAACCAAACAAACATCACTTCTTACGGTCACAAGCATTCACTCACTTAATGTTAAATGACATAACACATAATCCACAAATAAAAAAACTGTCCTGAAAGTAATATCTGTCAGATGCCATACTATCATTTACAACCTTCAGGATATGGGAAATCATGGTTCTCCACAACTTCCTATTCTTTGTATCTCTTGGCATGATTTATCTTTTTGCTATCTCTCCTAATCCCTGTGCTGCCAACATTTACATAAGTTCTTTAGATAGATCATTCACTACTTTCCTCTGCCCCTCTTGCCTTCAACATATCCTGTGAGTGCTAAATTTTCCAAGCCCTCTTTCCTCATTGTGTGCCCTAGAAATTTCAACTATTTCTCTCTAATACTAAGTATAAGTGTCTTTTTTTTCTTTTATTTTCTCTAAAACTTTGTCGTTGCTCACATGTTTGGTCCATGGTATTCCCAGAATCCTTCTGTAAAACTACATTTCCGTTGCCTCAGATCTCTTCTACACCTGTAAGGAGATTGTCCAACATTCACTGCCATATAGGAAGATCAATATTACATAACAGTTCAGTACTCTTTGTTTCTAATGAAATGTTCTTGTTTTTTACAGCCATATCATGTTGAAACACTGTTTCTCATCCGATCGCCGAAAATTAAGCAACACTGAGCCTGGTCATAACCTGAGTGGGTAAACATGAGAAAATACCAAGTGCTGTAATATGTAAGGTTAAATGTGTGGGTGGAGTAATAGATATTTTTTTATTTTTTTAGCGTTTCACCCCGAGCAAGGCGGGAAGCCACTAGGACGCAAGGGGTATTTGGAGCAAGATCAGATAGGGGTGATAGAGGAAAGGATGAGAAGGATATAGCTCTCAGGGAAAGGAATAGGGAAGGGAGTTCCACAGGCGAGAGGTGCGAGACATGAAGCTATTGGAGTAGAAGAGACGGCTACATTTAGTAGTTTCAACATTGAAAGGATGAGAGTGGGATGCCATCCTCGTAGGGCGCTTGAACTCATGAAGTCTGGGAACCAGCGAATGCAGCTCATCGGAGCAATTACCATGAAAGTATTTGTTAAAAGGACAGAGAGATCGACTGTAGACGAGATGCCAGAACAGGGCCAATTATATTGCATATCTGCCTCTAGAGCCTATCAAGAACCCCGAGGCAAACAGAAGGGGCTCCAGACCATATATGGCAGCAATACTCCATGCAAGGGCGAATTGTTGATTTGTAGATCTGTAAGATCGATTCCGGGGAGAAAAATTTCCTGGCGCAGCACAGGGAGCCAACTTTCCTTGCAGTGGACGAAGCAATTGACTCAATGTATTTGTTCCATCTCAGGTCAGAAGTCAACGTGAGACTGATCAGCTGCAGAGAGTTGCGTCAGACATTCTAATGGAGGGCAGGGAAGGATCTCTGTGGTGATTAATTGAGAGCAGTTTTGTTTTTGAGGCATTAAAGTTGACCAGCCAATTCCTGCCCCAGTTCACAAACGATTGAAGGTCCTTTTCGAGACGCAAGGCCAGGTTAGTTTTGTCAGCGACACTAGATTTGTTTTTGAGGCAGAAGTAAATTGTGGTGTCATCCGCGTAGATGCCAACTTGGGAATTTATAGCATCAGGAAGGTCATTTATGTTGATAAGGTATAGAGTGGGGCCTAGGATGGAGCCTTGAGAAACACCTGCGTTTGTGGGATAGGACGTGGAGGAGAATCCATTGAGAACAACCTTCAATTAATGGTTTGACAGGAATGATTGTATTAGGTCAAACAATCGATCGACCCGTAATGCCATAACCCTGGAGCTTGCGAAGAAGGCCGGGATGCCAAACCCTATCAAACGCTTTGGAGATGTCTAGGGCCACGGCACGAGCTTCCCCGTTACTTTGAAGAGCTTGGTAGACAATTTCAGTGATGGCCGTAAGCACACCAGCTGTAGATCTGGCAAAGCAGAAGCCATATTGCTTGTCTGAGAGCAGATCATGGGATGTAAGGTAGTTAACCACTTCGGTATTGATTAGGGCTTCGAAGACTTTCACGAAGAGGGGTAGGAGACTGATAGGACGATAATTAGAGGGGTCAGAAGAGTCGTCAGAGTTCTTGAAGACAGGAACAATCAAAGAGGAATTCCAACAATCAGGAAAACAAGATTCCTTGAGGCAGTAGTTGTATAGTTTAGAGAGGGCGGGTGCCAGTTCAGGCACGCATTTCTTCAAGACAGTGGCTGGTATCCCATCCCACCACTAACCTTGTTGGAGTCTAAATTGGAGATAATGCCCAATACCAAAGACGAGGTTATGTGTAACCCACTCAATAGGGCCTCCGTTCCAAGAGGGAAGTCGGGTATGGGTACACCGGAAAAGTCTAGCGTTGAGTTAAATGAAAATTTGCGAGCAAAGCATTCAGCCTCGTCGGTGGAGTAGGTCAGGACTTCGAACTGGTTGAACAAAGGAGGTATAGAGGGTTTGCAATTGTTCAGCACACTCTTGCAGAGACGCCAATAATCTTTGGAGTCAAATTTGCGAGATGCAATATGCTCCTTCATCCAAATAGTGACTTAGCATCGTTCAGAACATGCTTACACTCGTTACGGGCGGAGGCAAAGAGACGTCTATTGCAGTCCGACATGTCGCTACGAAATAGGTGAAAGAAGTGGTTCCTATGGGCAATGGCGGCTGAGCAAGCAGCAGAGAACCAAGGGCAGGAGCGCGACTTGACCCTATATTTCCTTGAGGGGATGAATGCGTCGATTCCAGCTTTAACACAGGATGAGAACTCAGAAGCACATTCTTGGACGGGTAGCGTAAAGACAACACCCCAGAGGACATCGCGGAGGAAATCACGGAACGAGTCCCAGTCAGCTCGTTGATAGTAGAACGAAGTTCTAGTAGTAGGAGGTTCTTTGCAGGGGGTGGAGTTGAAGGAGATGTTAACAGATACTACAGCATGGTCAAAGTTACCAAGAGGGCAGAGTGGCGTGGCACTACAAGACTCGGGAATGGAGGTAAAACACAGATCGAGAAGAGAGGCCTTACCTTCCCGGTTAAAGGCAAAACGAGTGGGGAAGTTAACTATCTGCGTGAGAGATAGAGAAACTGAAAAATTAAGTTTGAATGTCTGCGTGGTCAGTCAGAATTGGAAATTGGAGAGCTGGTTTCAAATTCCAGTTGAGTTTGTTATATTTACTTACCTGCAAATACTCTTGGGAAAGGTATAAGTCCACTTTTCCTCCCTCCAGCTATAAGTTAATTAGTAGGACGTATCAGTAAATCATTGTTATTTCTAATAAATTCTTACAATTTAACATTCTTTTCAGACTTTAGATAACCTGCAAGAGGTTGATAAGCCACAAAAAAGCAAATCAATCAAGCACTCAATCCTGTTACTTAAGCAACTCATAAAGTAAAAAAAAAATGTAAATATTATGTTATATGTTACTAAATATGCTATATAGTCCTGGGTATGATGGTAAACTATATCTTGTAGCAAGGCCGCAGATTGGAATATTGGAGGTTTTAAGGGGCATGGAACCACTTCTTAATTACTGTTGTTCCCAGAGCTACTTTGCTCTTGGGTGGTAGCACCTGTTAGGGTCTCAGTTATGGGTAAATAATGAACCCACAAACAAAAACAAAACCCTATGAAATTATAAAAATACATTTTTATATAAAAAAAAAAAAGAAAAAATTACCAACAATACCTGTTTATCATAGAATTACCAACAATACATTTTCTAGTAAAATGACCAACAGTATATTTTATAGTAAAATTACCAACAATACCTATTCATAGTAGATTTACTAACAATACATTTTATAGTAGAATTACCAACAATACATTTTATATGTAATCTTGCATTCAAAATATTTAGATTTCGGCATTAAATAACCCATAGAGGTTGATATGCCACTAAACAAAATCAACCAACCAAACAATCAACATGAAAGAACTTTAATCCATATAATATCCATATGATATACATATACTACAATTTCTTAAACTGCATTCCATAATATAACTTCAACAAAACTATAACATAAAACACACACCTCTAGTAATTATGTCTGCACAAACATGTATGTGGACACAAGCTGAGTATCATCTACCATGTATTCAATTGTGAAAATAAAATAATATATTTTTATTACTTCAAAGCTCTGAAGAAAATTAAATATTGGCATTAAATGATCCATAAGGTGCCATTAAACAAACAAATCAATCAATCAAGAATTATACCAGTTCTACCATTTTAGTTAAATGTTTTTATTTAGTATTAGATCGACCTATAAGAAATTTCAGCAACTATTGAAATGAGTTTTTATTCTTCTACAAAAATTAGACAAACTTAGAATTTTCACTAAGTTGTTTATTTATTTTTAATTGAATTACTCCAAAAAAAGCCAGTAGAACCACTAAGACACAAAGGGTTGCTGGGTATGAAAGAGTTATAAAACAGAATCATTACTAAGGCACAAGAACAATAGAAGAGTAATCAGGAAGAATATAGATAACAATTGACAAATTCTTCAAAGTTGGTTGAAAAGCATGGAACTGAAAGAGTGTTCCACAAGCAAGAAGTCTAAGAAAAGAAAACATTAGCATAGAACTTACAGTAACATCTATAGCCGTTTCAATTATAAAATGTTATTACTAATTTAGTATAGCAACTTTACAATGGTGGGAAAGTGACTGAAGCCAAGACTCCAGGTCAAGATAATATTGCTGATTCTTCTTTGGATTTTAACAAGAATTTCTAAAAATATAACAGGAGCACCAGACCATATGGGGCAACAATATTCTAAGCTTGGACGAATGGTAAACTTATAGATATGTAAGATAGATTCTAGAGAGAAAAATTGTCTAGCATAACAAATTGAACCAGATTTCTTTGCAGCAGACCCCTAGTAATTGATTCAATATAATCTTTCCACCTCATGACAACCGAGAATGTTAGACTGAGAAGAGGCAACAAGTGACTCTAATGTATCTGCCATACTGATAGAAGACAGGAAGGGGTCTCTCAGATGATTAATAGAGACCAGTTTAGTTTTGGAGACATTAAAATTAACCAGTCATTCTTGGCACCATTTATCAACAGACTGAAGGTCGTTTTTTATATCAGCCGCCAATTTGACCCTATTGAACTGATCAGACTTACTAACGAGTCAGGAGTAAATGGTTGTCATCAGTGTAGATGGGAGCTGATGTGAGTAGAAAAGTTGATATTGAAAATTTAAAAAAGCAGGATCAGGGATAGAGCCTTGGGGGATACCTGCATTAGTAAGAAAGGATTTAGAAGAATGACTATTCAGGATAACATTCATTTACATGATTTGATAAGAAAAACTGAATCAGTTCCAAAAATTTGTCTGGAGGCACCATAACTTTTGAATTTGTGAAAAAGACTGTTATGCCAAACTCTGTTGAATATTTTTGAGATGACTAAAGCAACAATCCAAGCTTCATAATTCTTATGTAAAGCTGATTAGATTCTTTCTGCAATAATTGCTAATACATAATTGAGTATACAACTATATAAATGTGGAGATTAAATGGTAAGATTCAAAATGGTCAACTTCAAACTTGCTATATCCACTGTGGAAAAAATCTTTTGGATCTATGTCTATTTTCAACGCTGATTTTCTTTTTTTTTTTTACCCATTTTCTTTCTCATAATTTGTTGCCTCACCATAATGCAGTACTAGATTGGCAGCAATGTCTCATAATTTTACAGTTGAAATGGCTAGATGTAATTGTAAGTTCTATGCTAACAGTTTCTTTTCTCACACTTCTCGTTTGTGGAACTCTCTTCCTGTTTCTTGCTTCCCAGTCAACTTTGATCTTCAAAGATCTAAATGCAATGTCAATTATTATCTTATGTCTTCTTAATTCCTGTTCTTTTGTTGTTCTCTCTCCTTAATAATGTTTTTCTCTTTTTTATATTCTTTCACTCTCAGTAACTGCCTGTATCATAGTGACTTTATTGTCTTGCTTGGGTTTAAATGATTAAAAAAAATTAAATATTTTTGAAATTTCTAATATATCAACATCAGTACATCCTTCTTTGGTCAAGGATTCTATGATTGCTCTTAATTTTGGCCTTTTTTTTTTTTTTTTTTTTTTTTTACAGTAATTTTCCTGTGTACAAGGCCCGAGAGCCACAGAAGGTAGAGAGTTACAGAATAAGTGGTACAGTTTATGGGGATATGTGGGAGAGATAATGATTAACCCAAGATTTGAACATGTTAAGACTGTAGTGATTGGGGAAGCATCCGCTTGTGATTTGGTTGCACAAAGCAGTGGTTTATGGGAAGAATCTGCTCAAAAGGAATAATTAAGTAACATGACAAAACATAAATTATGTTATTCATGTAAATAAGACTTACTTAATCTGATGCCATAAATGTATCAAATTTCAATTAAGTGTCAGTTGAAATGGGAAACAGAGCTTACTTTCAGAATAACTCATTTTGTGACTTTGTTTGGTTGCCTTACTATTGTTCACCAAATACAAGGCTCAAGAGCCACCCAAGATAAACGGTTACTGAATAAGGTAATTGTGAGAGTATAAAAAGAGGAAGTCAGAAGTACATACTGTGAGGACAAGTAGGATAAATGACAGTTGACCCTATACTTGAAAAAGTTAAGATCATAATGATTGGAAAAGCATCCACTCGGGAGTCTGTTCAAGTTTTCATGGAAATAAACTGATGGCAATACTTTTGGAGAATTCTTTGTTGTTCAGATATTATACAGTGAAAATTTCAGATCAAAATTCAGTGAATAACTATGAGTCAGCCTATGAATTTATTGATTTCACACTTATAAATTAACCAACATGTTTATTTTTAGAATATTTTTGGAAAAGTTTGAAAAAGAATTTTGTTTAACTAGATTTGTTTAGAAATCTGTTCCACAAAGTAATAGTTCTTGGGAAGAAGCTGAGTAGAACTTCTTCCTTACCAATGGAATATGAAGAGAATACGGATGAGTCTACCCTGTGTATGGGGAATGGTCAGTCCTTGCTGGGAAGGTCTGTGAAACTAAGGAACGTGGGATAGTTCTTTTCAAAACCTCATTTGTCTTTGTTAGAATTATTCCAATTCTGTTGAAGTCTTTCTATTTATTAAGGTTTTCTTCTTTTTACAATTCCCATAACTGTATCAACTCTTGATTCTATGTAGAAAGAGGTTGTTGGATCCCTAGGTCCCTAGATATTACACTAATTACATTCCAGTTCAATAATTTTATTTTCAATTATCTTCATTGTCAGCATTTTTCTGCTTTCTTTCTCTTCAGGATGTTTCAGGTGATACATTCTCTAAACTTCTTCAGATGAAAACATTATTTTTTTGTAAAAAGTTCTCAGAATTAATCTGTAGAAAAAGACAATATGTATAAAGGAAAAAAGATAATACAACGACATACAGTTTTCCTCTTGTCTTTTTTTTCCTTTATACATTATTCTTTTTGTCTGCTTGTTTTTTTTTTCCAATAGCAAATTGTTGATCACTTGGTTGAATTGAATTTGGCAATGTCTGAAACAAAGATCAAAAAATAAACTAAAATATTCCAAATAAAAGTAAAAATCATTGAATATTAGCAAGAAATCCTCCTGAGATTTTGCTCAACATTATTATGGAAAATTCCCAACAAAGACATAGATTCTCCAAAAGTTATTGAATATTAACATGAAATCATCTGAAAGTTTCTGATATACAGTATTTCCTTCATATAATCCACACTTTAAAAAATATGTAAAATATAAAAATTGCAGTTTTTTTTTTTGTTTTTTTTTTTTTACAGTGATTTTTTTTTTTTACAGTGATGTTCATCCTATACAAAGCCTAAGGTTCATTCAAAGTAGAGGGTTTCAGAGTAAAAGGTACAGTTTATGTGAATATGCATGAAAATAATGGTTAATCCTAGACTCAAACA
This sequence comes from Acanthosepion lycidas, assembly GCA_963932145.1. NCBI lineage: Eukaryota > Metazoa > Mollusca > Cephalopoda > Sepiida > Sepiidae > Acanthosepion > Acanthosepion lycidas. The sequence continues at coordinate 19,342,820 of OZ010597.1, forward strand.
AGATTGTAGTGGTTAGGGTAGCATCCTCTTGGAAGTCAGTTCCACAAAGCAGCAGATCTACCCAGATGTTTGGGTTTTTGATAGCAGGTCAATGCTTAAACATCCTTTGTTCTATCACAATGACCTCAGAATTTAAATACATTTGGGTGTTTGGAGTAGAAATAAATTTTAACAGAAACTATATTAAAACAAATGAATGTCAAATTTATTAAAAAATGATCAAAAATGTAAGCGTCTTCATTTTCAATGATGGAAGCCCAACGAGAAAAGGAGTTTTTAATTCTAGATTGAAAGGAATTTTGGTTTCTTCCAAAAGTTTCAAAGACTGTTTTTAACTTCTTTGTTCTGCCACTTATGAAATATTCTAGTGATCAAAATGATCTTGTTTTTCTTATCGTTTTGCCCCAAGCAAGGTGATAAGAAACGCTAAAAGACAAGGGGTTACTGAGTGTGAAAGAAACAGAGAAGTGCTAGATCTGATGAGTATGGAGAATGCAAAAGAAGTACCTATTGTAAAGATCTTATATTTTCTTGACTTTCTTCTATGGTGTGCCAGGTTTTGCATTGTCATGCTGGAGAATAGCACCTTTTCTGTTTACCAAAGCAGGAAACTTTCGACGTAATGCTTACATTTTCATATGGTAACAATAGATGCCTTTAGTGATGGTCCTTTCATGTTCTAATAGTTCATAATAGATGACACCTTTCATATTCCACCAGGCACAATGCAAAGATTTCTGCAGATAGACTCATAGATTTGGTGTTGGTATCTATTTTTAGTTACAATAAGCACTTTTTCATTTTCTGCTGCTGTGCAAAATCAATTTTTCATCACCTGTAACAAAATAATGCAAAAATGGTTCTCATTCCTGCTACATTTGGTTCTGTTCAATTCTCAAGTAAAAGTTCAAAATGATCCCAAATTCCTTCTTTGGAAATTTTCTCAATTAACTTTTAAAAAATGCACTATAAACAACACACCATTAGAGAGGAGATGAAGAACTCTCTAAACACCCTAATAAAAGAGTTCATAAACTAATTTTCATCATAGTTTCCTTCTATTCAATACTCTTGGAAGAATTCTTTGTTGTTCAGATATTATACAGTGAAAATTTCAGATCAAAATAGAATTTGTTAGAATTATTCTAATTCTGATGAAGTCTCTCTATTTATTTGATTGACTGACTTATAATACATAGCATTGAAATATGTAATTACTTTCTGAACACCTTGTTATATAATTATTAAAGATTAAGTTATTATTACAAATGAAAATAATGTTAAAATATTATATAGAATAATGAAGGATTTGTCAGTTGAATATTATAACTTGGATGCTAAAAAAATATTTCCTTCAGCCTGTTAATTTTGGGATTTTTGTCCAACCACTTATTAGGAAATCCCAGTCACTTATTGATTTTCTGCTTTGTTAATGGACATTTATATTAGAATAATAGCAATATATCATGTAAATTTTATTAAACCATTTTATTTAAAGACATTGATAGACATTTATTTTTAGTTTTATTTCTTCAAGGTCTTGTTTGAAAGACACGCTTTTAATCTTCACAAACCTCCCATTTATTGACCTCTCTCCACACTATTTATTAGATTTTCTCATTTTTCTAACCACCCACTCCTCTACCACCCACATTTCTTACATTTGCTTAGTTTTTTCAGTCACCCAAGAGTTGTTTGAATATTCATTTCCATATTATAAGTGCATTTTACATGGCATTAGATGTGATTATTTATTGTAAAAAGAACCCAACAAAAATTAGAATCATACCAAAATCTTTATATGTTTACAATATGTCACTGAAAAATCTCAGAAAAAAGACATTTTCTTTTTAGTTATCCGTCTATATCTCTGAGATGAAGTATTATGATTACTTATATTATTTACATTATTTTACACTGTTATCCTCATCTTCATTGCCTTATTCACAATGTTTTGGCTGTTGTATGCTCTGGCCTTTTTCAGGTGATTGGAATTTTGAACTGAACTCTGTTTCATCCATTGGAGTAGATTGTTCTAGTTCCACGTGCCATGCCTCTTCCGGATGTCTCAGTTATTTCCCTTTAGCTCAACTCTCCAAGTTTTGGTTCACCACTGATGTGGCCTGGTATTGAACTCACAACTCTTTGGGTCTAGAGTTGTTAGTCCAATACCTGGTCACAGTAGTGGTGAACCAAATCTTGAAGAGTTGAGTTAAAGGGTTAAATCCAATGACTAGACCCAAAGAGGTCCCGGTTGACATTGTCACTTCTCCCACACTTATGTACCATGGCGAACGTTGGCGATGATGGCTCTCCACAATTTCCTTTCCTTTGTAGCTCTTAATAAATGTTGTCTTTTTGTCATTTCTCATAAACTTGCCATCAATATGTCCTGTGAGTATCAAATTTTCCGAGCCCTCTTTCCTCATTATGTGCCCTATAAATTTCCACTGTCTCTTCCTATAATTTCATTAGAAACAAAGAAAAGAGTACTGCACTATTTAATAAAACTCCTCGTATATAGCAACCTCCTCACAGATAAAGAGGAGAATGGAAGTAACAGAAATGTGATTCTACAGAAGGATGCTGAGAATGACACTTGAGCAATGATGAAGTTCTAGAGAAAATGGAAATAAAAAGGACACTGATATATGCAAGGAGGTAAAAAGAGAAAGATACCGAAAGACAAGACGTGTCTTATTTTTATAACCTGCTTGACAAACGCCCTTTAACTACTACTTAGTAAAACTGGTGAGGCTATGTGGGAATAACTCACACCCTTAATTTTAATCCTTTAAATTCTTACATTAATTTCCCATGATATTTTAAATTTTTATATTACTTTCCCAGTCTGAGTGTCGACTGTTGCAGGGACAAAAACAAGAAGTAGATGGAGAAAAAGAAAAATTAAATATGTGACAGTTTGAATTTAATGAACTTTTACATTGCTTGTTTTATAAAATTCTTAATTTTCTGCCCAGAGGTAAAACTCCATGACACATCAAAATAAATAAGCAACATAATAAAAAGGACATATTGCTTCAAGGTAAAACAACATTTTTATTTTAATTTCCTTTCAGCTTCTCAGTGCTCATATTAATATCCTCAATCCTTTAAATTCTTACATTAATTTCCTCTTCGTCTTTTTAATGCTAAAAGTATTTTATTTTTATTTATTTATTTTTTTTTTACAGCAAGGTTTACACTTTACAAGGCCTGAGGGCCATTCAAAGTAGAGTATTATGTTAGGGGCCATTTGTGTGTATAGGAGTGCAAGATAAGGGTTAACCCTAGTCTTGAACAAGTTATGGTTGTAGTGAACGGGGAAACATCCAGTTGGGAATCAGTTCCACAGGTTAGTGGTTTGCGGGTAGAAACTGTTCGAGTAGAACTTACTTCTGACCAATAGGATACAGAGGGAATGTGGGTGGTTTGTTACTATGTAAGTGGCATTGTTGTTCACACACTCAGTCCTTAGCATCCTTCTGTAGAACCATACCTCCATTGCCTCAAGTCTCTTCATTTTTGAGGACACCATCCAGCATTTGCTGCTGTAAAGGAGGGCAGATATCACATAGCAGCTCAGTAGTCTTTTCTTTGTTACCAAAGAAATCCTCCTGTTTCATAAAACTCTACCTAGCTTTTGGGATGTGTCCTTGGCCACCCCAATACGTCTTCGGATGTCAGCATCACACTTACCATCCTCTTCCCAGATATTTATATTTCCGTACCTGCTTGATTTTAGTGTCCCCAATGTGTAAATCACATTTTGGGCTCATTCTTTTACTGATGACCATGCATTCTCTTGAATTTTCAATATATTAATTACCTTTCCTCTTTTAATACTTACATAAAACTGTCTTAGATAAGACAATAAATTACATCTGTGTCCTGAGTAAGACAATAAACTACATCCAACAGCAAGGCCTCTGATCAGGAGGTTTTGACGGGGGTGAAGCTACTTCTTAATTGCTGGTGTTCCTAGGTCTACCCTGACCCGGGGTGGTAGCATCTGTTAGGGTCCCAACTATAACCAAATAGTTAACCCTGAAACTGGGGTCAAAACATGTAAAAATATGTTGTATTACCAGCAATACATTTTTGTAAAAACAATTATTACCAGTAATTAATTTTTGAATAAAAAATTATCAGAAATACATTATGACCAGCAATACATTGTTTTAAACAAATATTACCAGCAATACCTTTTGAAACAAATATTACCAGCAATAAAAATCTTGTAGGCATTAAATAACCCATGGAGCTTGATATGCCATACAACAAACCAAACCAAACCTTAATTAAAGTTCCATCAATGTTTTCAGTACTTATACTTAAATTAATTTCACAAATTGTTTTAATGTTTATATTAATTTCCTTTAATCTTTTAAATTAATTTCTCTTTCATTTGATTTTTGTTGTGTTTTGCAACTTAGAATTTATATTAAGAGATCTGTCATATTGGGACAAATCTATAAGTATTGATTGTGAATGAATCTCAAGAGATTCATTCTTTTTCGGTCATTTGTAATTAAAAAAGAAATAATGGAAATTAGTGACTTTACACTAAATGAAATTTTATAATTAAATACAGTAAGTAGGAGTTTTTAATTAGTATGAGCACTTTATATCTGTTGTGTTCATATAACTGTTGTCTGGTACCTGCGTCTGGGGATCAAATGGCAATTTCAAGAGGGAGAGGGTTTTTATATGGCATCAAAGTTGATATAATATTATTTCTTTCAAGATTATGTTTTAAGAAAATGTATCATTCCTCATCGGCCTTTTTTTAGCCAAAGAAGTTGTTTTGTTATAATGATTCCTGTATCAAGAATATTACTACATCCTCTTCCTCTCAGTCTCTCTCTCTCTCTCTCTTCTTTTCTTTCTCACTCTGTCTCTCATGTCTCTGACTTTTCTTTTCTCTCTCCCTCTCTCTTTTCCCTTTTCACTCTCTCATCTGTATTTTTTCTTCTTTACCTCACTCTCCTGTTTCTTTTATTTCTTTTCTCTTTCTCTGCTCTTTTTCTCTTTTTCTCTCTTTCTCTCTCTGCTTTTCTGTGTTACTCTCCTTTCTCTCTTCCCTCACTTTCTTTTCTCTCACTCCTTTGTCCCTTTTCTCTCTCTTCTCCATCTTTTATATCATCCATACTTTTATTCTTTTCCTCCTTATTCCTCCTTGCATTCTTTTTTCCCTCCTATTTTTCTTGCTTTTTCTTTTTTCTTTCTTTCTTTCTTTATTTTTCTTTCTTTATTTTTCTTTCTTTATTTTTCTTTCTTTATTTTTCTTTCTTTATTTTTTCTTTCTTTATTTTTTCTTTCTTTATTTTTTCTTTCTTTATTTTTTCTTTCTTTATTTTTTCTTTCTTTATTTTTTCTTTCTTTCTTTTTTCTTTCTTTCTTTTTTCTTTCTTTCTTTTTTCTTTCTTTCTTTTTTCTTTCTTTCTTTTTTCTTTCTTTCTTTTTTCTTTCTTTCTTTTTTCTTTCTTTCTTTTTTCTTTCTTTCTTTTTTCTTTCTTTCTTTTTTCTTTCTTTCTTTTTCTTTCTTTCTTTTTTCTTTCTTTCCTTTCTTTCCTTTCTTTTTCCTTTCTTTCCTTTCTTTCCTTTCTTTCTTTTTTTTCTTTTCTTTGTGGAGGCACATCAATAATTCCATAGTATTTGTTACATGGCAGATATTTATTTTTCAACATTCTTGCCATCCTTGTCAATGCACTTAATTCAGTGGTGAATATTATTCATATAGATTGAACATTTTAGATCAATATTTGGCTGACAATTACATGTCAGTCCACAGACTTACTGATTCATCCTGGAATTTGCATATTTTTTCTTTTTATTTTATAGCCTCTTACTATATAAGATAGATTTTCATTTCCTTATTTGGTTGACATTATGAACTTGAATTGTTTATTTAAAATATAAAAAGAACAATTCCCGGCCTGGCTATACATTTGCTGGTGATGTTGAAAGTCAAACGACCAAAAATAAAGATTAATGTTCATAAACAAAAGTGGGAAAAAAAATCATTAATCCAAAACAATACTAGATATTCAAAAAATTCAAAACCATCCTAATTCATCAGGCTATCTTGGTTCTAGACACTCCACTAGTTATAGCTGCAGTACATATGGTGCTCCTCTGACCCTAATGGGTTATGTGACATGAATTAGTATATAACTAATATATGAGATTTATGACAAGCAATCATCAGAATTGTTGAATCTGTCAAATAAAACAAAGTTTCAATTTATTAAACAACTCATATAATTAAATTGGACAATGGAAAAGCTAAATATTCATTGTGCAACATGTCGAGATGACTTTTATTTACTTTATTAAAAGTGAATGGGATTATCCAGTAAGATTTATTCACATTTGAATAAATGTCTTTTCTAAGTTTTAATGAGTTCTCCTGCTCAATTTGTCATTTACTTTTCTCTTTGGCTATAATAATAAGTGATATTTTCTTCTGTACTGGGTAATTGCCATACTCACTCGTGTGTGAATTCACCTGCTGAATGGAACAGTTTATGGGGCTTGGCTAAGTATGACTATCTGAATGAGTCTGAGAGTCGACTGTTGCAGGGACAAACACAAAAAGTAGATAGAAAGAAAAAGAAAAATTAAACATGTGACAGTTTGAATTTAATGAAATGAACTTTTACATTGCTTGATTTATAAAATTCTTAATTTTCCGCCCAGAGGTAAAACTCCATGACACACCAAAATAAATAAGCAACATAATAAAAAGGACATATTGTTTCAAGGTAAAAACAACATGAAAAAAAAAAAACATGAAATTCAATGATTATTAAAGACATTAGTTTTATTCCCTGTACTGGTTTCAATCCATTTGGAACAACTGCTAAAAACATCCCCTCCCAAAATTAATAGAAAACTTCTACAGATGCATCCTGGGATTTCTTTCTAACTAATAAAAATGGACCAATTCTCGGTTTCATCAGCAATGTTTCTTTAGTTCTTTGTATTGAAATAAAAAAAAATACTATAACCACTTGACTTTATTCCTTTTATATTTGAACAAAATTCTTTCTTTCTTTATGAACATTTAGCCTCATTAAATGCAGCTTTACTTAATTTTGACTTGCATATTCTTGGCTTTGTATCATTTTTCCTAATCCTTTTTCTTCCTTTTCTTTTTGTTAATTGAGAACTTGGGAAAGATACAAATGCATTTCTTCTCCTGCCCACCAGCTATGGGTAAATATCAGGTCATATATGCACATATATTAATAAAGTTAATGATATAAAATAGTGAAATTCCTTCGCTAACAAATTTTAAAGATGCATTAACCTACCAATCACTCGATGAATGCTATGGTCCTCATTTTTTAAAATTATAAACTGTATTAGGACTTTCTTAAATACACAAGTACTTTCAACTGTACTTTCAGTCATCCTCAGGCATGGAAATTATTTTGTTTTTCGTAAAATTCAAGTAGCATCTGAGATGAAAAAATATAATATGAATCAAAATATGACTTTTTTTTTTAATGTTTTATTGATAACAGATACAAACTTGTCAACCTTGTAGTTGTATCGCTAAGGTTGAATTTTTTTGAAAATTTAAGTGAGTGTGTAGTTTTACTAATATAGCAATTTGAGAAATTTTTGTTGCAGAAGTTTATCAGTCAATGTGGCATGAACTAAATAGTTCAATAATTAGAGTAATGTCTCAGGTGTTATCCCGAATATTTGTATCTTGGATCAGTTCTTTTAAATCAAATATATGGTGCAGTTCAATTTATATTACAATGAATCATTCATACAAAAAGTAAATTAGAAAAGTTAATGATATAAAATGGTGAAATCCTTTTGCTAACAAATTTTAAAGATGCATTAACCTACCAATCACTCAATGAATATTATGGTCCTTATTTTCAAGGATATTATTATTAATAAAATTATCATTTTTTGGGCTCATCTGTTCTTTAAATTGCAGGTTAGCAAGGTTATGTTCTTCTTCTCCTCATGCTACCTCATATATTTTCTTTATTTCGTTAAATATATTTTCAGTAGAAGAATTTTGTGACAGCTTACATTGCACTCCTAACAGGATTTGTTTAATTATGCTTGTTGGGTGGTTAGACACCATATTAATATATCTTAGAGTCACATTCGGTTTCATCAATAATGAGATGATTCCATTTGACAGGTTTAACTCTGTGTCCAGAAACTGGACAACTTTTTTATTGGTTTCTACAGTAATATTGAATTTCAGGTCTTTGAATACTTTATGTAGTTTTCTTCCTGATTGAATCACTGTTTCTTTTATTTTCCATTACCACCATCAGTCCATCATCCCTGTATAATCCATGATCATCAATATGGATGATCTTATTTATTTTATTTAATATGAAGATTCCAACTAGCTCAGCCACTTCTGATGATAATATTATTAATAATAAAAGAAAGAAACATAATCTGGTTCAACCCATCTTTCAACACTAACGTAATAACAAATACAGGGAAGATGTTTTTCAATATATCAGCTAAGCACTTCCCTAATACATCCAGACTACATAAACTGTTTATCCGAAATATGGTCAAATTAATTTATAGCTGCACAAGCAGCATGGGCAACATCATAAAAAGAATGAATAGCAAAAATTTAAAGCTACAAAATGATGAGAAAGGCGAGAATACAAACTTATGCAATTGCAGGACAGAAAATAACTGTCCTTTTAAATGGATAATGCCATACTGAATGGGTTGTATATTGTGCTGAAGTGGAAGGTGAAAATAGTAGCACAAAAAATACATTGTGTGTACTGAGGGTAAATTAAAGTGGAGGTGGTACAATCACACCTCATTTTTTAGGATTCTGGAGCATAGGTACAGCACAAAACTAGCAAGCTACTATTGGAAGTTCAGGGAGAGACATAGCAAAAGTCCAAGCATCAAATGGAGCATTTTAAGAAATTTAAAAACTAATAGTTGAGAATATGTGTAGACTATGCCAAGAAGAGAAACTGGCTATAGCAACATATAAAAACAGCAATAAATTGCTGAACGGGAGGTCAGAGATCATGTCCAAATGCAGACATTTTAAGAAGTTCACTTTGGGGTTATTTGAACTCGGTTAAAGTTAGAATTTTTTTTTTTTTTTTTTCGCCACTACTTTCGGTTTTGAAAGTGCTTAAGTTGTTGAGCTTTGTGTAGTTGATTTGCTGAACAAACAACCTGAGGAGATAGTACAGGTCAAAACCGCAGTAGTGTGCTCTGGTCAGCTTTCATCCTTTTTATAAATAATGTGTGTGTGTGAGTCTCACTTTAACAAGGTGGCCTTGAACCACACAAATCTAAACTTAGTAAATATCAAGGAACCTCATGAAATGTAATTGTTATCAAATTATTCTGCAGAATATCAGTTCTGCAATGTTTGATCCTCACTAGGAGACCCACATTTGTGACTTAGTGTAACTTTATGACTTTTTTATCTGCACCATATTTTATGACTAAAATGTTTTTGGTCATACCAATGTTTTTATAATTGTTGTATAGGAATAAAATGTTGTTGCCGATACCATAGTTTGAATACAAATCACCATTATTAAATAAGTAGATCATGTGATCATAAAGGAAACATATAAATTGGAATTAGTGTGATATCTAAGTCATCACTGTTTTCTATACTATCCACCAATATACTATTTCTCTATACTGATCATTATACAAATTACTATTCGGGGATTACTATATGAACTAGTATTATTAGTGCAAGTATTATTTGAAGGCATTGCTACTACCAGTATCTGCATTTACAAAGTCTCAACTAAAACGAGCATATCGGAAGTGATATCGAGCATTCATTGGCCTAACAGAAGCGACAACGAGTAAGTGTCTAACATCACATATATATAAGTAATAAGAAGATATCAGATTAAAACATAACACACTTTCACACATTAATTCTTTGGAAATATATATATATATATATATATATATAGGGATACGGTATCGTTGCCAACACTAGAGTTTGAACACAGATCACCAGTGAACAAACTTAAATAAGTAGATCATGTTATCATAAAGGAAATGTATAAATTGGAATTAGTGTGACATCTAAGTGATCACTGTTCACTATACTATCCACCAATATACTATTTCTCTATACTGATCATTTTACGAATTACTATTCGGTGATTACTATTTGAACTAGTATTATTAATGCAAGTATTATTTGAAGGCATTACTACTACCATCTACTACTATCTGCATTTACAAAGTCTCGACCACAACAAGCATTATGAACATGATGATGAGCATTCGTTGACCTAACAGTTACAATGAGTGAGTGTCTAACATCACAAAAATAATAAAAAATATACAAAGAAGGCTTTGGTACTTACAAAGGCAATCAACAAAGTTATCTCTCTTGTTTGTTTGTCCTTGGAGTGACCTTTCTTTGTGAAATGGTGCAATCTCTAACAATACAGAATGTCAAATCCCTTCATTTATTAGTTAAATCCGCTTTCAGTTAGCTTTTGGTATTTATCTATGACAGTTGGCGAAGATCATGAGAGTTGATAGCCTGATTTGCAGTGTTCCTTCCCCACCTCCAAGAGACCGTGACACCAAACAGTTATTACCATGTCACAAACAAATCGGATATGACCCCATGATGTACTGGATGTAAGTGGAAAACAACATCTAGATGTCAGAACAGAGTAAAGTGACATCTCACTAAAATTGGTCGACCATAAATCTTGAACTGAGATTGTAAAAATGAACTCAAAGTAACCAGTGTCAGGAAAACACCACTGCACACAGGATTATTTTGTTTATCAAAATAAAAAAAAATAAAAAATAATCATCATTTCAGTGATATGCAGGCAGTGACAGTACATGGGTTTTTGGCACCCCCCAGGCAAGCTGAACTTTGGCACACTTACCAATATAATTTTTTTTTAATTTTCACAAGGAGGAAAACTGAAAATCTAGAATAACAAGTTTATTACAATAAACAACTTAATAGAAGCAAAAGAAAGTATTCATTGTCCTACATAATACATTTTTCTAGCCCTTAGATCTGCAAATCTTTTCATGGTACTTTCTACACTTATCTTCTTTACAAGATCATTTTTTATTGACAAAATAGCTAAAGAATTTAACCTATCTTGAGTCATGAATGACTGCAAGTATGTTTTTATAAGTTTTAGTTTTGGAAGATCCCAAACACAAGACATGGTGGCATGATGGAACTCTAGATGACTACCCATGTTTCTAGTACCTTGAGCCAGCCCTGTGTGCTGGTGGTATGATGAATAACAGCTTGGGATAAGAAATCAGAGAGCTGAGTTTGAATTTTGATCAAGCTCATTAAATTCATTTACATGCAAATATCCTTGGGAACAGTATGAATCCATCTCTTCTATCCTCTCCAGCTATGGGTTAAATAGCAGAATTCTATAGCCTTGGTTGACAACTAGTCTACAGCAGAATGTAATAGTAGACAACTGTAAGAATTCTTCTGCCAAGTCAATCATGAATCAAAGGGAAATGGTTGCTCAAGTATGCCTTATTCATGACACCCGAGGAAGGTCATTTCAGATTCATACCATGTCCCTTCAGGACATGGCCGATCATGGTTATCCACTACTTTCTATACTTTGTAACTCTAAGCAATGTTTGTTCCCTTAATATCCCTAATAGTTCTTGTTCTGCCATCCATTTACAAAAGCTTGTTAGGTAGGTTCTATTTGCTTACTTCCTTTTAATCTTTTGTGAGTATTCTGTTATCAGTGCAAAACCATCCCAAATTCTCAAAAGTTCATATCTGCTCAGTTTTGTCTCTAAGCATGAACAAAGCACTTTCTAAAGTAGCAATGGATCTTTATTTATTAATCCAACAGATTGCATCTTTAATATATAAAGCACTATTTGACCTTGCTTGATTAGTGATGCCCTCCATAGTGAGTATAAAGCACACTGAATCTAACAACATTTCCCCCTGCAAAGGGTGATGCAGGCTCAAATTTTGCTGGAGTGTCCATATTTTTTTTTAATAAGATTTGGCAAATATTTAGGCCGGTTGACAAAAGTAGATATGATGTTTAATAAATAAACAGATTGTCTACTCTGAAGAATTAGAAATGTGATACTCACCCTTGCAGGGAAATTCCCAACTAGTGTCCCATTGGCAGATAAACAAAAAGGCTGTAACTCAATACAGACAGCATTCATGACATAATGATGGATTTTTATTGAGCACAGTATCCACACCAAAGTCAGCAGCCAATCAGGACCTATAAAATAGGCTTGCCCAAGTAACAGAATGTTATAAAAACACTCACCAAATATCCCAGACAACTAACCAGACCAGACTCAACTTCTAATACAGTTGAGTACTGTCTAACTAAATTCTACATCTCTCTATATCTCTGAGATGAGGTATTATGATTACTTGCATTATTTACATTTATCGAGCTGTTATCCTCATCTTCATTGCCATATTCACAATGTTTTGGTCGTTGTATACTCCGGCCTTCTTCAGGTGATTGGAATTTCAAAATGAACCCTTTGAGTTAAAGAGTTGGGAGTTCAATACCAGGCCACAGCAGTGGTGAACCAAAAAACTTGGAAAATTGAGTTAAAGGGAAATAACCGAGACATATGGAAGAGGCATGGCATGTGGAACTAGAGCAATCTACTGCAGTGGATGAAATAAAGGGTTTGGTTCAAAATTTCAATCACCTGAAGAAGGATAGAGTGTACAGTGGCTGAAACATTGTGAATATGGCAATGAAGATGAGGATAACAGTCTAAATAGTGTAAATAATGCAAGTAAATTCTATATACTCAAATATGTATATGTATATGTATGTATATATTAAATAATATTTAAAGTGATAAAATATGAATATGTCCAATTCTCATTCTCACACTTGCAATACCAGATGCAGTTATGAGGTCATGTTCTTCTGCATTTCATGGCCATGACTGACCCTAAGTCAACCCTCATATGCAGCCTCCTTCTTTTGACAGTCTAGTGCAAAATTTGAGCGCAATGTTTTTCCAGCATAATTCTACACAAATCTGTTACCTTCATTTGGAAAGGTTTTCCTCTAATTATAGATTAAATAATAGGGTTAAATTATAGAATTAAATAATAGGGCTCTCTTGCCTTGTTTTGTAGCCAGTCTAAGAGAAAGAAAACTCTTTATTCACATCCTGGGTAAGATGATAAACAACATTCAACAGCATGGCCTCTGATCAGGAGGTTTTGAGGAGCATGGAACCACCTCTTAATTGCTGATGTTCCCAGGTCCACCTTGACTTTGGGGTTTTAGCACCTGTTAGGGTCCCAGCTGTGGGCAAAACACTATGAAGGTGCAAAAATAGGTTTTAATACCAGAAATACATTTTTGTAAAAAATTATTACCAGCAATGAATTTTGAAGAAAAAAAAATTACCAGCAATACGTTATTACCAGTAATACATTTTTGGAAAAAATATTTCTAACAATAAAAATCTTGTTGACATTAAATAACCCATTGAGGTTAACATGCCATAAAACAAACCAAACCAAACCAAAATTCTCAATTCAAACCAGTATAAAGGGAATTCTTTTGCACTGAATCTTAACATCAGGATGAGTGTAAATGCTGACATCTCATTCTTAAGTTGCAAATTGGACTGTAAATTGTTTCATTCTTCAGGTTAGAGAATTTTAACAGTATTTTCCTAAAAAAGAAAAAAAAAACTTATCACTACAATGTTTTGTTTAAGGTGTGTTATGGACACAGAAACAAGATCATTATAATATAGATAGGATTTAAAAAAAAAAAATCTAAATTCATAAATCCGATATGTGATTGTAAGACAATACAAATTTTAAAATGGAAACTAATTTTTTTCTTTTTTTGCATCAGCAATGCCAGCTGAGATTATTCCAAATTTTATTTACTTAATTCTTCATGTCTTCCAACTGGTAATATTTTTTTTTTAACATAATACCAGTAATATTTGGAGAAAGAGAAGTTGTTGTTCTGTAAAAAGGAAAAGTTTTGAGGATTATATTGGGATATTCAACTCAAACTGAACATATTAGCTTTTGTCCATGTTTACAAGTAAGCGCATTAGTTTTGTCTGAGCAAAAAAAAAAATGTTTGCTTCAGATTGAAAGGTTTAACATGTTTATTTTCTGTTTGGGTTCTTTTGAGATTTAATAAAAATAGATTGAAAACTTCAAGAATCTTTTCTTTTTTAATTCACTAACTGATTATTTACTTAGGCTGTAATGATTTGAACCTGAGAATATATTGCTTCATAAATATATTTAAATAGAATATTTTATATGATAATTTATTTCTAGGATCTTTGGAAAATCTATAACACATATTTGTATCTCAAGAATAGAATACAAAACATTTACATAGTTCAAGGTTTAGTTTGGACACAAGGCTGTACAGGTGTGGGTGTCAAACTTACTACCCTATAGTAATGATATGTGGGATCAATAGGCAAACTTAGTTATTACTTAGTTAATTACTAAGTGAAGTGGTATATCTACCACCCAAGGTAAATCCAAAGAAGTTATAAGCATCACCTTTATACCAGCAGAATTGCTTTCAAAAATTTGATATAGAATAAAAACCAAAAACAATATGGGCCAAAATTTTAAGAAACATTTATTCCATAAAATAGGATAAACATAAGTCTGGCTGTGCAAAAAAGTACACTTTGCATTGGCAACAGAATCTGACTCCTAAAGTTTACTTTTCTAAACAAAGAAAAGTACTATTTACTGAACAGCTGGGGAGTAGTGTTTCCTGCTAGATAAGAAATTCAGTTGTCTTGGATTTTATATTAAAAATCCAAACATCCAAATTGCAAACAATGATAAAACAAAAATAAAGAAAACATGGGTATGCCTGTTAAATAGATCATTTGTATTTACAAACATATGTACATAGTTTTTAGTTGAATTAAAGTATTTCGGTACTGGGTCCACAGAAAAAGATGAGGTTTAGATAAAACTTTTAGTAGTTGCTCCACAGTAAAAAATCTATGGTTGAAAAAAGACTTTGTTTGTCAGTGAAGATTCACTGACAGTCGCTACTGTTTTTGTTAGAGTTGATTCATTTCAAATCACCAACACATCTTTCTTTCAGCATGTGTTGGGTGCAGAGGAGAGGAAAAGGATATGTAGCCATGTCTTCACTTGTGTTTGAATGACTTGGAGACATATCTCTGCTCCTGAAAGTCAAAATTTATGGATTTTTATATGAAATGTAGGCTTTAGAAAAATAGGGTTTTAGTTTTTCTGATTGGCCAAATATTTCTCATGGTGATGTTAATTTTTAACCAATACATTCTTTAATTTAAATAGTATATGTTGTATTGTGAATTCTTTTTGGTATGTTTGTAAATATTATCTGTTATTGGATAGGAAATAAAGTTTAGACATGTTTTTAATATCGTATATATGTGAGTACGTAATTGTATTGGAATTAGGGTTCCTTTCTTATAAGGATTGTGACCCTAGGCATTAGGGAAAGGATTTTAGAAGAGAAAGCTTCCTTTTGAAAATATGGGTTTTTAAAAGAGTCAGTTAGCTGTTGCTACTACATGTATCCTCCATGGTCAAACTCATTACATAAGCTTAGTTTAGTAAATAATTCACAAAATATTTTGCTATATAAATTATTGATAATTGTTTCTTCACTTTATGTCATCTCTGCTTAAAGAAGGTTTCATAGGAACCTGTAGGATAATCTAACTACAGGGCTTAGGACCAATAAAAAGAATTGATAGGAATTTATTAAATGAATAAAAAATAGATTTATATATTTGAGTAAAAGAGAAATAAAAAGTAGATAATTACACTTTTAAATAGATTACTTATTTATATGAATATTATATTGACTTCTAAAGAAACATCAGGAGGATAAAAAAAATACTAGAATTAACTAATATAAGTTATCTCCATTAGTATGGACAGAGGAATCAAGACAGTAAAACTGCGGAGGTTCCATGAAGAATTTGGTTTGAAAGTTACAGAATACAACAACTGTTTTATGATCTCCTTCTTGGTACCTCGACTGCATGAATTGAAGTGTACCACTGGATTTGCAGTTAAGTCTCATTGTTTTGCTGTTGAACTAGATAGATGTAACTGTAGTTCTATTCTAATAGTCTCTTTTCTCACACTTCTTGCTTGTGCAGCTATCCTCCAGTTTCTTGCTTCCCTGCCACTTACAAAAATCAAAAATTTCTTCAAAAATTTAAATGCAGCATTGTCATTGGTCTTCCTGAATTCTGTTCTTTTATTGTCCTTTCTCCTCAATAATGACTTCAGAAACTCTTTCACTCCCTGTAGCCCATTGCATCTTAGTGACATTATTGCCTTGCTTTGGGTGAAATGATTAAAGAAAAAGAAAAATGTCAATATTTCCCCCTCCATGCACAATCATTGGAATAGTTACGTATACAGGTATGCCTCGGGTTACGTCATTTTTATTTAAGTTGTTCTTGATTATAAGTTGTTTGTCAAAAAAATATATGGAAAAATAAAAATCAAGTTTAAGTCATTTTATTCAACTTTACGTCTGTCTGCTACAAATATTAAAGTTGTAATATCACAAGAAAAGCGTTAAATGAACATAAAATCATGTTACTGTAAATAAATAAGAATAAAAGTATATAAAATCATATTAAAATACGTACATTTACAGTAAATGCTAATATAATCATCGTAAATCCTAGAGCACGAAATATGAAAACATCTGTGACTCTGTGTTGTTGTCTTATTTAGGGATCTCTAAGAGCTCAACATTGGCATTTTCCACAGTAGTTCCAATATCTACAATTTGGCCTTGTTGTCAGCACCACTCGTGATTCTTACAAAATTGAAATCCAGTTTAGTTGCATGGTATACGTCTGCTTATCGGCTACTCTCTCATTCTCATTCATTTGTGACTTTATATTTTACCCCAATGGCTCCTAAGAAAATTCCTAGTGCAAGTGCTAAGCGTCATGCTATAATGTTGGACAATAAACTTACTATGATAAAACACCATGAAAAAGGTGAAAAGTTTATATCAATTGCTCAATCTTTTAGAATGAGTCAGATAACATTATTGATGAGTATCACAATAAGGATAAGCTTTTGACACATATCAAATCTGATGCCGTAGAGATGAAGAATACCTGTTATCTAAAAGAAAAGAGAAAAAAATATTTGAAGAGATGGAACAACATCTTTCTCTTTGGATTGATAAATTGAATCATCATCACCATGCTGCTATTAGTCAAGAAATCATTCAAGTGAATGTGTTGTCATTGTTTGAGGACCTGAACAAAAAATACTCAGAAGAGAAATATGTAGAGTTTAAAGTGAGTCAAGGCTGGTTTATGAGATTTAAAGAATGAAGAAGTTATCACCCTATTAAGAAGCAAGGTGAAAGTGCATCAGCTGACGAACAAGCAGCAGCTGATTTTCCTAAAGCATTGGCTAAGGTCATCAAAGAAAATAGGTTTCTTCCAGAACAGATTTTTAACATTGATGAAACTGGATTATATTGGAAAAAATTGCCAGATCATTCTTTCATTGCTAATGCTAAGCGTAGGGCTATATTGCTGATAAATTATTTTATTCAGAATATTGTATGTACATATCATAAATACTGCAATATTCAATGGGGAGTACTTATTTGCAGTTTATAGTGTGGTTTAAGCCATTTTTCAACCTAAGTCATGACCTCTAGAACCAATTAACAACATAGGGTTAAAGATGAATATTTACATATTAATTAAAATGGTAGTCAAAAGAAGCCAAAAAACTGATGCCATAAGAAATCATATTTTTAAAATAGGAATTTTATAAGCAATAATGTTTCTCCTTTAAAGAAAGAATCAATTAGTGTATTGGAATGACTTGTAGGGAATAAATTCTATCTTACCATTCCAATACAGCATTACCATACCTACAATATAAGACCTCTATATTCATGGTTGTTAACTAGTAATGTATATTTCTCAGTACTAGACTCTATAACACCCTGCTCCCACTTGAGACTTAGGGGTATGCAATCAAGGAGTTGGTCCCGGGCATCACCAAACTTCACATATATAATTACAGACTCTATATTCGTCTCTGACTCTGTTGTCTTATTTAAGCAGCATAAAAAAGAGAAATGTATTAAGGTCTTAATTGTGAGTTGGCATTGTTTGTACCAAGTGTCAGTGATATTGTCTTAACTTATATCAGGTGAGGAAAGACAGAGATCTGAAGTACACATGCAATTACTGATTAAAACTGATATATAATTTTTACACCACTTCATATCCAGTTGTTATGTCACATTTTTTTTTTTTTTTTTTTACTCCTTACAAATTACAAATGAGTCAAGAGGAGATAACCAATTGATAACTTTAATGAAATAGATCAAAGTATTATTGCTGTTTCTGTTCTGTGTGAGCTTTTGGCATTATTTAACATGTATTAGGTTGGTGCAAAAATAATGAAGTAATAATGTCGTTTTTTGACGTATTTTTTAACGTCAAAAAACGACATTATTATTACGTCATTATTTTTGCACCAACCTAATAAATTGATTTGTTCATTTGAACTTTGAGTAAACGTTTTCGTCAAAGTAGTAAGAGGAGACAATAAGAAATCGTTCCTATTGTATGAAATCTCTCTGTGTAAAAAGAAAAACATTATAAAGCACCTCAACAATTTCTGGCATACTGACATTTTTGATTTACATCATATCCACTTTCTTTTCATTTCCTTTATGGATGAGTTGAATATTTTTACATTTTTTTTTTTTCCACAAACACACAAGTGCTAGACACATCAGTCACTAAAAACTGGGCAAGAATATTTCTGGAAAATTTAGAATATACAAATTTATTAACATATTGATACATTCACTGCTGCCATGGATATTTGAACCCTTACATAAAGCCATCTATACTTTTGCTAATGTTACCTTTAGAAATTCAAAGCTATTTCTGATTTGTTCACTGCTGCTTTGAGTACTTGAACCCTTATTCATGATATCTTTTTGTTCATGATATCATTAAAACTTACTATAGACAACTTTTTATCCTTTACTTTGTTTTAAAAAGTGAATTTAGGAATATGCTCACTTCTACATTGAATATTTCAACTCTTGCCTCTTTTTTTGTCAGAGTTACCATTAGAAATTACTTATATATGGCTACTTATGTCTTATTTTAGTAAAGTTTATTAAACTTAATAAAAGAATTGGAGAGCAGAGTTCAAATCCCAGTCAAGTTTGTTACTTTCACTTACACACAAATACCCTTGGGAAAGGTAAGAATCCATCTCTTCTGCCCCCATTTATGGGCTGAATAGCAAAACAGACTGGATCATATAGCCTTGGTTAGCTGCCAGTCTACCACAAAAAGAAATGGCAACCTACTGTGGGAAAATCTTCTGCCTAGTCAGTCATGAATCAAAAGAGACATGATTGACCAAATGTGTATCATGTATGGCACTTAACTGACACTAATTTGTGTTGTTATCATTGACTTAGATCATTTTTTTTCCATAGGACCATTTGTTTCATTCATGACTTTACAAGAAATAGTACTACAAATCAAGGTGAAAAAAATAACAGTGACAATATTTTTCATCATTATAGAGAAAAAATAACAACATAAATGAAACTTTATGCAAAGATCTAGCAAATAGTGCTACAAGATTGAAATAAACAAGGTTGGTGTTGGTCACCAACTTGTAGTGGAGGGAATTACTACTTGTTATGGCAGAGGTGAACACTTCCAAAAGAAATTAATTCAACACATGGAGGAATTTTACATATATTTTTATAATAATAAAATAATATTAAAACTATTAATATATGTAAAATGATATAATTTAACATATATCAAAGGTAATAGAATTTCAGCTAAGGCAGTGCTCAATATTTAATTCAAGCCCTAATTGTTGAATTAGATATAATAATATTCAATACTTATCAATGTTGACTCTGAGTTTTATAATTTTCTCAATCACTCCTTGGGATTTTTTAAATAACATGATTCAAAAAAAGAGAAAATATACTTGTCTACACAAATAGACAAGGCTTGTAAAAAAAAAAAAAAAACATTTATGGGATTAGTGCAGTGTATAAATGATATATATGCACATTTGATGTCTATGTGGTTTGTTTGAAATTAAGTAGTCTAGTTTGCTGGGGACTAAGAAGTTTTTACTTGTCTTGATCAAAAATAGAGACAGGGTTTATGCCCTTTTTCTTCTGAAACAGTGCCATCTCATGATCTGCTGGTAGCCAAAGTGGATATAAACCTCACAAATACATTCTCAGTTATCAATAGTTTGAAAAACAGTCCATTGAGATCCCATTCTTTATTCAAATGAAAATCTATAAAGTGTAATAAAAATGTCTTTTTCTCAATGCCCTAAAGCAGGAACTGAGTCTTGTGTTATTTATATTGCCTTAAAACCATGTCAGAGACAATATATAGCATGCTACAAGATGTACATGTGACTTGTGTGCCAGTGTTAAATCAAAGACAAGTACAATTTACTGTTTTTCTGTGTTTAAAAATGTCTGCCAAAATGGTTCTTTCAACTTAGATGACTGCTACACAAGTTTGCATGAGTAAAAAATTTTAAATTTGAAGGCTGTGTTATGGCAATATTTTAAATAGTGACGGTCTGTTAGCAAATCTGGGAAATCAGCATTTTTCTTGGGCTTCAACACTGAAGGCCGCAAGAATTTTTTTTTTTTTCATGATATTGTCTTCTTTTGATGCCGCTTATTATAGTCTATTTCCGTTTTCAGAATTTGCTGGCCACATTGGTACAGACAAATTGGATTTGGTAAGTCTGTTCCGTTTTTGGTATGCTATGGTTAATTTTGGCTCATTGTTGTTTACTAACTTGGTCTGGAGGAAAAAGAAAAAGATTGTATTTGGTTCCATGAACTGAAGTAATCAAAACATATTCACTTGTATTTCATACGATCTTACACTATATCACTGATAGAAACAAGTTTATTATTAAGACACTTTCTGAGACAAGAATGGTCATTTTATCAACAGAAAAGAGAATTTCCTGTTCAGAAATTTGCATATTTCATTATCCTTTCTCCTAATTAAGACTGGGATGGTTAGCAGACTAATTCTTGAGCATCATGAGTTTAATATTTATTGTTACAATACAGATGGTACAAAACAAGTTGTCTTCTCCTGCATCAAACTTGTTCAAATCCTTCACAGTAACTTTAGGTTCTTTCAGTTCAATTCAACGTTAGATGATCTTGTACTAGGTTGTTAAATAAGCATTCTGTTTCTTCATATATAAGTCAATCCTGGGTATGACGATAAACTACATCTACATCCAGGGTAAGATGATAAACTACATCCGCATCCAGGGGAAGATGATAAACTACATCCAACTGCAAGGCCTCCGATCAGGAGGTTTTGATGAGCGTGGAACCACCTCTTAATTGCTGGTGTTCCCAAGTCCACTCTGACC
Organism: Acanthosepion lycidas; assembly: GCA_963932145.1. Taxonomy (NCBI): domain Eukaryota; kingdom Metazoa; phylum Mollusca; class Cephalopoda; order Sepiida; family Sepiidae; genus Acanthosepion; species Acanthosepion lycidas. The sequence continues at coordinate 19,364,322 of OZ010597.1, forward strand.
CAGGGTGGTAGCACCTGTTAGGGCCCCAGCTATAGGCAAATAGTTAACCCCAAAACTGAGGTAAAAAGCATTATGAGAGTGTAAAAGTGAATTTTAATACCAGAAATACTTTGTAAAAATTTATTTCTGGTAATAATTACCAGAAATAAATTTTTGAAGAAAAAAAAAATATTACCAGCAATACGTTTTTGAAAAAATATTACCAGCAATATGTTGAAAAAATCATATTACCAGCTATACATTTTTGAGGAAAAAAATATTAACAGAAATAGATTTTTGACAAAACAAAAATATTATTAGGAAAAAAAAGTTGTTGGCATTAAACGACCCATTGAGGTTGATATACCGTAAAACAAAACAAACATATATAAATGAAATTATTTACCTGTCACCTAGAGTAATGCTCAATAGAAAACCGAATCCATAACATTAACTATGGAGAACTTTGGTCAAATTAATTTAAACTTGGTATTCCTAACATGTGCAGTACTATTCCCTTGGGGTAGTGTAAAGATCCAGGGTGGCATTGGGAAAACAGGAAATTAATTAGATAAAGGGAGCAGCAAGGTGGAAATCAAAGCAAGTAATATTAGGTTGGTGCAAAAATAATGTCGTTTTCTCACATAGTAGCATATGTGAGAAAACGACATTATTTTTGCACCAACCTAATAATTTTTCCTTTTTTTTTTTTTTTTTTTTTATATAATTTCTATATGACAAAATATAAGTAACACAGATTCTATACAAAGAATAAAATTAATATCAGTTATAATTTCTATCTGAATTTCTGGAATGAGGAGTTATCATTATTTACATGATTTACATTTTGACTATTTTCCTTATCTTTGTTGTTGTTGTTATCGGGTAGTATTTAAGCTAACTCCCGTGGAGAGCTCTTCATTGAACCTTCATTACAATAGGTAGGGAGGAGTAGATGCAATAGGCATCAATAAACTACAGAAGAACTCAAAATTGATACCTGCATTTAAGTATTACATTAATATTTAAGCTTACCTATTTAAGCTTAATTTAAAAGTTCAATGATAATTCTTCTGCTGCCACTTAATTTAAAGACAATTTGATGTACTTAGGTCCTTACTTTTCGTACAAACAGTTATTTTTCTTTCATGGGTGACTATGGCTGGATTTTGAAATTAATTTTGATTATTCCCAAATTTATTTCCAAGTTATAAAAATTGTTATTGTACAAAAAATTTGTTGCAAAAATTCCTGTAAAAAAAAAATAGCTGAAAACAATCACAATAATGAAAACTTGGGAATCCAAAATTTCAGGATTGCATGTTTGGATCTGGCATGGATTGTTTTTCATTTGCTCATGGAGTCAGCCTGATTCCAAAATGGTACGATATGTTGGGCTATGGCCTCTAGGAGTAAATTTGAAAAAGTGTTACACAGTGACATTCATATTTATTCTATAGATTATAAAGTTAATCATTATCAGCAGATGTAGCCTTAATAATATATATAGGTATGTTCTAAAGAAAAGTGATACCCAATTAAAACTAAAATAAAAACTTCAAAAAATATTTTTCATTTTTAAAATGCATTTTAAGCATTTTAAAAATGAAAAATATTTTTTGAAGTTTTTATTTTAGTTTTAATTTGAAGCTAATAGATTAAATTTAATATTTCCTATATGCAAAATGCAGTATTTCGAAATGAATTGATTAGAATGATCTTTTTGAAATCATTAAAATTGTTAACAGTCAGCCATATTAGCAAATTTGTCAACACAACACGATTCTTTTTATTAAAAATCTTTCAAAATATGATATACATTTCTGAAACTTTTTTTCAGGAAGATTAGTTGATTTAAAGTTTAATTAATCTGATTTGAAACAAATAGTACTTACTTTTAATTTAAAATATCACAGAAAAGCATTTTTTTTAAGCTGGAGGCGGGTGTTTTTTATGAAATGTTGACAACTATCTCGATAGACGTGTGTTTGGAAATTTTTTCTATGGGGACATAACTGTAAAAATTACTTGATGAATATAACATGAGCACCTTTTATATAATTTTTTAACTACCCAGTAATTTTTTAAAATTTATGAAAATATCCAAAGTAATCTAATATTTTATTGAATTTTAGATACTTTGGCTTTATAGTTTTAAGATGCTTGTTGAGGAAATGTTACAAAATTACCAATAAATTTTAAGTTTACTAGAGCTACTGCTCTAATTTTCTGATAATGTTATGTATGTCAATATTTATAAAACTTATCACGTTTATACAGACAAAAAAATTCAAAATTATTTTTAAAATATTAAATTGTAGTAAGTTTTTCCAATATGATTAGTAAATATAGTTTTTACTTATTAACAAGTTCACTTAATCTATACAAATTAATGCAGAATTATTAAAACTTTATAAATTATTAAAATTAAATTTTTTTAAAAATGAAAACAATTCTTTTTTTTTTTTTTTTTTAAATAAGAGTTTTCATAATATATCCGCATTTGGTTAATTTGCAAATTATCACCCATGCTCAGTTTGCATTAAAAATTTCCCAAATACTTACATTTATGTGTTACTGTGCATGCTTCATTCGAAAATGACTTGATAAATTTGATAAAATCTACCATTTTGAAGTTATCGACAGTAAAAGTTCAGATTCATTCACGTCATTGGCAGCAGCCATTACTGGCATTGTTTGCATACATTCACTAAGCGCGGAAGAATGTTGTTAACAGCCTTCTTTTTACTGATCTTATTTGTCTCAATTACTGTGCAAGAGGACTATATTGTGTGTGCAAGAATCAAGACAACTAAATATTCCAATCATAGCTGTTTTTCAGAAAATTTAGAACTGCAACACTGTTACTATTTTTATTTATTTTTTTATAAAATTCTCTTATATTCTCTGTCCTTTCAGGATGTTTATGGCTCACCATAACTTCCTGTCACTTGTTGCTCTAAGTCACTTTTTGACTTTGCTATCTCTTTTTGTCCTTGTTCTCTTATCCATTAATTTACTCGCTGTTGAGACAAAGAAAAGTATGTTGGACTCCTGTGCAATGTATAATCTCTTTTATAGCAGTGAACACAAAACAATTTTGTCAGAAATGAAGAAAAGACTTGAAAAGACAGAGACACCATTCTACTGATGGAATACCATGGACAGAGCAGATAAAAAATGAGGAAGTTTTAAGGAGAATAAAAACTACAAAAGTCTGAAGCTAACAATGAGAAAATAAGCTGAATTTTAGGGATGCATAATGAGGGAAAAGGATTGGAGAAGTTAATACTCACATGACATATCTGAGATAAGAGAAATAAAGAAAACGGTAACCTATTTGACAAACAGAGAAACAAATATGATCAAGACAAAGAGGGTTCATAAAGGAGCAGGTTTTGCTAAGAGCAAAGAAAGAAAGGAAGCAGTGGAGAACTACAGTCGTCTATGTTCCAAATGCACATCACACAGACACACACATATTGATATATTAGGAAGAGAAAAGAAGTCATTGTTCAAATCTGGGATTTCTACTCTTATCAAAGCAAACAAGTTTTCCGAATAACGTAACAGATATCAGCGTGGAAAGTGAAATTGGCAAGTTGAGTTCAAATCCCTGGTTAGTTTATTGCATTCACTTTCACACTAGTGCCCTTGAGAAAGGCATGATTCAATTCCTGCTCCCTTCCCCTGCTAGGGGCTAAATAGAAGAGTAAGCTTGTCTCTCTAACCTTGGATGACAACTAATCTAAGAGAAAGAAATCTTTCAAATTCCAAACTGAAAATCACTCTATCTTTCCCATGAATGCAACTCAAAGATAATAAAAAAAAAAAACAATCTGTGGAGAGTCATGGTCGCCTTCACCATGAAGGGACATGACATTAAAAAATTTAGCAAACCACTCTCTCACTTAAAATATTGGCCTCAGACTTCCCATACATTTTTTTTTTTTTGGTGGTGGTGGTGGTGGGTGCACTACAAAACCAAGTGAATATCATGAACAGCTGTTTTTTCTATCACATAACACAAAAGCAATATAACTAAACAATAAGTGTAGCTTCAATCTGGCATAGATATAATGCACTTAGTGAGGATCAAACTCACTACTGAATAATTATTTATTAAGATTAGATTAAGTTTTGGAAAGGGGTTACATGCTGAGATTGCCTCCCGATGTCGATAAGAGCAAGAAGTCATATCAACCATGGTGAGATTCGAATTCAGATTTCGAGAATGAACGTTCTAAACCACTTAATCACATGAAGGGTTGACTCAAGCCCTGTGATTGACTGAAATTGATGGAGCGTTAGGAAGCCGTCAATGGTTGTGATAGCACACAGTCACAAGTCATCGTGACAGAGGTTTTAAGCATACTGGCCTTGTTTAAGAAATTGGTTGTTCTAGATTGTGCACTCTCTCCCAGAAACTGTAACTAAGGTCTGCTCAGCATATTTGAAGTATAAACCACAGATGGGTGTGCTTGAAAAATGATTAGTTTTGGAACAAGTCTACAAGCATAGAACGCCCACTGAGAATATCATTTAGACTATTTGCCATTGCCACCACAAGATGCTCAGGAATATTATTAAATAAAATTTTAAACATTTCTTAATATTTGATAGTGTCAATTTGATTTATATTTCTGGAATTGCACAGATAATTAAAAAATATATTTGATTAAACGAAAATTCAATAAACTATTTACTCCTGCCTCAATCACAAGTCTGGTATCGCTGACAAAACTAACCTGGCCGTTAGTCTCGAAAAGGACCTCCAATCGGTTGTAGACTGGGGCAGGTGTTGGCTGGTTAACTTTAATACCTCTAAAACAAAATTGCTCTGTATTACTCACCATTCCTACCACCCATTAGAAGGTCTGATGCTCAACTCTACGGGAGCACCTCCTTGCGACTGCTTGGTCTCATACTGTTCGCTGACCTGAGATGGAACAATTACATTGAATCAATTGCTTCATCCACTGCAAAGAAAGTTGATTCCCTGTGTCATGTCAAAGAGTTTTTTCTCGCCCAATTCTATCCTTCAAATCTATAAATCAACGATTCGTCCTTGCATGGAATACTGCTGCCATATATGGTCTGGTGCCCCCGTTATTTTCTTTAAGGTCCTCGAAAAGATCCAGAGACGAATATGCATTGTGGTTGGGCCTGATCTGGCATCGCCTCCCTTTGTCTTTTCTACAAATACTCTCACGGAAAGTGCTCCGACGAGCTACTTTCGCTAATTCCCAGACTGCATGAATTTAAGCGTGCTGCTAGGCTGGCATCACTGTCGAGACGTTTAAATGTAGCCGTCTCTTCTACTCCAATAGCTTCATGTCTTGCACCTACCGCCTGTGGAATTCCCTCCCTATTACTTGTTTCCCTGATAGCTATAATCTCCAACTATTCAAATGTAATGTCAATCGACATCTCCAGATACCCTGGCTTATTCCCTGTCCTTCTCTTCATCCTTTTATCCATTACGAATTTTTACTCTCGGGCCCACTCTGTAACCCCTTGTGGCAACCGCCTTGCTTGGGGTGAAATGCTTAAAAAAATAACTTTTTTGGAAGAGGCTATTTTTCCGGTCCCGATAAAATAGACCCCTAGGCTATTTTGTCGGTAAATATTTTTATTATTATGAAGGCAGGTAATGTTACTTAAAAATAACAACACAGATTTAACACAGAAGTCTATCTTCACCATCAATTGTTAAGACAAAAGATCAATTATTGAAAGAAATATAGAAGTCTCTGAATATGTTAAGCGCTTCAGGCATAACAGTCTCTGCAAACCCAAAATTTGCCCTTGGCGTGGTTTTCTTGCCAATACACTTCAGGTGCGACCACAAAATTCATGTTGTTCACGTCCTGCCTACACAACTCACACCAGCACTGCGCTGACGTTCTCATATATATATATATATATATATATATATATATATATATATATATTCTTAGTTCTAAAACACTGTTTATATTTGGTGTCTATAATTTTACTGGGACTGGCATATTTGAACTATTTTTGTTACATAAGCAATTCAATTAAATTATAATTCAGTATAAACATACGTCCTTTTTTGAGAATTCTACGCTGAAGTTAATCACTATTCGAGTTTTGTGTGAAAAAGATCGCTGGCTAGAAATTAAATGTATTGTGTCATAAAAAAAAATTATTATACAAGAAAGCTAAACCTATGATGAGAATTGAAAAATAAACTTAATTGTATTTAACTTGGTGAAAAAAAAAAGAAGAAATTACTCAAGATAATTCAAGACGTCGCCTCTATTCAAAATGGATTCCATATCTTTGTTGGTTACTTCAGACGTGTTGTGGATTTCTAGAATATAAAATAGTTAACGATTTTCTATGATTACAAGTAACATCGGGTAAGTCTTTGAATATGTATTTTCGTATAATTGTTTTTAAAGTGATGTGCTTTTTCTTGGACAAATATTGATTCCACCATGACTTTTAAGTTTTAAGCAAACAATTCGCCATGCTAGTAACGCTTTTTACATTTCAACAATGATTTGTTTACTCACGCATTAAGTATAAATTGCTTTAAATTAAAAAAAAAAAAAAAAAATTTTGTAAATATAATTTTCCGAGGGAAAAAGTTCGTAGCTCAATCAGGCAGCCATTCTTTCTGTCAAAAAAAAAAAAAAAAAAATATCGATATTTAGTCATTATAGAAGTGACTCGAACCAAGAACCTTTCATCATTCCCAGTACTACCAATTATCCAGCATTTTGGTTTTTATTTATTTTCATGAATATAACGCATTTTAACAAAAAAAATACTGAAAATAATTGTAAGGAAAAATCCGTTTTGAGCAATCTGGGGGAGCGGAGGGGGGCTAAAATTTAAAAAATGCCACCCGCCTCATCAAAAATCGTGTAGCCACCGAATGTCTCCTGAGAATTTCAGGAACTTTACAAGCCTACATCCCCTCGTATTTCAAGCATTTTTATTTTTTTAAACTCTGTGCCTATTATCTCGGAAATGTAGAATTACTGAAGATCACAAGAAAAAAAATATTCCTCTTTATAAACTGTCTTTAAAACATTTCGTTAGAGAATGCTATGGAGATTTTAGTTGAAAATGACAGGCTTTTTGAGAAAGCATTTTTCTAATGTAGTTTGCTTTGTTTTGTTAGAATGACATTCATTTATATATAAAATCAAACACTCATTTCTTCTATATTAAAACGACAGTCTCTCTATCTCTCATATATATATATATATATATATATATATATATATATATATATATATAAAAATATAAAGTGAACACTGAAGTGAAAGAGGCGACAGACTGTTCCATGTTAGACGCTAGCAGAACACATGGGCAACGAGGAAATTCCAAAGAAAATTGGAACTAAAAAGAAACTATTTACATCGTTCCGACTGTCGTCCTCATCTTCATACCATATTCAGATCGTTTCGGCCGTTGTGCTCTCCGACCTTCTTAAAGTGATATACGGTTGGAATTACTAAAGGGAATTAACTGAAACTGAGATATCTAAAACAGAAAAGGCATGGCATGTGGAATTAGAACAATCTAACCCCCGTGGACTAAATAAAGGGTTCAGTCCGAAATTCCAACGTATATCACCTGAAGAAGGCCAGAGCGTACAACGGCCGAAACATCATAAATATGACAATAAAGATGAGGACAACAGTCCGGACGATATAAATAGTTACAATACCTCTTCTCAAATATATAGACGGATATAGAAAGACATTCGTATATAAAATCAGAATGAAAGAGTTCAAATTTCAGATACATATTATGAGGAAGGAAGATCTAGAAAATTCAATACTCACAGGACTACTGAGTGCAGCAGAAACAGCGATCAACTTTTCCAATGAGTTTGTCAAGCGGGTATGGTAAAGAGTCAAATGTTGGTTAGAGCTACAACAGACAGGAAATTGTGGAGGATCATGATCGCTTACAATGTTCAAATGATGATTTACTATATTAATTGGGATTGACTGCTATAATTTTAGGGAGGAAAGGTAAATAAACAAATTTTAGTGGCGAGCGGAGATATATACAAGTGTCTTTTTATTAACTAAGCTTGACTTACTATGGTCACACATATGGAATCCCCAATGAGGATTTGGTATTATTTTACTATTACACACGTCTCACACCCGACTATTATTTTATGCTGGCCAATAGCAGTGAAGTAAAGGCGAAATTGATCATGTGCCTTGGGTCAATAAGGTAGATGGGTGTAACAATAGTAAAAATTTACTGACGATTTAATTTACTTCAGTAGTAATAGTCTTCTAAACTAACTTGTTCGACTCCGTAGTAAGTAAAAAAAAAAAATAAATTGCCTTAATTCTGCATTGGCTCAGTAGTGTTAGGTTGGCGCAAAAATAATGACGTAATAATGTCGTTTTTGACGTTAAAAAATACGTCAAAAAACGACATTATTACGTCATTATTTTTGCACCACCTAATAGTAAATTTGTTTTGTCCGGATAGACATTGCCATTGGGGAATGAATATGTTTTGAAAATGAGTAAATTGTTACGAAAACGAAAATAATTTTCTTTTATTGAAAACTACTTTGAGGAGAGGCATTAAGATTCTCAATATATTCTTCTGAAAAGTCAGCTTTTTCGTATCTTTGCTGTTGTTGGAAATACCAATTTTTTTTAAGCATTTCACCCGTAGCAAGGCGAGAGTGCCACTAGAACGCAAGGGATTTACTGTGAGAGTAAGAGTAAAGAGAGGTGTTTGAGGAAAGGATATAGAGAAGGACGGAGAACGGAATCAAGGCATCAGAAGATGTCGATTGACATTACATTTGAATATTTGAAGATTATAGTTATCAAGGAAGCAAGTAGGATGAAGGGAAGTGCGAGAGAAGAAGCTGTTGGAGTAGAAGAGGTGGTTACATTTAACTGTCTTGACAGTAAAAGGGTGGGACCGAGATGCCAACCTAGTAGCATGCTTAAATTCATGCAGTTTGGGAACCAATGAAAGTAGCTCGTCAGAGCAGTTGTCATGAAAATATTTGTAGAAAAGACAGAGGGAAGCCATATCACGTCTGTGGGAAAGTGACTGTAGACGAGATGCCAGATCAGAACCTATCACATTGCATATCCGTCTCTGGATTTTGTCGAGGACGTTGGTATGATTTGGAATCATCTTGGTTGTAGGTATAATTATCTTTG
>OZ010597.1:19375994-19448494 GCA_963932145.1 Acanthosepion lycidas
GTGAGGAACCCGGACGAGGCTTTGCCGAAGGGCAAGGTTTCGTCCGGTGTGGTAGACAGGGCCTGAACCCGTCAAGGCGGGTTCAAAGGCCATATTTTTGGCTGAGCCTACGGGCTCGGAAATACCCACATTAAACCGGCCTTGTGCCACATTTGATCCTTGTGGGGGGATTAATAAATATTCAGTGCCGTCCCACGGTCTTTGACTGCGGACGCCTTCTGTCCAACTCTTTGCGTTTGCAAAGAGGAACTCGGACGAGGCTTTGCCGAAGGGCAAGGTTTCGTCCGGGGAGGTAGACAGAGCCTGAACCCGTCAAGGCGGGTTCAAAGGCCATATTTTTGGCCGAGCCTACGGACTCGGAGATACCCACATTAAACCGGCCTTGGGCCACATTTGGTCCTCGTGGGTGGATTAATAGATACTCAGTGGCGTCTCGCGGTCTTTGACTGCGCCCGCCTTCTGTCGAACTCTCTGCGTTAGCAGAGAGGAACCCGGACGAGGCTTTGCCGAAGGGCAAGGTTTTGTCCGGGGAGGTAGACAGGGCCTGAACCCGTCTAGGCAGGTTCAAAGGCTATATTTTTGGCCGAGCCTACGGGCTCGGAGAAACTCACATTAAACCCGGCCTTGTGCCACATTCAATCCTCGTGGGTGGATCGATAAATACCCAGTGGTGTTGAGTGAGTCAGACGATATCGGACATTGAAGTACCAACCATCACAACTAGATTGCTGCGTCATTAACTCTTATTTCCAAGTTCCTACGTTTTACGTCGAACCTAACTTAGGACGACTTATTGAAATACAAGCCTCCACTGTGAAAACTACTCTACAACACTATTACACCCGTTTTCCTTATTCACATGATCAATTCAGTCCGTACTTAATCGCCATTCAATGACATGAATCGGTTTGGTGATGCTCGGGGCCAACTCATTGCCAACTAAGATTCAAATAGTAAAGGGGGTTGCTATAGGGCCTAGTACTGAGAAAGGAAGACATTTTAAATATGTAAAACAGATGAAACATGTTTTATATGAATTAAATATAAACTAAATTTTTATTTCACTCTTTGATTGGATGCCCTTCCGATATGGATGCCCGGGGCCGCCACACTCTCTGACCCACTTTTATACGCTACTTCTGTCATTGGCCAGTAAAATAAGACTCCTCCCCAACCAAAAACAATTTCAAGCCTTGTCCTTCAACATATAGAGTAAACTTCTTTTTCTTTTCTTTTTTTTTGTGAACTTTCAAGAAATGTTCCCATTTAAATTAATAGTAATTGGCTCTTCGCTTTACGCAATTTCGTATAGCAGAGGAATATATACTAATGTAGTTCTTTTGTAAAAGCAAAATTGATTAAAATGATATTTGAAAAAGCGATGATACCTGTATATAATTTTTATGATGTAACTTCGGTTGATAAATAGACTATTATATTGTCAGTCAGTTATGTGCCATACGTGATACACGCCTAGGTGATCATGTATCTTTCGATACATGACTTACGAAATAGATTTTTTTCCGCAGTAGGTTTCCATTTCTTTCTGCGGTAGAGCATGTCTGTCCTGCTATTTGCCCATAGCCGGGGGAAGGAGAAGATTCATACCTTTTCCAAGGGTATTAGCACGTAAGTGAATGTAATGGATTCGACTAGAATTCGAACTCGGCTCTGCGATTCCTAAGTCCGAGCCGCTGTCCACCATGCCTCCGAAATTATTGAACTTATATTGTACTGTTGTTGGATGGAGGAATTTTTTATCATTTGTTCGTGGGGAAAGTAAGCATGAGTATGATTTGATAAAGTTCTTTCTCTCCAGTCGTGACATGCCAATGACGAGATATTTTGTCAAGATATTCTGTGATAGGTTGGAACTAGGAGTAGTGGATTCATGCTTTTAACAAGAGTATGAATATAAAATGAACCTGAACATCTTCAGCCAAAATTCGTTCTTAACTCTCTGACCTTTTTACTTTTTTTTTTCCAAAATTAATTCCTGTTTCGAAACTCATCGTGTCTGCCAATGGACTCAACGCCATTCGTTTCACCTGTCGCTCAACGCGTGTCACAACTACTGACGTCGGCTATCATGTCCTCCTACAGCCCGAGGTCAATATCTCCAACCGATAAGGTTAAAGGTTTTATCAACACGTATGCACATGTCTCCTCTTCTCATAACATTCTTACTTGCAACTCTTTTGGCACACGTTAGCCTCAGCCTTGGTTTCTTATCCCTAGTAGAGACCCAATGGAGTAACCCTTAAAGTTGGCATTTGGCCCTGTCAACTTTTCTGACTTTATCGCCTCCTTTAGCGCCTTCACCTGAGTTGTTCTAATATTTTCTTTTATACCTCTTCTAATGGTAACGTTTCCACCTCTTCATCACTAACTCACCCAGGTTAGGTTTCTGCATATTTTGTAATAGAAATTTTGCTTCCTGTTTCATTTTTCTGGGAATACGTGACAGCAAGTCTGCACAGGAATTTTCCTTATTCTATACACATTATATAGGAATACTGATTGTTGAGAAGAAATACTTAGTGAGAGAGTATAGTAATATTAATTGATAGTGGATGCATTGAGCTTTTTTCAAACATTATAGTTGTGGGATTAACCCCCGTTGTCTACCAAGGAACTCAATGCCACGCTAGATGGCGCGGCACTCAGCAGTATAAAAGTTAAGGATTTGCCCTCTTTCAGCATTTTTGTCGCACCACGTGGTGTCTGGTAGTCCCTGCCGGAAAAGATTTCTCTTTTCCTGGTCAAGCCTTCTTAATTTCACCCAACCATGTGGCGCATTCAGACACTACAGCTAATCCCATAAATGCTTTTACTTATTTTTTTTTAGTTAGTTGTACACACGTAAATATAATTTTCTCTTTCCTTTTTTTTAGCCATGTTATTCTTTATATAAATGCGTATTACTGATTACTCGAAACCTTATTTTTACTTGATGCAAATGTTTGAGTTGATGCCCACAGTGTGTTGCATCTACTGGTTTGCGCATTGTGTGACCGAAAGATCTAAAGGATGCTGAATCAAATGGTGGTTTCCCTTATAGGGTGGGGTGCGCAGATTCGAACCTTGCCAGAGTGTACATTTTCACTATTAAGTCTCTCGAAAGCACATACCGGTAGTCGTAATACACACTGTTAAAAGAAAACAAGTCGTCTACTCAGATATGGGTGTCCCCTGAAAGTAACGTTGAGAGTAATAAGGAATAATGTTTGGTTAAAAATCTATCAATTCTTTATGAACATGTGTGAAACATCGTCCATAGGCATAATGCATTACTTTTGAACTTGTGAAATTCATTTATTTGTAAGTTTTCATCCTCATCAGCAACAAGTTGTAAATTCTTTCTGAAACAGAGTTGATTAATGAATAGACAAATGGCTACGTTCAATTAACGACAGCATATTTTAATGCCTTAGCAATCTAAATAGAAAGAATACAAAAGTGGTTAGTGAAATCCAGTATATACAGATGTGCTTTTCCATACGTACGAGTGAGCAAAGTCCTATTAAAGATGTTGAGAGACTGAAATTTAAAAAAAGGTCTTTTTTTATCCAATAGTTTTTTAGACTTATCAGATACGACTTTTTCGAAGCGACGGACATGTGGTTCTACAGAAGGATGCTAAGGATGTCATGGACAGAGCGTGTGAGCAGCGATGAAGTCTTAGGATTTAAACAAGGAGGAGGCTTATACTTAACATCAGGAAGATGCAACTGAAGTTCCTGCGACGCAAATAGGAAGGTTGGCCAGAAGAATCTGATGCTCACAGCTCGAATAGAGGGAACGAGAGACAAGGGAAAACAACGCATGAGATACTTAGCGGCAGACAAAACGTGGTCTAGGGGAGGTAGCAGAGGGAAGGAACATTTTGAGACCTGCAAGAGATAGAGGGAGGTGGAGAGTCATGGTTGCCTACGTCTTGAAAGGACACAGCACAAGGGGAAAAAAAAGAAAATTAGTACATTTATAAGCTGTGTTGTGTTCAATGCGGCATGAAGTTCCCCAGAAAGGAACTGAAACACTCCTCCCCTGGCTAATAATATTTATCGACAATAGATACATCAAATCTGGCACATGGATACAAAAAAGAGGAGAGGGAGACGGGCTGGTCATCAGTGTCCTCGCACAAATTTGGGATGGCTGGACCTCTACTTCACGAGTAGGACTACTGAAAAGACGTCCGAACGATCTCGTTGGAAAGAGTTCAGTCGTCAGTGGACCAAGAAACTAACCTTCCCATTGGGAACGCTATTACCGCGTGGTTCACATCTTAAAGAGAAAGATTCTCTCCTTTCCAGAAGTGGGGTCATAAAATCCCACATGTAACCAGAAACCCTTTCTGGTTTCTTTATAAGTTGCATCGTGATAAAATGATTTTTTTAATCCTTATTATTTTATTTATTGGTTTTATTTCCTTTTCTGCATAGAGCTTATGGAACAAGAACTAAATTCAAATGCATATTGTTATGATAAGAGACTCGTGTATCTTGTAATAGACTTTGTTATGGAAAAGGATAGGGTTGGTGTATGTAGTGTTGTGCCGAAGCCATGTGGGTAGAATGACTGTTTCCGGAACATATCACTGTGCTGGTAGTCTTTCTTTGTGTGTCAGGGTGTATACGAAATAGTCCGTTGATATTACTACATACATGGCACACTGCTCCGTCTTTCCCAGAAACAGTTATGTAAGACACGTTCGATTAAACAGATCACTCGCATAACTATTGATTTGTCTAGATCTGGGTCAGTAAAGAAATCGCAGAAAGGCTGTCAGTTTTCAGTTCAGTTAAATTTGGGATTTTTTTTTTTTTAGTAAGATAAGGGCGATGATAAATCTGAGAAAAGCGGGTATGACCCTCTTGTAATACTCGATTGGTGTCTGTAAATCTTTAGACCTTCATCACAATACGTGAGGTCCTAGCCTTGTTATTCCTGCCTCGTCAGTATCTGGTTCTGCTCATTTTTTTGTTGAAAAAAAAAGCCGAGTTACTTGTTCTTTTTTCGATTAAAGCACCATCCAATTGATTCCGGCAAATCATTTAAATCTACCTAGATTGGGCACTTTGGTAAATAGTAAGTTCGATCCTCACTGTGTGCCTTATACTTTCGGTCTTGTGCCACATCTAAGCTAAACTTAGAAAGTCACCATAAAATCTACGTAGATTCATATGTTCTTTCTTATTTTACATTATTTTTCATCCAACAAAAGGCCCGAGAACCACTCAAGGTAGAGGGTTACTGAATGAGGTTGTTTTATGTACAAGAGGAGGTAAGAAGTACAGATTATGAGGATATGTAGGATAGATAGGTTAAGATTGTAATGAAACATCCGCTCGGGAGTCTGTTTCACAAAGCAACAGCTCTTAGGGAAGAAGATATCTGATGGGAACTTCCTTCTTAGTAACAGAATACAAAGGGAATGAGGATGATTGTTAACCTACATATTCCCATAATCTGCACTTGCTCTTTATGTCAATGCAACAACCTCACTCGGTATACTCACTCTACATAGAGGGGATCTTGGGTCTTGTATTGGGTGAACATTTAGTTAAAAGGAAAATACTTAAACTTTACAGGAGATTTTTCTTTTTTTCTTTTTTTTTTTCTTTTTGAATTAAATGCCTGTTATGATCCAGGTTAGGACCAAGGAAGAACAACACGAACACAAGAATAGAAATAACAAAGGTATATTACACAAAATAATAATACAAGATGTGGAAGGTGTTAGTATGACTGTCAGTCTGGTTTGGAGTGAACTACTATTGGCTCGACTCAATACGACCCTCTCTCTTGAGAGGTGTAGTATACATAGTGTTAGGAAGAGTTCATTCTGTAGTTATAGGTAAGGACCCATGACAATGCCATAAAACATGGTAAATATTTTAAAATTATATCTAGGATGAAAACTCAGAAAAACAAAACAGTACATCCCTCTTCAATGTAAAATTGTCCATTGTTATCGGTAAGTTAAAGAGGGAGGTTTAGTTTTGTTGGAGGCTATAGAAGTTAACAGCATGTTTGTATGTAAACAATTATGAAGAAGAAGCATACAAAAACTTGAGTTTCTACTACAGATATTTTTTTTTATGGTGACTATAGTGAAACAAAGTTCTCAATGTCTCTTGGGTATGTTCAATTTGCTTTTGATAAAGAAATAAGTTAGGATAACAGCATTTAAAATGGTTGGGCTTAAGTCAGCTTTGCACTGAGTTGGAACAACCAATCCACTTGCATCATATGCAAACATATGGGAATACTGATGTTGGAAAATGGAAAGGAGGAAGATTCTGTCCCCTCAGGAAGTGGCGAGGTGGGGGGGTCATAATATTGTGCATTTAACCAGAAAACCTTTACAGTTTCTATATTACTTGCACCACAGGAATATTAATATAATTTTTATTCTTTATTCTTTATTAATATTTTATTTATTAGTTTTCCCCACAAGGCCCTATCATGGATTTTTATACTTCAACAATGTTTTGTATCTTTACAATATTTGAAAAAAAAAACAAAACAAAACAGACAATTAATTTAAACTGTTAATGCCTTTGCTGCATTTTACAATGCCGCCAAATCAATCATGTGCCCACAGCCACTCTACGTTGTCGCCTGAGTCTCCGTCCTCTTCCACCCGTCCTGCTCCAACATCGTCTCCAATGGTTCAGGCACAGAACTCGACACCCGAAGGGCGAGCTCATCCGCGATGTACTTTTCCCTCCTTCTCTTCCTGGCTGGCAAAAACGTGTTGGCGGGCAGGTGAGGACATGCACTAGCACAATCAAGGATGATCTAGTAGTACTATCAGGTCCACAAGTAGTTGGTCTTCGATGATGGAATCGCGACTGGATCGCCATTTCATGTGACCTGGCTCAGTATTGGTGAGCATGGGCAGCGATGGTCTGTGATGCTGTACTTGCTCGGGAGGAAGCTGGTTCAACCTGACCAGGGTGAAAACCATTACAAGTGAAGTCAAGTCAAGTTAATGCCTACCACACCCAAAATAGTATGGTGAGTATTAATGGCTCATAGATAGAAACCTTTAATAAATTTATCTGAATTTCTGGGACAAGTTATCATTATTTATATTCAGGCTGTTGTTATTATCACAACATTTCAACTGATAAGCACCTGTTGATGGCTAAAGAACACACTGGATCTTAGGGCTATATCACATTGAAACACCAGTTCCCATATGATCAGCAAAGTTAAGCAACATTGAGCCTGGTCAGTACCTAGATGGGTGACCAATTGGGAAAAACCAGGTGTTTTAAGAATGGATGTGCCAGTGATGTAATTTGAACTCGGAAAGCCAAGTAACCAGTTCCAGTCAAGTTTGTTATGTTTGCTTATGCACAAACACCCTTGGGAAAGGTATGAATATACTTCTTCTCCCCACCAAGTTATGGGTTAATTAGTAGGATTTGGATCTTCTTTTTTCATGTGTCATTTCCCCTCAGGATGTAGGCGATCATGGCTCTCCACAATTTTCTGTCCTTTGTAGCTCTTAATAAATTTTGTCCTTTTGTTATTTTTACCAAACCCTGTTCTGCCATCCATTTAGCCAAGCTCACTAAGTATATTATATGTTGTTTTCCTCTATCTCTCTTGCCTTCAATCTGTCCAGTAAGTATTAGATTTTCCAAACCCTTTTCCTCATTATGTGTCCTAAAATTTTCAGCTGTTTCTTGCTATCTCTAAAACATTCTTACAATATAAAATATTTTCTGGCTTTAAATAACCTGCAAAATATTGATAATCTGTAAAAAAAAAATCAATCAATAGAGAGACCACATTGGCTGAAGGTTTGTGATGACAACAAAGATGATTATATTACTGAAAGGGTAAATATTTGTAATAAAAACCTTTTCTAATGAATTAATTCTGAATTATATATATTTCCAGTATTGAGGGAGGCTTCCTTTCTAACCTTTTATTTGAAGTAGAGTGGAAAATCAAAATCTTGATTATGTCATTATTTTCTCTTTGAGTTACAAGTGCTATCCATTTTAGTTGTTGCTGCTGTTGAAATCTTCAAGTGACATGATTTCTTTTATATAGTACAGTTCTTTCCTTGTGGTTCTGTAGTGCCAGCCTATAATCTTTGAATGGTGGTCTTCATGAAGATGTACAGGCTTCATTCACTCGAAGCCATTTTTAACCATTGATCTTAGAAAGCGGTTGTATATAGCTGACAGTTTAGCTATTTCTGAACAGGCTTGGTGCCAGGCAGAACATGGTTGACAGTGTTTCATCTAATAAAAACTCAAGATCACAGTCTGCCTAAATAAAGACATCAAATGTCTTTATAATGTGAAAAAGTTTATATAAGGGAGACATCATGTGATCTAAAAGCCTGTATCTATGAGCATGAAAGAGATTTACATTTAGACAACCAGTTAAACTCTCTTGTAATACACAAGAACCAAACCACCCATAACTTTGATTTTATTAATGCCACCTTAATTAAAAAAGAACCTAATTATGTAAGGAGAAAGTATTTTGAGAGCATAATAATAATATTACAATATATTATCAAATATATACATAAAAGGGGTGACAGAATTAATTTTAAATCAGAATTTCAAAAGGGTAATTTGCAGTTCAAGCCTCATGCTCAGTTTCTAATAATATTTTCCTGAATAGTTCCAATTAGATGTAAATATACATGCTTAATTTGAAAATAACAAAGAAATTTTGATAAAAATCTCCCATTTTGGAGTTATCAGCAATAAAGGTTCAGACTCATTTGTGGTTGAAGTTGAAATTAATTCTGTACCCCCATCAAAGTAGGTTATATTTTAAAATATATTGATAAGTACCCTTATAAGATTTACTGCAAATTCTGTTTTCAGAATATAAAACCTTCCTCACTTGTATAAATGCATGTTTTTTGGGTTTTTTTTGTTTTAAATAAGGGAACTGAAAGTAAAGAACCTTTTTTTTTAATTTCATTTTGTTGGGATCTGTCTACTCAAGTTTTTGTTACTATCAGAGTGTCGGGATTCTAAACATTTAACAACAAAAACGATGACACATCTTCTTAAATGAAACATATAAGAGGTTATTTTCTGGAGGAAAAGTAAAAGCAGAAATAAAATTCTTTTCAGAAATATACAATAGCAATAAAATGTTCAATTTTCCTTGCAGTGAAGTTTGTTTTATCAAGTAATCAAGCATTCTTACTGTGATGTGAAATATGTGAACAGACTTACTTTATGACAATCAGCCTAATGAGTTTGTTGACAAAGGTTTAGTCAGTAGTTGTTGGTTAATCTTTCTATTGTGTGCATGGATGACACCTTCATCGGTAGCTGTTGGCTGTCTTTCTTTCATTGTGTATGTGTATCCCAGAATTGATGTGAGCCTTGAAAAGTAGTATGCTTCTATTTTTATATCCATAAGGGAATTCAAATCTAATTTCACATAGAGGTGTGAACATTTTGAATACAAGATTTTCATTGGTTAAAAAATAATTGTTTATCAAACAAACTTTCTGATGTGATTTTATTGATTGAAAATTATATATAGGATTGAATTCCTATGATTTTTTTTTTTTTTTTTTTTTTGTTAAGGATTAGATCAAGCTACGTCTTTACACTGGGTATTAATGGGTTAAAGTAAACTTCAAACAATTCTAAGTTTTAGGCGACTATAATTAACAGAAGAGAAATGCATCTTCAGGACATTGTAGAACATACAACAAAAACTGATTGCTTTCTTAATTGCTTTTCTGTTATAGCCAACAATAGCTAGGAATTGTCTCACAAGAAAGCTACACTTACTAAAATTGCTCCTTTATGGGCCTTTCAGCATAGAGTAATCATTAACAAGCTTGTCTCACTAGATCAATTACAACTGATTAATAGGTTTGATCCTCACAGGATGCACCATACTTTGAACCATATATAAGTTATGCTTACTAAATCATTATAATCAACAATAGATGAGGGTGTGATAGCTTTTAAATTTTTATTTATTTTATTTATTAATTTTTTAATTTTTTTTTTTTTTTTTTTTTTGCTACTGCCTAAGTAGTTATACTGAATTGTCCAAATTTACATTCTTCTCATCAATCACAGTAGAATGCTAATGATAAAAGCTTTTATAAAAATACAAGGAGAATTATATTCATGCCTTTCACAAGTGTGACATGAATATTAGCTACCTTAGCTAGAATTTGAACTTTATTTGCAGATACCATTTTCTTTTGTGTCATTAGACATTGTTCCACTTTGTATTACAATCTACTGTCTTTGAATACACAGTAACTTTAAATAAAAAGTTGACATTAGCAATGTCTAGACACTCCTCTAAGAAATCAAGCACAACACCAATGACGATTTATATAGGATACTGTCCATAAAATATCTGATTATGTTGTTAAAAAATACATTTAAGAAAGAAGTGAACACTCTAAAATTTAAGAATGTCTAAAATTCAATAAAGCCTCTGACATTACTTTGATTTGGCCAAGAATTAAATTTGATTCTTTCACTTAATGCAGTGAGTTAAGAATCTTAAAAGTTGGAAGAGGAAAAAAAATGTCCTAAATTTGATACTTAGAAAAAAAATTAAATAAAATGGTAAATGAAATCAAATTTTTCCTTAATTTTATTCCTCCCTCCTCCTGCCACCAAAAGAAAAAGTAAGCTACTTACCTATCTAATATTTGTTCTTTTTACAATTTTTACATTTATTTTTGGTCAAAGCTTTGCTTACGAAAAAGTCCCAATTACTAAGTTGGTTGCTAGACTAAAGTACAATAGTCAAGACATGGTTGAATTCACAAAGTGAGAATTGCAATGATCCGAAAGACAGATTAGTCAGGCATCACTGAACACTTAGTCTGCTATCTATATGAATGGCTCAGACTTCAGCAAGGTAACTCTACATTGCCAGACTGGAAGGAAATTATCTAAAATTCAATATTTGAAAAAAATAAAAAAAAATATTAAAAAGATGAGGAGATAAAAGAAAGATATTGAAGCTAAGTTTTATCATATCCTGTCAGCATGCCTACATTTAAAAAAAAAAAAAAAAAAAAAAAAAAACAACCAGAAGCTTAAACTTCCAGTACCAGCAATTGTTATAAAACTGATTCAGGATATAAAAAAACCTCCAGCTTGAAAAGCAGCATTCTGTAGATAAGATAAGTAGGATCGGAGTGTAGTATCTGTTCCAGCAGCAGACAGCTGGCCCATGGCAACAACTTCAGCCAGTCAGCTATCATCGTCCACAGCTCCAGCCAGCCAGCCATCATCGTCCACAGCTCCAGCCAGCCAGCCATCATTGTCCACAGCTCCAGCCAGTCAGTCATCATCATCAGCAACAAATGCAATAAACTGTCCTTTTCAGGACAACAATTCTCAACAACCACAAAACTGTCCTTTTCAGGACAACATTTTTCAATGACTACAAAACTGTCCTTCTCATGAAAATGCTCTTCTCACCCTCTACATGAACATGCAGAGATATTTTTGCTTACTGCACTGTAACATTATTTTTATTGATGTATTTTCTTTAACAAAAATAAAGCAGGTAATATATTTTTTACTGAAATCTCTTACATTGTTTGTTGTTGTCTTCTATCATCCAATATTTGTTTGCATGGCCAATGTGCTACCAGCAACAGGTTGCTGCAAAGGACAAAATCTTTCACATGAAAGGGAAGTCTCAATTTTACTTTAAGCATTCATAAATTATGAATAACATAACCAAAATCTAAATA
Organism: Acanthosepion lycidas; assembly: GCA_963932145.1. Classification (NCBI taxonomy): domain Eukaryota; kingdom Metazoa; phylum Mollusca; class Cephalopoda; order Sepiida; family Sepiidae; genus Acanthosepion; species Acanthosepion lycidas. Next base: position 19,387,741 of record OZ010597.1, read on the forward strand.
AAATGTAGATATTAGTAAAAATATTTTTCAGAATAACAAAGATTTTATAAGGAACAATATAAAGTGCTCTCTCTCTTTTTCTTCTTTTTTCTTTTCTGCTTTCTTTTCTTCTTTCTTCTTTCTTTTCTTCCTTCTTCTTTCTTTTCTTTTTCTTTTCTCCTTTCTTTTTTTCTTTTACTTTTTATTTTTTCTTTCTTTTTATTTCCTTCTTTCTTTTTTATTTTCTTTTTATTTTCTTTTTCTTTCTTTTTTCTTTCCTTTTTCTTTCCTTTTTCTTTCTTTTTTCTTTTTCTTTTTTCTTTCTTTTTCTTTTTTTCTTTCTTTTTTCTTTTTCTTTCTTTTTCTTTCTTTTTTCTTTTTCTTTCTTTTTCTTTCTTTTTTCTTTTTCTTTCTTTTTCTTTCTTTTTCTTTTTCTTTCTTTTTCTTCCTTTTTTCTTTTTCTTCCTTTTTCTTTTTCTTTCTTTTTTCTTTCCTTTTTCTTTTCTTTCTTTTTTCTTTCCTTTTTCTTTTCTTTCTTTTTTCTTTCCTTTTTCTTTTCTTTCTTTTTTCTTTCCTTTTTCTTTCCTTTTTCTTTTCTTTCTTTCTTCTTTTTTCTTTTCTTTCTTTTTTCTTTCTTTTTTCTTTTCCTTTTCTTTCTTTTTTCTTTTCCTTTTCTTTCTTTTTTCTTTCTTTTTTCTTTTTTTTCTTTTCCTTTTCTTTCTTTCTTTTTCTTTCTTCTTTCTTCTTTTTCTTTCTTTCTTCTTTTTCTTTCTTTCTTTCTTTGTTTCTTTTTCTTCTTCTTCTTACTACATAGGCAATCATAGTTCTCTATAGATTCCTGTAAATCATCATGCATTTTTGATAAACATAATAGAGTGGTTTCCCATCTTCCTTTTCCTAGATTAGTTGCTGGGAATTCTGGAAGACCTCCAACCAAATTCTGAATAGATGCAAAACGTCTGTACCCATTATTAAAAATGTCCACAAAAGCATTTTATCCTCGTCAGTGATCAGATTAGGTGGAGCTCCTCACCTTAATCTTGGCCCCTAACTCAATTTTAGATGACACATGCTATCCTCTTCTCAACTTCCACCAATTCAATGAGCACAATTTCACTAGTATTTTTATTACTGCCTAAGACTTATCAAAAGTTTTGACTCTAAGAAAACTACTGGCCCAAATAAAATCCCTGTTGTTGCCCTTATTAACCTGGAATTGTTCCCAATCTTAGCAAAATTAATTAACCACTGCCTGAAGGAAAAATCCTTCCTAAGTCTGTGGAAGGTGTCAAGCATACACCCAGTTTTCAAGTACAGACCCATCAGTCTCCTTTTTAGGTTGTAATCAACAAGAAGGTTGTTGATCACCTAAATAGTAACAACCTCTTGAGAAACAAGCAGTACAGGTTTCAATCAGGCTGCTCCACTGCTGATGTCCTAACTGCTATTACTCAGAGAATCAGTGAGGCACTAGACAACAAATACATTTCAAGTGGACTATCGCATTAGATATTTCAAGGGCTTTTGACAAGTAACTCTTCCTGCTACTGTCTACCTTTACAAAAGCCATATATATGGGCAGTGAAAATTTCAGATCAAAATTCAGTGAATAACTGTGTGTCAGCTTATGAACTTCATTGATTCACCCTCACAAATTAATAAATATCTCTATATTATTATATATTTTTTAGAATATTTTTGGGAAATTTGAAAAAAAATTTGTTTAGCAAGATTTTTGATCATTGAAGTTTTATTTTACTATTTTGCGAAATATTTTTTTTGGCTTAATAGAATCTGATATATTGTATTCTGAAAAAATTTCTCCCTTCCAACTAAAGGATAATTTTTATACTGAAATCAATGGGGCTGATAAACTTTGAAAATGTTTCACATCTACTGTGTGAAATTTAATGCACTTGAAAAAAGAAATTAAGGATCTACTATGAAGTATGTCAGAAAAATTAAGAACCCTATATATATATATATATATATCTCCGAATGTAATGAGAATGAAAATAATATATAAATTTTAACGTTCACAGCATTAATTTTCAAAAGAGGGCTCAATATCAATAATAGAGCAATAATTATTTATTATACAGTGTAACCCGGTTATAAGAGAGATTTTCTCTGGTCCCAAATTAGAGCCATACTTACCTAAACAAAATAGACCAAACCCGGATATAAGAGAAACCCGGATATAAGAGACTTCTTCTCCGGTCCCAACAACTCTCTTATATCCGGGTTACACTGTAATTTTTCATATAGACAAAAACAATTTACTCATTACAAAGATACAACTTTGTTTCAGTGCACTTAATTGTACTTCGACTGGTGAGAACCACAATGGTTATGAACAATTCTGATTGCAAGCAAGCTGCATGTGAAATGGCACTTCCTTTTTTCCATTTGTTTGAAAATGTATTTTTTGAAATGTATTTTTTATTTTCTATTTTTTTTCTTTTCAAACAAATGCAAAAGAGGAAGTGACATTTCACATGCAGTTTGCTTGCAATCAGAATTGTTCATAACTGTTTTAGTTCTCATCAGTCAAAATGCAATTTTAAATGCACTGAAACAAAGTTGCATCTTTGTAGTGAGTAAATTGTTTTTGTCTATATGAAAAAAATTATTTTTTTATTTTTTTTTTTAATCAATATCACCCCAAGCAAGGCAGTAAAGTCACTAAAACACAAAGGATACCAGGGTGTGGGAGAATTAGGTACATAAATATTAATAATGAGAAAGAGAAAAGAATAATCATGAGGGCAGTAGATTGTGATTGACATTGCATTTAAATTTTTGCAGATTGAAGTTGACTGGAAGGCATGGAGCCAGAAATGAGTTCCACAAACGAAAAGTGTGAGAAAAGAAACTCTTAGCATAAAACTTATGGCTACATCTCACGAACTAACTGTAAATTGATGATCTTGATGCCAGTTTAGTACTGTGCTTAAATTCATAAAGTCTATGTACCATACCAAAGAGCTCATCTGAACAACTGTCATAAAAATATTTATTATAGAAAACACACAGAGGAAACCTTATGGTGGTGGGTAAGTGACTGAAGCTGAGCCACCAGATCAGGACCAATAATATTGCAGATTCTTCTTTGGCTCTTATCAAGGAGCTCAAGGTAAATAGCAAGGGCACTGGATCCTATGTGGCAGCAATATTCTAAGCAAGGACGAATGGTAGACTTGTGTAAGATAGATTCTAGAGAGAAAAATTGCCTCACATAAGAGAGTGAACTGACTTTCTAACAGCTGACCTAGCAATTGATTCAATATACTCTTTCCAATTCATGTCAGCTGAGAATGTTAGCCTGAGAAGGTGCAATGAGTCAATTTCCTTGAGGGTAGCATCAGCCATGCTGATGGAAGGCAGCAAGGTTTCTCGCAGATGATAAATGGAGAGAAGTTTAGATTTGGAGATTTGGTATTAAAATTAACAAGCTATCTTTTGCCCCAGTTAACACAGCTATCACATTCCAGCATTCTTGAAAACCAGGCATACATTTGGCACTTTCCAGAGGTTTGAGAGGGATTTCTCCTTCAAGTAGTGGTTGAATAATTTTGCTAGGATTAGGGATAGTTCCAGGTTGATGTTCTTAAGGAAAACCACCAAAATTTTGTCTGGATATGTGGCTTTCTTTGATAAGTCTAGAGACCTTACGTGCTGTGACGGTAATATTAGTGAGATTGTGCTCAGTGAAACTTGTGTAGGAAATGGTCTTTGTTATCTAACATTGAGTTAAAGGCAAAGATAGAGTTTGCCTTATTGGTTAGGGAAGATATCACCCTCGGGACCATATATAATTGTGGACACTGCCGTTTTACCTCTGTTAATGATTTGGTTGGTGATTTTCCAGAATTCATGGGATCTGATTTGTTGCTTTTCAACTTTGGTCTGAACCGCTCATGTGTAGCTGCACTTGGTATTTTCTAGGACTGTTTTGGAGCTTTTGCAGCAGGCAGTTCTGAATGCACCGAGGGCTGAACTACTTCACTGCTTGTGATAGATATTGATATAATGGTTTTGGTGAGCTATGGCTGCAGTGCATTCAGGTTTGAACCTGGGTTGACTCGTTTTTGCTGGAATTTCTTTTGGGGTATAAAATTCTCCATTCCAGAAAGAATTCAATCAGTGACAAGGGCAGCAGTTTTGTAGACAGCCTGCTTGAAGAATTTTGGGAGAGGCACTTCAATCATTTAGAATTGAAAGCTGTCCTAGTCTGCATTTGCATAGCATAAAATCATTCTATGCTATGGTACATCAGGGCATTGGTCTTGACACTAATTAGTAAATGCTCTGGCATTGACTAGTGGTGGTAAAACTTTTGATAAGCATTTATCAGGACGGGAATTTAAGAAGCGGCCAAGGATATTTGCCAGATGTCCTGTTGTGTACAGGACCCGGGTAAGCTCTCTGAGGATCTGGGTTAGTTCGTGAGCAATAGGGAAGCCTCTATAATATCTACCTTCAACATCAGTTTTGTTGGAGGTAGATATTAGGTTGGTGCAAAAATAATGACGTAATAATGTCGTTTTTTGACGTATTTTTTAACGTCAAAAAACGACATTATTACGTCATTATTTTTGCACCAACCTAATATTATTCCTTATGAAGTCACCGCAGATATGAAAGCTTGCTGAAGGGAATCGAGTAAGGATTTTGTCAATCTTCTTGGATATTTGGTCAAAGATTATTGTCCATTCATCCTGAGGATGGTAGAAAGCAAAGACGAACATGGTACTATGGATAAGTACCACACAAAAGCACGTATATGGGAGGTCAGGTTCCTCATTTCTTTGCATCTCTGCTGCAGGGAAACTCATCTGATATAGGTTCTGAGTCTGTGGACGTGACAATTTAGGTGGTCATGTTTGACTATGAAGGGTGGGTAGACCGGGAGAATTCTAGTGTGCATGAGGCATTGATACCAGTTTCAGAATGTAGGAGGAGGTCTGATTTAGCTTGGAGAAGATGGGATTCCACTTCTGGAAAGTTGGAATGTAGACCCCCTCTTGTTGGTGAAGGAGATGGTATACAAGGGTCTACTTTGTTTTAAGTTTTTTTTTTGTTTGATAGTTTTGTTCATTTGTATTTTGATTGGTTTCATGTGTGCATTGATTAGTGGAAGACTGGAAGGCAGACACACCAACATGAGTTGCATGTATAAATAACTTGGAGAGAGTCGTCCAGAGTTACAGCCATAGCAGTAACCTTCATCATGCCATTGAGATGTCCCAGTGGAGACTACTGCACAGTCCAGAAACCATTTACAAAATGGCAGTACAGTATCCCTGATATCATTCACCTGCTCATATGATAGCTTCCTTCAGAGATGCTCAAAGGTTCAGATCCCTGACTATCAGGCAGATGATGCCAAATCCCAGAAAACATCTACCTTCAGCACTCTTAATAAAGAGATAATCAAACCAGGATGGAAAATAAATGCATGATGCTTTGAGAGGATATATAGCAACAGCACTCATCTTTGTGTCAGAAACATTTCCCAAGCTTGATCATGTACTTGAGGACTAAATGACTCAATTGGGAGAAAGGGGTGGGGCAACAGGTTTGCTTGGGGATTCATATGCATCCCCTACCCCCATTTGGATTAGTATAGCAGGTGGTTACAAGGGTGGGTCCCTGCAGAGGGCAAGTTATCTATTACAGAGTTTTAAAAAAAATTCAGGTTGCAAAGGAGAAGCATTATGGATCAGGGGAAAGGATTAGAAACAGTGGGTGTAAAACAGCCACAAAGTTTTAAGGTTTTAAAGTTTTACTTAGTATAAGTAACAATATTTACTTCTTTTGGAAAGTGGATAGACTGCATCGTTGGTTAAAATTAACTTGAAGGTAATTTATACAGACATTAGCTTGCACATATATCAAATGATTTCCTGAAATATATGAAGATATGATGAAAAAGAAACTAAAAATAACAAGTGAACATTCAAAAAAAAAAATAGTTCCAATTTCCAGTATACTTTCAAGACAGGTGAGGTATACTTTCTCTGGTGGGTTCATTTAAACAAATGTGTAGGCAGGATTCAATTCATGATGAAAAAGTGAGAGAGAGTGTGTAATTTTTTTAATCAGTATCATCACATGCAAGGCAGTAAAGCCACTAAGACACATGGGGGTTACAGATCAGGACCAATATTTGTAATTTAAATAATGGGTAAAAACTTTTCTTTTTTTTTTTTTTTTTATACAGTTCAGGGTGATCTGAAAATTTTGTAACCCCAGCATAATATAATTTTCTATTTCAGGTAACTGACACTAGCTCCCTACATGAAAATGATGGTATTCATACAAATCTTCTCAATGTGTGACAGTGTCAATGAAAGTGAATAAACTGAATCTAGTACATGTGCTTCTTTGTATTACTGTATTAATTGTTCTTCTATTGGTTCTCATTACTTTTTGGTAGGGGGTGACAAGATTTTCGGACCGCCCTGAGATTAAGATTAAGCCACTATGCATGAAAAGTAGACAAATGTTTAAAATATCCTTTAAAAAACCTCAATTTCAAATCCTGGATTCCCCAAGCAATTTTGTCAAGAAAAAAGGTTTGGCTGAGAATCCAAATGAATGGGAAATATATAAAACAACTTAGAAAAATTCTGTTCTAAGATATTTTGTCAATGCTGATGACACAGAATTGGTGAAATCTGTCAAAATGGAAGTTTTCCAAAATGCCTTCATATGTGTGTATGTATTCAGCATCTTCAATTTTCCTGGTGGAAAATTGAACATTTGAGTAAAAAAAAAAATGTTATGAAACTCGTAGAAAATTTAATTTTATGGGTGTTTTCTCCTAATGGGATGCGAAAAGAAAAGTCTGATACAAATCAAATAATACTTCTGCATTTTAAGTAGAAGCATAAATATTTGTGTTTAAAAAATATTGTTTACAGTGTATAACTACTGTCACTATAAAAATATTTTTTTTTTGAGGTCATAAAAAGATGGGTCTATTTATAAAATCCTCCAAAATTCATCTACAGGGTGGTCCGAAAGTCTTGTCACCATTGCCGTACAAAGAACATGTAGTAGATCTATTTTATTCAGTTTAATTGATGCTGTTACATATCGAGAAGGTCTGTATGAACACCATCATTTTCGTGTAGGAACTGCTCATGTCAACCATCTGAAATAGAAAATTATATTGTGTGGGAGTGACAAGACTTTCGGACCACGCTGTATGTATTGGATTTTAATTAAGACTTTTGACGCTTATGTAAAATATATGTGTGTATGTCTCTCTTAAAAATTTTCAGTAAATGTTTTGTAAATGTTTTTTTTTTTCATCTGACTTCCCCCATCACCACCATTTTCCTATTTTGATTTTCAGTTAAGTATGATGGCAGATACCATTGAAGTTTACACTTTTTAAAGAAAAGTCTTTGAAAAAACAAATACTGAAGAAATGAAAAAAAGATAGGAATGCAAAAGTAGATATGGCTACCTTAGTCTTAAATTAAAATAAAATGAAATGAATTATGGCCGTTTTTGACTATTTTTTATTCTAGGGCTCTTGTCTGTAGCAAAAATAAATTTTCTTTGATATTTTTTAAAGATTTTTTTTTTTTTTTTGTAATTTACAATAATATTTGATATTTTAAAGTTTTTATTTATTCTTTCAAAAGATGTACCAATATAGAATTTTATTTTTAAAAGCTAGATGTACTTTAATAAATAAATATACAATGACACTGGGAATATATTTTCTGCAACTGTTCTTAAAATAATTTTTCAAATTATTACATGGCTGTTGATGGAATATTATCATTAACTATGGATGCCCAGACTCATAATCATTTCTACATTTTTGTTGTCATCCTTCTTGCACTAACTACATTGTCACTAAGATGCATTGATTGAAAAAACAAATAAATATCTATCTCCTACTTACAGAATGTTCTACAGAATTTGTAGAAGAATAAAATAATGTATTACAAATCAGTATTGTACTTAGTGACATATCATATATGGAATTTAGCTAATTGCAATGTGCAGTTTAAAGAACAAATTATAAATTTTCATAATAATAATTATAGGATGCTTTATTCTGCATAAGAGGAAAATGCTGAGAATTACTTCTTTATCTATGACAATGATTCCCAACATAGAGTGTGGTAATATTTTGGTGGGGTATACATAGGATGTGCACCTTTCGACTTACTATACCAACAGAATAAGGGGGCAATTTGAGAATTAGTTATTAACAGTGAATTGTTCTCTAGTGAGCTCAAATTTCATTTTGCATTATTTCATGAGTTAAATGATCAAAAGTATATTACAGAATAAGTTTTCATTCAAATATTTTATATTTCTGCCTTTCAGTTCTCTATTATATATTTTGAAACTATATATTCAACAGTCTTTTTATTATTTTTGAATTTTTCTTTTTCATGGACACCATGCAAAAATAATGATGTAATAATGTCGTCTTTTGACGTAAAAAAATACGTCAAAAAAACGACATTATTATGTCATTATTTTTGCACCAACCTAATATTTGGAGGTTTGCTTAGAGACTAATGGCCTTTTAAGCTTCCTTCACATGAATTGCAGTAAAATTTTGAATATGTAAGAATTAAAGATTACAGGGGCCACCAGAATTTTAGAAATACCAAAGTGGGACATGGCCCCAAATTGGTAACCACTGATCTATGTGTTGTGTTCCTTCAGGACATAGAAGATGATGGCTCTCCACAACTTTCTATCACTTGTGGCTTTTGGGTGTATTTCTTAACGTCAGTATACCTTGTGAGGGTTAAATTTTCCAAGCCCTCCTTCCTCATTATGTGTCCAACGAATTTCAGCTATCTTTTCCTGATTCTGAGTAGAAGTGTTCCTTCTGTTGGCATTTTAATAACTTTTTTGTTGCTCACTAGCAAAGGTCATCCCAGGTAATATTATTTAAATTAGTATCTTTTTTTTTAAATAATAATTATTATTATTATTATTTATTAATAATAATATTTAAATAAGGATTAAATAACTTTTAAATTAAACAACTATATTAGATAGTACATTGATTTCTTATGTCTGCATGCAAAACACTGAATTTTATCTCTAAATATTATAATTATTTTCACCCAAAATATTTATTACGAAACCAAAAAATTGTAAATAGATTTGTTCTTACATTTTTTTATAATCAACATTTCATATAACAGAATGCGTTCCTGAATTAACTTTATAAAATAATGATTGTTCTATTTTTTGTTTTTATGTTAATGAAATAATTACATTACAAAAAAATAAAATATTTTTTATTATTATCGGCCATCATACTTACAAAGGGAAGCAATTCAGTCTAGAGCTGTCAACATGAAATTGTCTCTGTCCAACCAAGCTGTAATACAAAAATTTCATCTCGCCCACCCAAATTGACATTTCACTCGGATTGATGTGAGTCAACGATGTTATAAAAATACATTTTTAATGTTTTACAAATAAAATTTTGCAATATTTTGGTGAACTTAAATCAAGTAAAGATTAAAGTAACTATTTTCCATGAAACTTCCTTTTTATAGTGTTACAATTTTATTTTTAATAGATTTTTTTTATCTATTTGCAATATCGAGTTTTCTATCAATCAAATAGTAGCCACTGTGACTTATTTTTTTTTCAATTCAAGGGAAAATTGATTTCATAGCTGTTTAATTCATATATATTAAGTTTTTTTTCTTTGCAAGATGGAAATTAAGAAAAACTGGAAGAACTTAGATTTTTAAATTTTTAATTAGTATTTTTCAACAAAATTTATTGGATATACCTCACACACACACACATGCATGCATGCATGCATACATACATACATACATACATACATATATATATATATATATATATATATATATATATGACATCTGGATTCCATCTATGATTCTAAATCTGTGGGTCATGATCCCTTACATATGCTCCTCTTACTTTGAATTTAGCATAGGCCATTCTGATTGGTTGATCTGAGTAAAAATAAAACAAACCATGCAACCATCTCCTCTCTTTTCTTTCTTACCCTTTTTCTTTTTCTTCCTTTTCTCATAAAAAGAGGATGTATCTTGTTTTTAAATCTTAATCTACTCACCAGTTATTTACTAATGCCTGATGAGATGTGTTAATACACATCGAAACATGACATGATTGCATTTGTGTAGTGTTTTTTTTTTTTTTTTTTTTTACATGTTTTTGATGTAATATCCTACAATAAATAAATATATATACTCGACTCTCCCATAGAATTCAATATATAAGGGTCAAGCATATCAGTCCCTAATTACATCAAAAACATGTAAAAAAAAAAAAAAAAAAACACTACACAAATGCAATCATTGTCATGTTTCGATGTGTATTAACACATCTCATCAGGCATTAGTAAATAACTGGTGAGTAGATTAAGATTTAAAAACAAGATACATCCTCTTTTTTATGAGAAAAGGAAGAAAAGAAAAAAGGGTAAGAAAGAAAAGAGAGGAGATGTTGCATGGTTTGAATTCAGAGTATTTTTTCTCAGATAACCAATCAGAATGGCCTATGCTAAATTCAAAGTAAGAGGGCATATGTAAGGGATCATGACCCACAGATTCCTAGAATCATAGATGGAATCACAGATGTCATATATATATATATATATATATATATATATATAAAAATTCAATTTTTTTTTTTTTTTTTGTAAGCAGAATAAGGCTGTTTATATGAGCAACTTTGTTCTAGCAATTTGATGTTCTTCTTTACTGATTTTTTTTTTTTTTTTTTACACAGTGCTCACATTTTGAAATTACCTATCAAACAATCAGCATAATGAGCCACATAACAAAAATATATACTGACGAAGAGAGCATGCAATGGAATTAAACCAGAAATAGGACAAGAACAGTGCCAGCTTTGTTAAAGACACTAAAACAAGGAATGCAATATTCATCCTCAGAAGGATATGTTCTACAGATTATACAAAAGTTTTTTTATAAAAGTACATCACAAAGAATTGTTGGAAGGGTTAATTAAGCTTGATTTATTTGGGGAGGATATTAGAACAATCTTGAACTTATATGGGGAGCAAACCACCTGCATACAGATAGAAAATGAATTCAGTAATTACGCAAAAGTAGAAAGGGTCCTAAGTCAACGATGTGTCTTCTCACTGGATTTATTCAACATTTACTGTAAAGCAAACCTGAGAGAATTAGAAGTCCTAATAGGATTCATTATTGTCAGCCACAATCTTAACAACATTAGGCATATAGAAGACACAATGTTGATAGCAAACAGAGAAAGGAGACTGCAGGAATTCCTACAGAAGATAATGAAGGAAATTGAAAAGAAAGGATTAAACATCAATTTCAAGAAGATGGATATATGATTGTTAGCAAAAGGGATAGCCCAACATGCAAATTACAAAGTGGGGATAACAAAATCAAACAAATACAACAATTTAAATATCTATGTAGTGCTGTAACCGAGGACAAAAAATGAAATGCCAAAATTTTACAAGGATTCTATAGAAACAACAAATTTGAAATCAAGAGAAATCTAGCAAACCGGTTTTGAGACACTGTAAATTTTGAAAGGACACGCCAAAGACATGGTCGAACCTCCACTTCGCTCTATTCAACCAAATGAAAAATCCTTTTAGACATGGATTAATTAATAAATTTCCTACAATTCAATACCAATTTTTAAAAGATTTCATTCAATGGAAAAAATTTTAAAAGAAGTGAAATATGACTGATTCCCCAGTTTTGGGCCGCACTAAAAATTTCAAGAAATCCCCTAACACAAGTTGCCACATCGTCAAAGCCCATGTTGTCCCTAGCCAACCTACTGAAAAAAAAATTTTTAAACATGGATTAAGCACAAAATTCCCTAACATTTGATATCAATTTTACAAGGATTCAGTAGAAACTACAAATTTGAAATCAAAAGATCTCTAGCACACCGGTTTTTGGATGCCGTAAATTTTGAAAGGACACACCAAGGACATGGTCGAACCTCTACTTCACTCTATTCAATAAAATGAAAAAGCAAGCAAAGTATTAAGAAACAAAAATTTCATCAAAAACAAAAAAAAGCAAAAAATATATTACTGAACTGTTAGTTAATATCGGTCCTCATATATGGCAGTGAATGATAAACAATCTCCTCACAAATGAAAAAGAGACTTGAGGCAACAGAAATGTGCTTCTACAGAAGGATGCTGAGGATAACATGGACTGAACATGTGCGCAACAACAAATTTTTAGAGAAAACAGAACAAAAAGGACACTTATATATAGCATCATGTTGTAGAGTAGGACCCAACATACTTCTTACTCTTCCCTACTAATGTGACAATGGATTGCTTTTAATAAATATGGCAAGTAGCCATATTAGAGGAGGATTTGAGTAGTGTTTGATTTACTCAGGGTTTTTCTCTCTATGCATAAGTAATTAATAAACCTCTTCTTGTTTCCACTATCTAGTCTTCTGTTCCTTCAATACTCTCTCTAGCTACGGCTTTCCTAATTCTCGGCTATTTTGAACTCCTGTGTATGAGTTTGTAATAAATCTCTTCTTTGTTTCCCCAACCTAGTCTTGTGTTCCTTAGATAATTTCTCTATGGCCTTCTTAATTCTTAGTTATTTTGAACAAAGACAACATTACAACACATCAGAAAGAAGCAGTTGAAATTTCTTGGATACATATTGAGAAAAGATAGCGAGGAAAATTTGACACCCACAGGTTATATTGAAGGCAAGAGGAACAGAGGAAAGCAGCACATAACATATCTTACGAGCTTATGGTTGGTAGAATAAGAAAAAGTAGATATAGCAAAAAGTTTAAGCTTTACTATTGGCTAAAAAGGACAGGATATTGTAGAGAGCCATGATAATGCAGTTCTGGAATAGTGAAATTTGAGCCAAAATATATCAGCATAGTGTATCATAGCAAGTGACCAAGTTTCAGGGTTATACAACTTAACAAGTAAGTAAATTAAGGCTGTTTATATGAGCAACTTTGTACTAGCCATTTGCTGCTCTTCCTTGCTGGTTTATTCTGTAACACAAGCAATTCTGGAAGAGTGAAATATACTTAAAACATCCAGAGATGTTGAAATGTCACAGGTTTGAACAGGTTAAGTAGCATTTATAAATTGTTTGCTTCTGAGTGGCTGTAGATAAGTAAAAGTGCAGTAAGCAAAATCACAGATAAGTGTACGTGTCTATAACATTAAAACTTTCAAGTGGTGGGCATCAGTTCACCACTCTATACCAAGTGTATGTAAAATTTACTAAGAATAACTGGCAATGTAGAAGACAGTCTAACAATCACCTTAAATTCAAGAAGACATTTAAGTCAGAAATGGATGCTGAGAGTCATGTTCCAAGCAATTTATAGAATTTGATAACACCAAATACGTTTCTTGAAATGCTGACATTCTTAGAGAATTTAATCTTTTTTTTTTTTTTTTTTTTTATCAGATATTTTTCAATGTACCAAAACTGACAAATACGATGCATACTTTAACCCTGTTTCTCTCAAGGACTATGTTTTTGTTCAATATAAAAAATAATAAGTTTCTTTCATTTATATGAGCAATAATTCAAATGTTAAACTTGATTCATAAATGAGTTGCTCATGTCTGTATAAATGGATTCATAGAATTTTCTCTTAATTTCTCTCTGAATTTTGCAGATGTGGACTTATCATTATTTATATTATTTACATGCAGGCTATTATCCTCTTCTTTGTTGTTGTTGTTGTCATCATCTGATTGTCCTCTGTCTGAATTTCTAGGATGAGGGCTCATCATTATTTACACTATTTACTTGCAGACTATTGTCCTTACTTCTATTGTTAACAAAAGGACAATTTTCCACATGTAAATAATTTTCTTGTATTTTCTTCAGCTGTAAGACTTCTATCACTAAACCGTTAATTCTTACAGAAATTCTGAATCCTGGCTTTAAATAATCTGCAAATGGTTGATAAGCAGTAGAAGATAAATTCTTTTATTTTAAATTTGTTTTTTAAGTTTAAAATTGTAAGTACTGAATATTGGTATTGTGTTAAAAGAACTCTTCAGTAGTTATTGGCTTTATAGTTAAATGAATTTAGGAGAATATTATATATATATATATATATATATATATATATATATTGTGTATACATTTTTTTATATATCCAAAACAATATTATATAACGTGTTTCATCCCTTAAAAGGACTTCATCAGACTAAAATAATGTTCTTATTGATGCAATCATTATATTAGGTTGGTGCAAAACTAATGTCGTTTTCTCACATACTAACATATGTGAGAAAACGACATTATTTTTGCACCAACCTTATATATATATATATATATATATATATATGTATATATATGTCTGTGTGTAGGAGGAGAAGGGAAATATTAGGTTGGTGCAAAAATAATGACATAATAATGTCGTTTTTTGACGTATTTTTTAACATCAAAAAACAACATTATTACGTCATTATTTTTGCACCAACCTAATATAAACAAAATCATTGATTATTTAAAATTTGTTAGTTCAATGCCTGCACTAGGGAGTGTTTACCTGGACTCAGTGGAAACAAGGCAAGCAATGACTACATCTTCATTAATTCCTCTTGGTGCTTAATGACGCTTATGTTTATATACACCAAACCCCTATATATATATATATATGTATATATATATATATATATATATATATATATATATATATATATATATATATATATGATCTCAATCAGAACATTATTTTAGTCTGAAGTCCTTTTAAAGGAAAAGCATGTTACATATTATTTTTTCCATTTTATCATTTTATTAGTCTACAATAAATAAACTTTTAAGTAAAATACGCTTACATATATATTATTAACTAGTAAGAATACCTTCTATTGCTAGGAGCTAGAAGGAAAAAATAACTTTCAAATACAGGAAAAAAAATCTACCATATTTCTTCTTAGATAACAAATGGAAGACCAGAATTATTTACACATGAAACAGAAACTCTTACTGAAAACACAAAACCTAACAAATGGTATCTGTCTATATTTCTGAGATGAGGTATTGTAATTATTTGAACTATTTATATTGTTTGGACTGTTGTTCTCATCTTTGTTGCTATATTCCCAATGTTTCAACTGTTGTACGCTTTGGCCTTCTTCAAGTGATTGTAATTTTGAACTGAACTCTTTATTTCATCCACCAGGGTAGATTGTTCTAGTTCCATGTGCCATGCCTCTCCAGATATCTTGGTATCAGTTATCTCCCTTTTAACTCAACTCTACAAATTTTGTTCACCTTTGATGTAGCCAGGTATTGTACTTGCAACTCTCTAGCTCAGTGGATAAAATCATTGTTTGAATCCACTGACTTGACCCAAAGAATTGTGTGTTCAATACCTGGCCACAGCCGAGGTGAACAAGAACTTGGAGAATTGAGTTAAAATCTGATATTGAGATATCCAGAAGATGCATGGCACGTGGAACTAGAACAATCTACCCTGGTGGACAAAATAAAGAGTTCAGTTCAAAATTCCAATTATCTGAAGAAGGCTGTAGTATACAGCAGTCAAAATGTCAGGAATATGGCAATAAAGATGAGGACAACAGTCTGAACAATCTAACAAATGGTATTGTGGATGTAGTGTTGTTGATGTTTATCAAAAATATAAGACATAAATCAAACTAGATGAAGGGTATAAGGTATAATCAAATATTTTTATTTTAGAGTGATGAGCATGTCCTGTGGTACTTGGTGTGGGAAAATGTTCGTTTATAAGGCGGATATTGGTAGTAGCTTGGTAGGAAGGTCCAATAATATAGTTTTGAAGTCCGATCATGTAAGTGGTAGTAATAATATTAGAAATAGGTTAGTGACAATCTACTCTATTTTTTCTTGGCCCTGAGCAGGGCAAAAATATAAATTAAAATATTTATAATTATTGTCTTCAAGTTTGTCAGTGCTTCTGGAAATACAAAATTAGTATTTCTTCCATAGGGTCTCACTATAAATATAATTAGACTTCTTAACTATTTCTTCACACATAGATGGTTTCTCCATGGTAGGATATCTTGTCATCCCTTCTTTTTTAGCCCAGAGGTATCAGCTTATATCCTTTTGAACAAACTCCGAGACTCTAGTGCAAACATCAGTTTCAGCTAACATCAAGAGTCTCTTTATGTCAATTTTTTTGATTAGTCAAAATTATTTTATTTTCTGGTGTTTCTTTTTTGCCATGTTTTTTTATAACGGAAGTTATGCATGGAGCCTCCCTGATATTTGGTAGTTTTCAGTCATAAATTAGTAAACTCTGTTCCCACAAACTTCTGGTGTCTTTCAGCTGGGTTCAGTCTTTTCTTCTTCCTCTTTTTGAGGGTTGCCTTCTCATTAGTTGAGAGATGTACAGAAAGAAATTTAAAGAGAGAGAGAGAAAGAAAGAGATAAGTGTTTTAAAAGAAAGTGCAAATGCCTTATTTGACTTTTAACTTTTTTTATTATATATTTTTATATCATATTTTTATACGGACTCACTACAGAGTCATTGTCTTCAAGTTTGTCAGTGCTTCTGGAAATACAAAATTAGTATTTCTTCCATAGGGTCTCACTATAAAAATATTGTCTGACATTCTAATCCCAGAACAACCAATATAGTTTGACCATGAGAAAAGCAGAGAATAGTCAGATTGAGTCCAGCAATCTTTAGATATTGTCCTTGTATCTTGCTGAGCCTAACAGGGGATTGAAGCCACTTAAATTCAAAGGGCAAGTCTGTTGGAATTAGAGGGATCTTAGGAATGAACAAATCCTCCTTTTTGCCTATTCCAGTTAGAACAGTTGGAAAAAAACAGATTGACAGCAAAGCAAATTCCCTTTTCTCAACTTTAGAGGGGTAAAATTTCTGAGAAGTATAATATGCATTCCTGCTTTTAGTCGAAGCTTGTAGGGAGAAACACCAGGCAACACAAGAGTCAAGTAATTCACTTGGCTTCTGCACAGCCTATGGAATGTCAGTTGATTCCCTAAGAATCTGTTGTGACAACTTTGAATTTTTTTGAATGCATAATTCTCTAGAGCAAAAACACTTCTTTGGTTTTTGGGGCTTTTTTTTAATATTCTAGTGGTTTCAGTAGTTTGGGGGTATTTTTTCATGTAAAACAAACAAAAAAACAAACAATCTAAACCTGCAAATTTAAGATTTAAGAAATCTAATCCTGAAAGATATTAATTTAAAAACAATATCCTAAAGATTTATGATTTGAAAAAACAGAATTGAATCCAGAAAATATAACATTAAAAAGAATTTAACTGAAAATTAAAAATTGTAATAAACATTTTATCCTGAAAATTTAACATAAAAAATCTAATCCTAAAAATTTCCTGAGAATTTATGATCTTAAAAAAGAAAGAACATAAACCTGAAAATTTTTAGACTAAAAAATCTAATTGTAAAATTTAAAAAACAAAAAAAACCTTCCCATGAAATTTAAGTTTAAAAATAAAACAATCAAAAGTAAAAAAAGATTTTAGATTTAAAAAAAAAAATAAAATCCTGAAAATTTGTTTAAACAAAAAGATAAAATTCTGAAAAATTTAGATTTAAGCATACAGAATCTAAACCTGTAAATTTTAAAAACAAAATCTAATCTGAAAAATTTTATTTTAATCCAAAACTGACTTTTATTTACCTCCCATGACTTTGGAATTTAGTATCACCTATCATCTTACCTCCAAATAGCAATTTACTTCCACTTTGTTTTACTACAATAGCTACTATAAAATCTGCAAACTCCTTCTACCTTTAAAGACCTAGTAAGTTTGGAGGTGAAATTTGACCGACAATTTATCAGATTAAAAACATTTCCTAGTTAATTCAGTATCAGATTTACTAGAAATTACTTTGGCTCAAAATGGCGGGCTTTGCTATTTGATAACCTTGAATGATTTCCAAGGTCAGCTTCCTATAGCCTATGATAAAACTGAAGTTTTCTTTAGTTATCTTTACTAATGTTCACCCAAGGTAGAGGGTTACTCTCTGGAGTTGAATTAGCATAAGAAAGACAAATGATTCTAGGCTTGAAGAGGTCAAGATTTAATTAGTGAATAAAATTTCAGAGTTCAAGCAGAGACTTTAGAAGTATAGAGTTGAAGTAGACTTTAGAAGGAACCAGAAACCCAATCCTAAATAGGAAACAAAGCAATTAACTTCCACTTCTGTTCAAAAGACCGGGGAGGGGCATGAACCAAATGATCGACAAACATATCTACTCCTATTGGGAGAGAAAAAATAATTACTGAATAAAATTTCAGATGAAGATGTCAGAAATACAGAGTTGAAGGAACTGGAAACCTAATCCTAAGCAGGAAACAAAGGATAAACCTCTACTCCTGTTCAAAAAATTGGAGAGGGGTATGAATCAGATGATAGGTGAGCCTATCTATTCCAGAATGAAGTTAATGGGCTTTGAGCATTATTGTGGCACAGGCACATATTAGCTTTCAGTAATAGTTTTGATTCATTAAATTTATAATTGTTATATTAAAACAATTTCAAATTAAATTAATAATATCATTATTCTGCCACAATAATGCTCAAAGCTCATTAACCTAATTTTGATATGAAAACTTATTCACTTGTATCATAGGTTATGTGAAATTGACCTTGCAAGGACATTTCAGTGGATATCTTCATTTTGCCTTTCATCAAGAAATGTTGAACAAAAACTAGAAAAGGTAGAATAACATAGTTTTTGATATATTTTATAAGTTATTGTACCTTCTACATTTGCTAGTGTCCAAAATGAACAGTTAAGTAACAGAAGTGTCAAATGACAAAATGTGTCTTTGAGTTGGTGACTTCAGTGATCCACTTCCGGTTTTCTTAAAATAAAATAAATTTTAATCAACCAATCAGACAAGTTCACACTCAAAACCAAAATTCCACTTTCTAATTCACTCTATTTAAAAGTGACAAACTTTGGAACTGAAGAGACACAAACTGGAAACACTCTTTGTACAGGACACACATTCAACATCTGCAATCCAGACACAGTCAGAGAGAAAGACAGTTTGCCATTATGACGTTTCTTCAATATTCTTTTAAAATACAAACTATGTTAACACACTCATTATGAAACACATATGTTATGTTGTATTACTAACTTCAGCACAAAACACAATGTACATAATTACATTTATTAAATTCCTTGTTTGTTTAATGCAACAGGGCTTGTTATATATTTGCATCCACTTTTATACACAAATACATTTTTCCTCAGACCACAACTCAAGTGGAAATCAGCAACATTCATCATGTAATAGGTGTGAGTACCACATATACACTCATGTATAAGCTGACTTCAAATATAGCATGATCCCTGAATTTTTTGCATGAATTTTAACCACTAGAGAATAAATTTAGCTATATATAATAAAAACGGTCACCAAAAATGCCTGATTTTTAACCTCTTTGAAAAAAAAAAAAAAAGGAACTGTGTATATTGTGACAACACACACTATTATTTTTATATTAAATACTGGTCATTAAAATGTGCACTATACACAAGAATATATGGTAAAACATTTCTTTCCTTTGCCTGATGAGACCTAAAATTTTCACTTAGACGAGGCCCACTTTCCAAACAGGCATGTCACAAAGTACAAAGTAATTACAAAATTACTTAAATATTGTATCATTTTTTGATGGGTTGTTATTAAACTTGTGAATATGAAGAGTAGCAACAGATGAAGAAAGATGGTCATGATTAATAATGAACCAAAATTACTTGCTTATTATTCAGCTATATTCAACAAAAAAAATAGAAAATGCTCAGTTCCAATAACTTGGTTCAAGATCCCAAAACTCTTCAAATCGATGTTAATAGAAGAAAAATCTAAAATGAATAATTTCAGAATTTCTCTTTTCATAATAGCAAATTTGAGGTCATTTGATCCAAAGACATTTCCAATTTTTTTTTTGCTTTTTCTTTTTCATTTCTTTTTTCAATTTTCTTTTCTATTTCATTTTTCTTTTTTCTTTATCTTTTTTCTTTGTTTTTTTTTTTTCTCTTTTTTTCTCTTTTTTCGTTTTTCTTTCTTGCTTTTTCATTTTTCTTTCCTGCTTTTTTTCATTTTTCTTTCTTGCTTTTTTCGTTTTTCTTTCTCTTTGTTTTTCTTTCTCTTTGTTTTTCATCATTTTTCTTTTTTCGTTTATCTTTTTAAGTGTCATGTTCGTTTAGATCATGACTCTTTTGGGTTTTTTCTTTTATCTGCAATTCGCTATGATTTCATGGAAAGGATGTTTTTTTACATTTTCACTTTCATATTTGGGAATTCAGAGTTTTCCTTCTCCTAGACTAGTTGTCATCAAAGGTTAGATAATCCAGTCTATCTTACATTTAATCCTTAGTTGGGAAAGAAAAGACAGATTTATGTCTTTTCTTATTAGCGTTTTTACAATAATAGGTATGCAATCAATTCCTTCATCCTGAAGGAGTCAGATATTGTAAAAGGTATGTTTGCAAAGAGCAGATATTTCATTTGCTATGGGAACTTTTAAAATTTATAAAATATTTTTGCAGGAATACAAAATAGAATAATAGATCTATAACAAAAACGGTGGCAGAACAAAAATATATTACTGTAAAATGGAAATATTGAAATACAACAATAATTTTTAAAAAGACAGCTAAAACATTTTATCGGTCCTCTCTCAAAGATCGAGGACAAAATTGTGCACAGTGAGTAAAAGGAAAAACTGAAAACAAGACATGTTATATGAAAGAAAATATAACATTTACAGACTATCTTTAAGCCCATCAACTGCTCTTTCTGCTTACAGAGAGATGGCTGGTAGGACTTAATATACACAAATTCCAACACTTTCAAATGAAGCTTGAAATTAGCCTTGAGCTTTAAAACTGGGCACACTGCTGGTGTTTTATCAAATGATCAACTATCACTGAACCTGTTGTATTTGTGCACCTATGCAAATTGTCCACCTTTTTTAATATTGGTACCTGTTGGTTGATACATGCTTCCAACCTTTGATCCGTTTTACCTATATATCATTGCACTGACATCTAAATTTATAAATTACTGAAGTGATATAATGGATACATAGAATGTCCTTCTGGATCAGTCTTGACATTGGTTGAGCACCAAAAACAATTGGATTGGCAGAAAGATAACAGTTCTTTATGCACAGAGAAATGTTTTTAGCAAATATGAATTGTAAAAGTTGATGTAACAAAGGAAGTTCAGATTTCTCCAAATGAAAACATCAGAAGCTTTTGAGAATTCACTTGTTAATCCAAAGCCTTCAAGTTTAGATTAAAGATAGCTCAGAAGAACAAGATCCTTCCTGTTTGGATTAAGAGCAAGACAGCTGGACAAGAACTTTCTCATTTGGATTAAGGACAGCTCAGGATGCAGTGGCATCGCTAGAGTGTGTGTCACCTGAGGAAGCCTTTGAGCTTGCTGTCTCCAACCCCCACAAAATATTGCACAGTGACTCACATTTAAAGTTATAAAACTGGCTTGTGTACCATTATAATATTACTTTCAAATACTCAAATATACTAGTATGCTTTCAATATACACTAAACAGACTTAAACTTTATCAGTAACAGTTAAAAAGCAAAAACAGCATATAGCAGGGGGAAAAAGTGTAAAAACAATAAGGGCCATCTTTAGATCTGAAATGAAAGAACTATTTTCTTCAATGACACCATCAAAACCTCTTTCATCTGTCAATTGTCATTCTATTGACAATAGATAGTTATATATATATATATATATATATATATATATATATATATATATATATATATATTGAACAATAAAAAATATTAAAAAATTAAAATCTTCAGACACAGTGGGTTGTAGATTAATATTCTTTCATTTTTATTATTATTATTCCATTTAGATTCCTCAACTAGTTTCGGCCAACATGGCCATCATCAGGAGAAGAAATATCTCTGCTTGCTGGTAGCAGTGAACTACAGAAATGAATGGCTTGATGGAGAAAATGAACTTTTGTCTGTAGTTTTTATTTGTTTTTTTTATTTTTTTATCTTTTTAACATGAATCTTTTAACATTCCTTGTGTTGGTCAAACAGTCTCTTTTAAGTTGTTATTTGATATATATATATATATATATATATATATATATTACAGTTTAAGTTACATGAAATTGAAAAGATCCTTCCACTGTGAGTACTGACCTAACATTAAAACCACTTTTATTTCAATACATCCTATACAGGCTTATAGCCTACAGTAGACACAAAGTTGCCACCCCTTTAAAAGTAATAGACTGCCCCCCTCCATCCTACTCTAGCTCCTGACAAGCTTTTTCCAGATTATACCTACCAAAGGTTACTGATTGTTGCTGTGAACCAACACTAATGATTCCGTTCATTTCTATCAAACAAATGGATTGTTAAAAAAAAAACAAGAAATGGAATCAAGAACTTTTTTTCCAGGATTCTTAGAATAATATTTGGGTGTTCAAAATGTAATAACATTTTATTAGAAAGCCCTTCAAGACATGGGAGATCATGACTCTCCAAAACATCCTATCCCTTAATGGGTTTTCTCCATTTGCTAAGGCTCCTACCTCTCTTTCCATCATTCATTTGCTCAAGCTCATCATTTAGTGGGGATTACTGCCTTCTTGTATCTCTCGTGACTTTAATATGACCTGAGGGTTAAATTTTTCCAAGCCCTCTTTCCTCATTATGCGTCCAAGGAATTTCAGCTATCTCTTTCTGATTCCATGTAGAATCAGTGTTCTTTCTGTTGCTATTTTCTTTAAGACTTCCTTAATGTTTACTTTCTCTGTCCATGGTATTTTCAGTATCCTTCTGTAGAACCATATATCTATTGTCTCTTGTTTTCTCCTCATCCATAGGGAAATTGTCCAGCATTCAATGCCATTATAAGAGGATGGATATCGCATAACAATTCAGTACTCTTCTTTCTTTCTAACAAATTCATTCTATTTTTCAACACTTTGCTTAACTGTTGGAATGTCTCTTTTGCTAGTTCAATACATGTTCAGATCTTGGTGCCACATGTTCCATCCAATGTTAAAAACACTTCCCACATGTTTAACCTTCTGTATTTGTTTGATGTTGACATCTCCAATTTGGAACTCACACTTTGGGTTTTTTCTCTCACTAATGACCAGGCTTTCTGTTTTCTAGCAGTTGATGGCTAGTCATTTTTTTCTCGTTTTCTTTCATCACCCTATCAAGGATGTCCTACAAATTCATCTTAAGAAGACAAATTGAGAGAGTGAAATCATTGTGGACCTCCTGAAAGAATTCCATATCAGAAGGAACTAAATGGAGACAAACAATTTGGAATTCCCACCTTGGGTTTTTTCTCTTGCTGATGACCAGGCTTTCTGTTTTCTAGTAGTTGATGGCTAGTCCTTTTCTTTCACTTTCTTTTACTCTCATGTTTAAGAGTTCCAGCAGTTTTCTTTCCATGTCAGCCATCAACGCAGCATCATCTGCAATTATTGTTAAGATTGCACCCACTGATAATAAATCCTTGGTAGGGTTTCCAGATCATTTAGGCTATCTTCACTGTAGAGGTTGAGTAAATCTGAGGAGACACATCCTTGTCTCATGCCTCTTTCTATTTTTGTGTGGCTACCCAATTCGTTTTCTATCTCTATGCAGGTGGTTTGCTCCTAGTATGTTACGGATTGCTCTAACATTCTTTCCAAATAGAGCTAGTTTTCCTAGCAGTTCAGATAGATCTTTGTGCCATACCTTGTCAAATGGTTTTGTGTACTCTATAAAACATCCTTCTGCATTTGTATTGTTCTCTTTAATATTCTAACCAAAAATATCACATTTCTTGTTCCAGTGTTCTTCTATTTCTGGTTTAATTCTGCTTTCTTCTCTATCCATCAGGATTTGCATCATTCATTTAAACTGATTGTCCAATGGAGCTCACATGCATTTTCACCTGGCTTTCTAGGTAATTTTAGGAAGATTGATTTGGTGAGGTCCTCCAGTATGTCGCCACTGTTGTATATAATTCATTTATTACTTTTTCTGTCAGTGCCAAAATCGTCTAAGACTGAAAGTATTTCTGTTATGATCTGATCTGGCCTTTCAAACTTGTTACAAAAATGTAATCATCTTTATTTTCAATGACTGCAACCCAATGGGAAGGCAAATTTCCAATTCTATATCTAAAGAAATCAGGGTTCTTCTCTGTACAAAGTTAGAAACACTGTTTTCAACTTTGTTTCTAAATGATCTGCCACTTATGAAATGTTCTAGTGATTGATACAATCTGTTGGTATTAAATTTGGTGATGATTATAATGAGCATATGGTTGCAAAGCAAAGAATAAACAAGGATTCAAATTTCAACACTGTGTATTGATCAATTTTTAGAATATATACTTAGTTGTGTAAAAAGGTGACAAAATAGTTGATATGTGGTTCTTTAGTAATACCAAGAGTGATGGATTTGTTGGGTTGTTTGATCGAGGTTACAGTTGGTATCAGGAGAGAAGCTTGAAGTGGATTAGTGAAGCTGTGTGATAGCACAAGTGGGGTGTTGTTGACAGAGTTGATCTGTCTATTCTCCAGATTGAAATTGGCATTGGTGAGGTGTGTTGATGGGCTATCAGTCATGTGTGGAGGTTGAGGTTGAGGTGTTGAACCAAACTGTTGTCAGCAAGACATGCATTTTATGCCTGTGGATAACAGGTGCAGATTCCCAGGTTTAACCGTTTCTTTTTGTTTTTTTGTGGCAAAATTCATGATTGGCTATTGTATTTTAGATTTTACAAGGATTTGTTTTGTGAACCAGATGTGATGCTCAGAACACCTGCAGAGAAAATGACTTATTTTGCTTTCATAGCATTCACATCTGGCTGACATGTCTCATGAAATGTATTTGTGAATCAGAAAGAGATCTTGATTAAAGCAGTAAAGCATGAGTATCAAGGATTTGGAAGAATTTCTCATCCAAATGAACTCATTTGTTTTTGAGTTTCTTTTGCAAAGTCTGCTCTTGACTTGTTATACTATTATACACCTTTTCAGCTAACCAAAGCAGGACACTTTTGACTAAATGCTTCATTTACACACTCAAACTGCTGACAATAAACATCTACACTGATGGTTCTTACAGTAGTCCAAATAGATGATACCTTTATATTCCACTAAATACAAAGGACTTCTGTAGATAGTCTTTGTTTTGACATTAGCACTGGTTTCTCATTTTCTGATAACCACTATCTTTTTCAAGTTCTGTTGACATGCAAAACCCATTTTTCACCACTTGTAACAATGCAACAAAAAATGAATGGTTTGCATTCCTCATTAAAAGACACAACAGAACATTTAGTTCTCAAGCAAAAGCTTTTGAAGAAAGCAAATTCTCTATCAATTAAAGTCTGAATTGTACTATAAACAACACACTGCTGAAGACGAGTCATGGTGAACTAATTCTAAATATAGTTTCCTACAATTCAACCTCAGTTCTACCTTGTTTGTTTGACCCATAATTCATAGTAGTGAAATATATATTTACATTCCAAACACCCAAATAGAAGAAATGGTAAACTAATTCTAGACTTAGTTTTGTACAATTCAACCTAGATTTTGCCTTGGTTGGTTGATCCATGATTCATAGTCGTGAAGTAGGTAATTATTAGGTTGGTGCAAAAATAATGTCGTTTTCTCACATATGTTACTATTTGAGAAAACGACATTATTTTTGCACCAACCTAATACTTTCCAAACTCCCAAGTAGAAGAAATGATAAAATAATTCTAGAAACAGTTTCATATCATTTAACTTTAGTTCTGCCTTAGTTGGCTGACTAATAATTCATAACAGTGAAATATGTAATTGCTTTCCTAAGAGAAACAATGGCAAACTAATTCCAGATATAGTTTCCTACAATTTAACTTAGGTTCTGCCATGGTTTGTTGACTACTCTTTTCATTATGAAAAGAAAAAAAATAATTTCAGTTTAAAAATATCATTCCTACCAGATGAGCCATAGAATATTAGCATCTCTAATTATGCCATTTAAAAAATATTGTCATGATTAAATTATGATGTCATTATTAAAATGGAAAAAAAAAATAACTCAAAATAAAATAAAAACCTGTCATTTATTGATTTTTCATTTTTACTTGGTTTCATTTTTTTTTTCCTGAAAGCTTAATTACATTTTAATTTCCCAAAGATTTTAAATTACTTCCCCTCAGTTCTATATTTGCACTTTGAACAAATGCAAACAACACTCCTTTTTGAAAAGAACTCTACCCATTGAATCTTGTTGACGTCTTCTCTTTCTTGCTTATTGATTTGTTCCAATCAACTCTGTTATTTTGATAAATCTTGAGCTAGAGAAAGAAAAATAATAATAACAGCAACAACAGTAACAACAACAGAGAAAGAAAGTAAGCAGTTTTGTTTTGATCTGTACAATCTGATTGGCTAGAATTTAAGGCCTACTCTTTTAGGTTTTCTTCTGAATTTCTGGGATGAGAAGTTATAACGATTTACATTATTTGTATTCACACTAATATACTAATCTTTCTTGTTATCACAGGGAATTTTGAACTAAACTTTTTATTCAACCTACAGGATAAATTGTTCTCTTTCTGCTCCCCATGTCCATGTAGTATAGACTCCAACTCAATGGACATGGGACTAGCAATAACTGAGCAGTACTTAAAAAAAAAAAAGAAAAGAAAGATATCCTTAGGCATAAAACAAGAACAATCTACCTCTGAGGATTAAATAAAGTATTCACTTCAAAACTACCTGAAGGTAACCTGAATTGACAGACCTGAAGAAAGTAAGTGGGAGCAATGACCAAAACATTGTGACAATAAATACTCTTTTAAATTTTTCTCAAGTAAAATCACTTTTTATTTTTGCTTGCTTGCTTGCTTGTTTTTTTATTTTTTTTCACCGCAAGCAAGGTAATAATGCCACTAAGATGCAAGTGTTTACAGACAGTGAAAGAGAATGAAAAGGCTTTTGTGAGAAGAAATGACAATAAACGAACTGGATTCAGAAAGACAGATGACAATTGAGGTAGCATTTAAATTTTTAAATAGCTTGTCAGGGGATCAAGAAACTGGAAAAGTCCCACAAGTAAGAAGTGTGAGAAAGGAGACTATTAGAATAGGATAGAACTTATGGTCACAGTAAAACACTGAAACCCAGTTTTCAAACTAGTAATATATTTAAATTCATGCAGTCAGAGTAACAAGTAGATCTTATTAGAACACAACTGTCATGAAAATATGTTTGTAGAAAAGACAGAAGTCACGTTATGGCAGTGTGAAAGTGACTGAAGTTGCCAGATCAGGACAGATAATATTATAGACTCTTTTTTGGATTTTGTCAAGAATCTCAAGACATATAGCAAGAGCAGTAGACCAGATATGGCTGTAATATTCAATGTACAGATGAATGGTAAATTTATAAATGTGCAAGATGGATCCTGATGAGAAAAATTGTTTAGGACAATACAATGAACCATCTTTCTTCACAGTAAACCTAATAATTGTTTGAACAGACTATTTAACTCATCTGACCAGTACACACTCATCAGTGTTTCAAAACATGATATGGTCATAAGCCTCAACCAATGAAAAAGAAAAAAACTTTCCCAAGCAGTCTCACTACTTAAAGAACAAGAGTTCAGTGTTCAAGCCCAATTTAGAGCAGCAAATAAACTACATATAATACAGAACATAATAATTGACATTGCATTTACACTTTTGAAAATCAAATTTGAGTGGGAAACAAGAAGCCAGAAGAGAGTTCCACAAGTGAAAAGTTTGAGAGAAGAAACTTTTAGTATAGAATTTACAGTTAAATTTAATTTAGCCATTCAACTGTGATGAGACCTTGCTGCCAATCTGGTAGTATGTTTAAATTCATAAAGTATGGGTAAGCAAAGAAAGCTCATCAGAACAATTAACATGGAAATATTTATTTAAAAAATGGATGAATACTATTTTACAGTGGTGGGAAAGTAACTGAAGCTAAGATGCCAGGTCATGACATTGCAGATTCTTCCTTGTGTTTATCAAGAATCTCTAAATATATAGTAGAAACACTAGACCATATGAGCTAGAAATATACAATGTATGGATGAATGGTAGATTCATAAATGTGTAATATAGATTCTGGTAAGAAAAAATGTTTAACACAACACAGTAAACCAACTTTCCTAGCAGCAACTGATTCAATATAATTTTTTTCATATCAGTGGAAAACCTTAGCCTGAGAGGCACTCTTTGGGAAGTTAGCTATGCTGATGGAAGAAATAAAAAGGTACTCTAAGATTATTAAAAGAGAGCAGTTTTGTTTTGGAGGCATTAAAATTAACAAGCCATTTCTTGCCCCAGTTAATAACAGATTGTATGTTATTTTGGGGCTCACCTGCCAATTTGACCTTATTGAACCAATCAGACATACCATTAAAACTGGAGTGAAAATCTGCATGGCTAAAGACTAGGCTGCCTTGAATAAAATAGATGCAATTTGGGAATCTGGTCTACCAGACAACCTCAAACAGAGAATCTTTTCAGCCACTGTAGAGGTGGTTTTAATGTATGGTGCTACTGTTTGGATATTAACTAAAACCCTAGAGTTTAAGCTTGATGGAACCTACACTCAGATACTAAGAGTTATACTTAATATCTCTTAGAGACAACATCCAACTAAATCACAACTTTATGGATCCATCCCTAATATTTCTACAATCTTATGCAAACATAAAATGCACTTTGCAGGACACTATAGCGGCAATGTTAATGTACGGTGCCACTGTTTGGATATTAACTAAAACCCTAGAATCTAAGCTTGATGGAGCCTACACTGATGGAACATCTCTTGGAGACAGCATCCAACTAAATCACAACTTTATGGATCCATCCCTGATATTTCTACAATCTTATGCAAACATAAAATGCACTTTGCAGTGACACTAGTGCTAGTGAACAAAACATGAACTTGCAAGTGATCTACTGCTTTGGAGCAAGCCCAATTGGTCACCTAGCAACCACCTACATTGATCAGTAATGACCTTCCCACCTTGATGTAGGACCATATGATCGTTAGCATGATAGACTCCTGAATGTCCAAGCTAGCTTGACTGAATAATAAAAAAATAAATAGTAAATAATTTGTATATAGCAATTTCTAATGTCTAAGTTAAATATCCAAGATAACAGTAAATATGTTAATAAATTTAATTCTATTTAGCATTAAAAAGCATAAACAATATTTATATAAAAATTTACAGCTCAAATAAAAACCACTTTAAATAAGGCTTCAAATGTCCAATGTAGCCATCTTTGTTTTTTTGTTTTTTTTTTTCATTTTCTAACAGTCATTAATAAAATCATAAGCAGCATCATTTAAATTTTTAGAGCAGTAAATGTGTTAATAATTTTAATTTTCTTTGCCAAGAATCATGACTGGCAATATATAAGTGTCCAAGTGAATATATTAAGGTTTGATCTGACTCAAAAATTCAGTAGTTTCTTCTGATATATTTATATGATATCATTATCTCCCCAACCCTATTTCTTACAATCTAATAATATTTTCTGGCTTTAAATAACCTGCAATAAAACAATCAATCAAAATCAAAATAACCTTATTTTCCTTTTTCGTAAAATAACTCAAATTACTCAAATTTTTGCTTGGTTTCAGATTTCTAAAAGAGTTGAAAAAATTCAATATCAGGAAAAATATTTTTCATATTTAAAAACAAATTTTTTTATAGAAAGTTGAAGTGAAAAAATTAGGTTAACCAGTAATATTAATGTATTAAAAAAATGCACTTTTAATTTTTGGTACATTTCATGAAATTCTTTTGATATTAAGTCAGAAGATTGTGTGGCATTAATCTTTCAAGTCAGAATGACATTTTTTTTTTTTTTTTTTTTTAAATCATTTCATCCAAAGCAAGGCAGAAGTGCCACTAGTTTACAGGGGTAACAGAGAGTAAAAGCAAGACAAAAGGCTGAGTACAAAAGGTACTGAGGAAAGGACAAAAGATGAATGAGGTTTAAGGTGACAGAAGACAGCCATTGATGCAGCATTTAAATTTTTGAAGATTGTATTTTCCAGGGAAGTAAGTAAATGGAAGAGAGTTCCACTGTCGGGAAGTGCAAGAAAAGATACTGTTGGAGTAGAGGTGGCAGTTACTTTTAAGTATTTCAACAGTAAAAGGATGAGACTTATGCCAATCTAGTAGCATGCTTAAATTCATAGAGTCTGAGCACTGGGGAGAAAAGCTCACCTGAGCAGTTGCCATGAAAATATTTGTAGAAAAGATAGAGGGAAGCCTCATCACATCTGTGGGTAAATGACTGAAGTTGAGATGTCAAGTCAGGATTGATTACATTGAGGATGATTCTTTAGATTTTGTTAAGTACCTCGAGATGAATAAATGAGTACCAGATCAGATATGGCGACAGTATTCAATGCGCAGAAGAATGGTAGATTTGTAAATGTGCAAGATAGACTCTAATGAGAAAAACCTTCTGGCACAAAACAATGAGCCAACTTCCTTTGCGGTAGATGCAGGTATTAATTCAATATAGTTGTTCTACTTCAACTCATTTGAAAACGTGAGGTCAAGGAGGTAGAGTGAGACGCTCTCTCTTTTTTTTTCCTTCCCTTTGTCCATCTTTTTTTTTTCTACCCTTTGTCCATCGTTTTTTTCCTTCCCTTTGTCTCTCTATAATTTTTTTTCCTTCCCTTTGTCTCTCTATCTTTTTTTTCCTTCCCTTTGTCTCTCTATCTTTTTTTTCCTTCCCTTTGTCCATCTTTTTTTCCCTTCCCTTTGTCTCTCTCTTTTTTTTCCTTCCCTGTGTCTCTCTATCTTTTTTCTTCCTCCCCTTTGTCTCTCTATCTTTATTTTTCCTTTCCTTTCTCCATCTTTTTTTTCCTTCACTTTGTCTCTCTATCTTTTTTTCCTTCATTTTGTCTCTCTATCTTTTTTTCCTTCCCTTTGTCTCTCTATCTTTTTTTTTCCTTCCCTTTGTCTCTCTATCTTTTTTTTTCCTTCCCTTTGTCTCTCTATCTTTTTTTTTCCTTCCCTTTGTCTCTCTTTTTTTTCCTTCCCTTTGTCCATCTTTTTTTTCCTTCCCTTTGTCTATCTTTTTTTTCCTTCCCTTTGTCTCTCTATCTTTTTTCTTCCTTCCCTTTGTCTCTCTATCTTTTTTTTTCCTTCCCTTTGTCTCTCTATCTTTTTTTCCCTTCCCTTTGTCCAGCATTTTTTTCCTTCCCTTTGTCCGTCTTTTTTTTCCCTTTGTCCATCTTTTTTTTTCCTTCCCTTTGTCCATCCTTTTTTTCCTTCCCTTTGTCCATCCTTTTTTTCCTTCCCTTTGTCTCTCTATCTTTTTTTTGCCTTCCCTTTGTCTCTCTATCTTTTTTTTCCTTCCCTTTGTCTCTCTATCTTTTTTTTTCCTTCCCTTTGTCTCTCTATCTTTTTTTTCCTTCCCTTTGTCTCTCTATCTTTTTTTCCTTCCCTTTGTCCATCTTTTTTCCTTCCCTTTGTCCATCTTTTTTTTCCTTCCCTTTGTCTCTCTTTTTTTTTTCCTTCCCTTTGTCTCTCTTTTTTTTTCCTTCCCTTTGTCTCTCTATCTTTTTTTTCCTTCCCTTTGTCTCTCTATCTTTTTTTTCCTTCCCTTTGTCTCTCTATCTTTTTTTTCCTTCCCTTTGTCCATCTTTTTTTCCTTCCCTTTGTCCATCTTTTTTTTCCCATCTTTTTTTTCCCTTCCCTTTGTCTCTCTATCTTTTTTTTTCCTTCCCTTTGTCCATCTTTTTTTTTCCTTCCCTTTGTCCATCTTTTTTTTCCCTTCCCTTTGTCCATCCTTTTTTTCCTTCCCTTTGTCTCTCTATCTTTTTTTTTCCTTCCCTTTGTCCATCTTTTTTTTTCTTCCCTTTGTCTCTCTATCTTTTTTCTTCCTTCCCTTTGTCTCTCTCGTTTTTTTTGTTTTTTTTTTGCTTTTTTGTCTAACTCTTTGTGTCTTTCTTTATCTCTTTCTCTCTCTCTTTTTTCTTTTTCTCTCTCTCTCTTATCTTGAACATTGACTACTGGTGCAAATATATTACAATCCCATTCAAGAAAATCAAACTTTCTTTTAACTCTTTGTTCCTATTTCTTTGCCATTATCAAAAAGAACAAGATCAGAGTCTCTGAATCTTTGTTCCTTCAGTTTTCTCTCATTTTCAATTTTCATCTGATTCACATTTTTATATTCATTGAATTCCATTTTCCCTCTCATCTCCAATAGGACATCAAAAACTGTACAATTTTACTCTTCACAGACAAAATATAGGATCTGCTAAATGAAGGAAATTACTTTTATTTACTAGTTTGTTTTTGTTTTAATCACTTAACTGTAGCAGAACCAGACAAATTACTATCTGATAAATATTATATTTAATTTTCAGGACAATTCACAACACACTTTAAAAAATCCTTCTAGTTTTTCTTCCTTAAATATCACACCACAAATCTTATAATCCATTAGGGTTGTGGGAGCACCACATGTGCTGCAGCTATGGCAGTAGTGATGTCCCTAGAGTAAAATAGTCTGATAGAATCTATCTCTCTTCAGGCTGGTTTTGAATTCAGTTTTCTTTCCACTAGACTGACTGCCAGCCAAAACAAGAGGACACAGACTGCCCTATTATTTAATGATGGATTCATGCCTTTTCCAAGGACATTAGCACAAAATGAACTTTTCAGAACAAACTTATAATTATTCTGGATTTTATTTTGTTGTTGTTGTGGTTTGAATAAATTTTCTAAGAATATATCTGGGAGGCATTTTAGATTATATTAATACAGTTTAACATGATACTGTGAAATGGTAATGTATCCTTTTTTGTTTTATAAGTAAATTCAGTTCTATGTTCAATGTTGCTTAGTTTATTTAGTTTACACAAAGAAAAATACTTGAAATACTTTTAAATTCCTTAATATCCTAATTATTTCATATATAATGCAAAAGAGAAAGCTTATAATATCCATAAAAAGAAAATAACAAATAACCTTGACAAATCGAGGCACATCATACTACTTACCAATTCAACAACTGAAAATAAATTATTTAATCATAATATAAAATTTGTCACAGTTGCTTCAAAAACAATATGATATTTAATCAAAACAAAGAAAAACATTAAACCTGAAGCAGGAATTTAGAGAATAGACTGTAAAAATTATTCAATGTAATATATTTGTATAACATTTAGAAATCTAATTGATTTGTTTTTATGACTTATCAAGCTTTTCAGGTTATTTAAAGCCAGAAAATATTTTTAGTTTGAAAGAATGTTTTGGAAATAGCGATTTACTGCTACAAGTCCTACTAATTAACCCATAACTTTGGGGGAGAAAAGGTGGATTTTACCTTTCCCAAGAGCATTTGTGAATATAACAAACCCAACTGGAATTGGAACTCAGCTCTCTCTGATTAACAATTCTGAGCTGTTATTCATTACACCACCAACACATTCAAGTTTACATCAATTGGAATTCCCAAGTATGGCTTAACTTCACTGATCATACAAGTAACAATGATTCAATATGATTTGGCTGTTAGACTATTTAGCAATTTAAATAAGAGATTCTAACGTACAACAGATCTTTTACAAAGCCATCCACTCTATACATTCATTGTTCATTATAATAGGTCTGACCCTAATTATGCAGTTTTCATTACAGGAGTAATTAACTAATTTAAAAACGTATTAAAAGTGAACATCTGTGTGACTGATAGAAATTTGCATCCTTTTCAGATTAGCCATAGAACTGCAATGTCTGAAATTGCCATCATCTGCAGTTAACAGGTTCACCATGTACAAGGCCAGGAGCCACTCAAAATAGAGGGTTACATTAAGAGGTAGTTTATGCAAACAGGAGAGGAAGATAACTATTAATCCTAGACTTGAACCAGTTAAGAGTGACTGGGGAAACATCCTCTTGGGAATTAGTTCTGCAGAGTAGTGATTCGTGAGAAGAAGCTGTTCGAATGCTACTTACTTCTCACCAATAGAATACAAAGGGAATGAGAGTGGTTTGCTATGATGTGAGTGGCATGGTGGGTCCTAACTATGAAAGTTAGAACTAATGAGACCAAGGAATGCAGTTCATCCAAGTATTTTCCATGGAAGTAGCGACAGAGCAGTGAGAGGCTTGCCACATCCCACTCGTGTGAGAGAGGGTGGAAAATAATTTGTCGCCCCACACTGAGACACTTTTGGATTAATCCTTAGTGGCATTTCTGAAAAATCAATCCCAATTTCAAAGTCAGTTTCTATAATATGGAAGCATATGAGGGAAGAAATTAATTCCCCCAAACCTCTAATTAGCTAAAGCTGGTCTCTCTTCAATTCTTCTTTTCTTCTATTAAACTCTCACCTGACTGCAAAGATTAAGATATTAAGTAGATATTTCCTTTCAAAGGCAAGTAATTAAAACTCTGTTTTAAGGATTCATTTGTTTTAAGATAAATTACAAAGGCTGATTAATTTCAAATAGGAAAGTTGCTCTGCTAAATTGGGATGACACTTTTATTTAAATGTTTTGATTTGCATTACATTTTCATGAAGCATAACATGTATTCATTTCTGATTTGTTTTGTGATAGGATTTTTTTTTCCCCATTCATCAAAATGCCTAAATTTAATGTTTGCTCAAATGGAGTCAGTCAGGATACGAGCAACAAAATTTGTTTCTTATTCTATTGAGCATAGCTTTTGTATTATATTTTACCACAGACACAAATCTGCACAGAAAGTGGATCATGGTAAAATAAAATTTGAATTTCAACATTCATCTTTTCTGACCAATGATAAAATAGAACAAAATTAGCTTTTTCTATAAATATTTTCATGGTAATTGTTCTGATGAGCTTTCCTCTTTGGTACCTAGACTTTATGAATTTAAGCCATAATATAGCTTCCCTCTGCCTTTTCTATAAATATTTTCATCGTAATTGTTATGATGAACTTTCCACTATGGTACCTAGTTTTTATGATGATCCAGAATGATGACGATATTTCATCATTCTAAAAACAACCTTTCCGCAGGTGATGATAAGGATATTTCATCAGAAGGTTATGTTTGATCGGTCATGGTCACCACTGTAACAGGGTGAAGGTGTTGAGTTGTTAAATTACCCCCTTGTTATTTGTATTTGTAGTTGATAAAGGAATCCTTTTCTTTTTTTTCTTTTTTTTTTTTTACTGGAAATGAAATGAATAAAACATACAATAATGACTTTGAAACATGTGTTGACATTAATGACAAGAATGTGTATTTTTCTTTTCAGGCATTAATTACAACATTGGTATTGTGTATGTGTGTTAAAAAGGTTCTGTGTTATTGTCTCTTTTGTTTCTTTAAAAGTTTGTGCTTACTTGTTTTTGCTTGTTCTGAGAATTTGTTAAGGATAGCATTTGAGATCAACAACTTTTGATTTTCACAGCGATAATAATATGATATGTTCTGTTCCTTTTTACTACTGCTACTCTACTGACCTCGCTTATGATGGCAGGGTCATTTTTATAATGATGAAGTTTTAGATTCTATGATGATGAAATATCCTCATCATCACTAGTGGAGATTTTTAGAAAGATGAAATATCATTTTGGATCATAACATCTTTAGGAATTTAAACGCAGTACTAGATTTGCGAAAAGGTTTCAGTGTTTTAGAGTTGAAATGTCTAAATGTAACTGTACGTTCTATAATAAAAGTTTCTTCTATTGCACTTCTCACTTCTGGAACTCTTTTCCAACCTCTTGCTGCCCAGTCAAGTTTGATCTTCAAAAATTTAAATGCGATGTCAATCGTTATCTTCTGTTTCTTGTTCTTTTATTGTTCTCTCTCTCTCTCTCTTTAATAGTATTTTTTCTCATATCCTCTAACACTCAGTAACATCTTGCCTTGCTTTGGGGTGATTCAAAAAAAAATTATCTAACAGTTGAATTAGACAATTTTTTTTTTTTTTGGCCAGTCATTCTCAGTAAATACCTTAATTTTCGAGCCAAATTGTTCTATAATCAGATGGATTCATAACTGTGTGCAAGCTGACAATTCATTTCCTAAAATAATTTTGATGATTTCCTTAATCTTTTTCATCACCAATAAAAAAAAAAATGCTGAACAAATTCTTGTGGCCAGTAAAAATCTGCTAGTCATATCTTCTTTCTTAAATACAAACTATGTTTAGAATACAATTTGCTATTTTTGTACTGAAATCAACCAGCAGTATTTTCATTCAAGGCTGATTTTGTGCATTACTATGAACCTTTTTACAAATTCATTTGCATATTTATGCAAAAAAAGTGAGTTGACTCTCTCACAACTACAAAGATTATAAGAATCTATCTAATTGCTGATGAAATTACATAGATGTGCAGCAAGAATACAAAAGAAAGAGAATTATTGTCTTGACCTTGCACTCAGACGTTAAAGAACATTACCAACATACACGTACATACAAACATTCACCACAATACGAACTCTTACGAACATTCACCAAAATACGAACGCTCACACACATACACACACACAATGTTAACTATGTGCATTGTAAATGTTTTGTTCAATACATATATTTGTTTATATATATATATATATATATATATATATATTGGTCTTGTTTGTTTGTCTTCCTTATCTTCAGTTGGACTTAATCCAAGTCCAACATTCTATTGTAGCTGGACCTTCTAGCAGGAAATATAAACGCACGTGTTTTCTTTTCATCTTCAACCCCCCCCCTCCCGCCAGTCCTCTACAGATGCATATAGATATGACTTTAAAAAAATGTTGTTGGTTCCAATATAGGAAATGACTACTAAAAGTCTCTACCTCCCAAAATTTATAAATATATCCTACAGATGCATGCTGGGATTTCTTTCTCACCAATAAAGAATGGACAATTCTTGGTCTTACCTTTATTGTCTTAAAGTCAGAAGACTATGACCACTTGACTGTATCCCTTTTGTGTGTAAGCAATATTCTTGTTTGTGAACATTTTGTCTTAAAGGTGATTTGCTTTTGACTTGCATTTTATATATATATATATATATATATATATATATATATATATATATGCCATTTTCCTATCATTTTTCTTTATTTTTTATGTTGTATATGATTTTGTAATCATATTACAAGAAACTTGTTAAAAAGTACCTTGTTGGTTTCAATCTCAGGGAATAACTGTTTACAACCCCCTCCCCAATTTTACAGACAAATTGTACAGATGCATGCTGGGATTTCTTCCGAGACGGTAAAAATGAACAATTCTTGGTTTTACCTACACATTTTTCTTTCTTGTCTTGAAGTCAGAAAGCTGTAACCACTTGACTGTATCCCTTCAGAGGGTTACTGCTTTATAGTTACTTTGCATCACATTGTATCTTATTACATGATTTTTTTATTTCCATAATAACACCATGGCATAAATGAAAAACCTATACAATGAAAATGTTCATATGGGACCTTCCCATGGCTAATGTGTGGGAGAAAAGTAAGTTAGCTGATCTCACTTACATAATAACTGCAAAAAATCTCCCCACCCACCTTAAATTTATGGACAAACCCTACAGATGCATGCTGGGATTACTTCCAAAACAATAAAAATGGTCAATTCTTGGTCTTATAAACATTTTTTTTTTTCCTTTTTTGCTTTGAAATCAGGATATAACCACTTTACTGTATCCCTTTTGCATGTGAAAACTGTTTTTATTTTGTGAACATTTTACTTTGTTACCATCTTGTAGTTGCTTTGCCTTGCATTACATTGTCTTGTATTATTTTGAACTTTTCTTGTTTGAAGTAAAAAGACTAAGCACTTGACTGTATCACTTTCATATGTCAAAACTATTTTGTGAACATTTTACTTTGTTAGTGTCTTACAGTTGCTTTGCATTGCCTTGCATTATTTTTTACTCCTTTTCTTCTTCCTCCTCCTCTCTTTTTATTGTTATTGAGAATTTTGTCAATTCCACTTAACTCTGCTTGCTTCTTCAACAAAATGTACAACAGCCAAGCAAAGAAGAAATATGTCTGATATCAGTTAATGCAGGACAATTTCTTTCAGCATCAAAATAGTGTTCTTCCCTTCACTGAAACAGAACAAGAACATACCTTGCTGATTTTAAAATTGATGAACTGCATGTTAACACTTGGTGGGTAGGTCTAGATCAATACATCAACTTCAAAGATATGAAAGGGGAGAGGGATAGATTTATTAAATTTTGAGAAACATATTGGTCACAAAAAATGTTTTCCTATAGGCCAGGTGTTCGACACCCTTGATCTGTATACTGTTTTTTCCTATACACGCACATGATAAAGTTTAATTTATAAATTAGGCAATGTAAAATAACAATAATTAATAATAGAAAATTATAACAATATACCATACTAAAAGTTCTATCAAAAGTTTTATTCCTACCATAGATCTTATTAGACACAATTAGAAATGAATAATGAATAATAAAATACAGGGTACCTAGTAAAAAAGTGGGAAAATTCAGAAAGACATGAGACAACCATTTAAAACTGGTGATAACTTGTATGAATTAAAAATTCAGGAAGAATTTCTGCATATTTCATTAATTCCCACATTGGATGTTCTTCTTTAAAAAGTATGATAACTTGATGCTCAAAATCAGTGAGTTGTTTAACCATACCAGAAGGGAAGAACAAAAGACTGAAGTTGTCTGCAAATTACATTTAAATGATAAGACAAGATCAAGCAGCAATTAATCCATCATAAAAGAACCAACCAGAATTAAGTAATTACACAAGAATCAAATGACTATCCAGGTCATGAATATTCAAAAAAATTATTCAAGGTCAATTATTTCTGAAAGATAAAACAGTGATAGTAAATTTGCCACATTTTTACTGGGCACCCTGAAGAACAATAATAACAATATACTGTAATAAAAGGTTCTTTTCACTGAGTAAAATTTACAAATTATTTTCTAGAATTTACTGCAGGAAACTGAATTTGCAAATAAAGGAAAATAATGGTTTGAGGACACTGAACGCGACATAAGTACCGTAAGTACTAAAATATACCTATACTTGTTCATAGCAAAAACATTCTATCTGTGATATCATTGGCTATATAAACATCAATTATATACAATGGTGGATCAATAGATTTGTATCCTGAATGTTATACATTGAATTTTGATCTGAATTGATTACTGTATAATCTACATTATGAATAGAAAAATTGTGGTTTAATTGCAATGACATACAAGATTTACATTCAAAAATATGTATTGTGTAACATAACTGATTTAATTTTCATCAAGAGGCAACAGTTTCAATGATTTTGATATATTTTAAGGGAGTGGTTATCCCTGCAAAAAATCAAATTGGTGAGCCAAGATCAAATTTTATAGTCTATCACATTCCCACTATTACTCTCAAGAATGACACATATCCTCGACTGGACTCTTTTGCCATGGGTGGCAACTTGCATATGAGAAGGAACACTCTGACTTAACAAACTATGGAGTAAACAATGGAAAACCAATCTGCTATAATTTATGGCAATTCACAGATTCTAAAGAAAAGCAATATGAGCAGAGCCATGATTGTCTACGTCCTGACGGGATATGGCATTAAAAATGATTGAACCCTCATAGTTATTGACTTAGTATGGTTCAAGACCATAGAAGTGAGTTTCCAAGTGAAGAGTGGATGCACCATACTAAAATAAACTAGTCTACAAGCAAGCATATAATATTTTTCAATCTATGTAACAATCTCTCATTGATTGATTTGTCTGTTTAACAGTATATCAACTCCTTATGAGTTATTTAATGACAAAATTTAATTTTCTTGGTAGCTTTGAAGTAATAAAAATATATGTTATTCTAATTTCACAATTGAATACATGGTAAATGATACTTAGCTTTTGTGCATATACATGTTTGCATTGACATGATTGCTAGAGGCAGTTATGCATGTTTTCTGTTGTAGTTTTGTCAAAGTTATATTTTTAAATACATTTTGTTTTAAGAAATTGTAAGAGGTTATGTGGCTTAATGTCATGAAAGTTATGTTGGTTGTTTGGTAGTATTTTAAAAAGAATTTGTTACTACAGCTTGTTAGCATGTGCGCATTGTTGGTAATTTTTTATATAAAAATGTATTGCTAGAATTTTTACTATAAAAATGTATTATACTTTCATAATGTTTTGTTTTTTGTTTGGAAGTGGTCATTATTTGCCTAAAGCTCAGATCCTAACAGGGGTGAACCTGGGGAAAAACAGCAATTAAGATGCGTTACCATGCTCCTCAAAACTAATCTCAAAATCAGAGGCCTTGCTGCCGGATGTACTTTATCATCCTACCCAGGACTAATCTGTATCTATCTATCTGTTCTATTTTTGAAGCTATAGGTTGAATAGCAGAGTAGACTAGGATCTCTAATATTGGGTGGCAAACAGTCTAGGAGATTCTTAATTCCAACCTCTTGAGATGGCAACAAGAAACCACAGCAGTATTGTTGCCAAGAAGTCATGGCAATTCACAGATAATGAAGAAAAGGAATTTGTGGAGAGCCATGATTGTCTATGTTCTGAAAGGACATGGCATTATAAAAAAAAAAAGAATTAAATATTTCAAATTCAAAATGCCTAAATGATTAGCTGTTGTAAGATCTTCAGTACTGTAAATATTATTTCAGTATTGTTATCTACTTTCAAGTACCTCATCTGATATGAGATTGTAACTATCCTTTTGCAGTTCCTGACACCAAATTTAACTCACTTGACTGTCAATAGATCGTAAAAGGAGCTGCTCAATTTCTCTTTTCTAAATACAGCTGTGATTTTAATAAACGGAAATTTCCATCAACAACTAAAATTCCTATCATCTGCAGTTAACAGATTAAATTTGTTTATTTAGCTTGACTTACATTGAGACAAAACTGCAAATTTAATTACTGTATCTGGTGTTACTGAGTAGTCACCTATCAAATCAAGTGCAAATAGCTTAATTCTAATGATCAAAGAATCTCAGGTGCTGTAAGCTTGGATGTGCAGGTGGTGTTACGGATGATGGCTCAGAATTTGAAATCAAAGAGCCGAGTTCCAATTCTAGTCAGGTTTGTTATATTTATTTCCACCTCTTCTCCTCCCCAGCTAAGGTCAATTAGTAGGATTTGTATCAGTAAATTATTATCATCTCCAAATAATACTTACAATCTAAAAATATAACCTGCAAATGTTTGATAAGCCATAAAAAACAAAATAAATCTGTTGATCAAACAGAAATTTGTGATCTCAACATGACTTTACTGTCATCATAAAAGAATATATATTTGTATCCTGAATGTTATACATTGAATTTTGATCTGAATTGATTACTGTATAATCTACATAATGAATAGAAAATTTAAAATATTTATTAAGTTCAGCTAAGAATGCCACAAGACCACAACTTTTCTTACACTATCTTGTGTTACGAAGCAGTCACCCATCTAACTACTGATGAGATTCAAATAGCTTAACTGATGATCAAACAAAACTTTGTGATCTCAACATGACTTTATTATAAATATTTACTAAGTTTAGCTAAGCACAAACATTATGGAAATCTGAGAGATGAGTTCCAATTCCTGTGAGATTTTTTTATATTCATTTATGCACAAATATCCTTAGGAAAGTTATGAATCCACCAGCTGTGGGTTAATTAGTATTATAGAATTTGTATCAGTAAAACATTATGAGCTCCAAAAAATTCTTACAATCTAAAAATATTTTCTGAATTTAAATAACCTGCAAAAGGTTATTTAAAGCCAGGGGGTACTTGGTAAAGATTGAATTCACCAACTGAGATATGTTTGCAAGTCATTTCATATCAATTATCCATCAAATTGAGTCTAGCATCAAAGCCAGAACAATGGTGAGGCTCCCAGTAAAGACTAAACTCCCCACATCCAAAAATCAGCTTGTGAGACAAGCTAGCGAAACATCATATCATTATAAACACACGTGTCCTATGTGTGAAAATTTAATTCCTGAGATGGCCTTGTGAAAGCAAAATTTGCTTACCTAGTCACTAATGTCTACTGTAATCTTTAAAGTACTCTATTTGTGAAGCTATGCACTTTATGGCACAATGGTGCCCTTGCTAGAAACAGTTTTGGAAATCAGTACAGTAGTCAAGTTTGACTTGATGTCAGAAAATCTTTGTCATTTCAGATAATGCAGATTGCCCATTTTTATAATGGATTTCTTATCCAGAGAATCACAAACTCCTAAGACGGTGATTCTCAACCACCATGCCTCAGCAAACTAGTGTGCTGTAAAATAATGTCATAGCATACATACATACATACATACATACATATATATATATAAAACACCAGACACAGGTTTTATACAAAAGAAGCTGCACAAATAAAAACATGGAAATAAAGTAAATTCATGTTTGTGTGTGTATTTTTTAAATCTATGGTTTTATTTCATAACATTTAAACATATACCCTTTAAAAATACTGCTAAGTGTGCTGTGATATTTTCATTTGCTTCTGTGTGTACCATTGTTTAAAAAGCTTGCAATACAATCTCCTAACTCATCATTTTTCTCATTCTTAAATGTCCTCTTAGAAATGCTACACCTGTCAGTTAAACTTAATCCTTTGACTGAATGCACCAAAGTTCACACTCTTTCCAAATTTGCATCTGTTCATTTTTTTGCATCATGCATATTTCCATCTCTTTCTTTGAGCAGCCAGATGTGCGGATGGTGTAATGGTTAACAGCTAAAAATGAGAAATTGAAGAGTCAAGTTCAAATTACAGTCAGGTTCATTACATTCACTTATGTGCAAATCAATCCATCAAGGCTGATTGCAGTTGGGATGATAGTGTCATTGTAAACTTCATGATCCTTTCATTAGCTGCATGGTATGTGCTTCACCAGTGAGGACTTCATACAGTTTTTGAATTCAGAATTTTCCTTCTCTTGCTACCAAGTCTGAAGAGCCCAGTTTGTCCTACTATTTAATCCATAGGCAGAGGATTCATACCCTTTCCCAAGGATATTTGGGCAAAAGTGAATGTAACAAAACTCAACTGGAATGCAAACTTGGCAAATTTGTTCTGAGTCGCTATCCATTACACCACCCACACATCCACCAAATACCCTTGGAAAAGTTATGAATCCATCTCAACCCAGCTATAGGTTAGATAGGAAAATGGATCTAGAAATATTGTTATTCACAAAGAATTATTAATAAAATATTAATTCGTAAAAAAAAAAATGATTCATTCTTACAATAAAAAATAATATTTTGGCTTTAAATAACCCACAAAGGGTTGATGTTGGTTTAAATCAATATAGGCAGAAGTACACAAATGCATGTTGGGATTTCTTTTTAGCCAATAAGATAGGCCACTTATTGCTGTCATCTGACTCAGTTCTGATATCTCTTGTCTTGAAGTCATAGCACTATGTTTGCTTGTCTCATATGTCTACGCCAATTCTTAGTTGTGAACTTTTTGCCTTATTACTATTAATTTGCCTTGCATATATTTTCTGCTTGCTTTATATTATTTTCTGTCTTTACATTATTTTCTTTCTTTTATTTTTCTTGTTATTGCTTATTTTACAATTAAACATGGTCACTCACTCTACAGTTGATAAATCATTAAAAAAATAAATCAATCCTTGAACAGCCTGTGCCACTCAGAAACTTTCTATTTCTTTCTTGGCCTGTTCACCATAAGCCATTTTTGATAAGGCTAACTATTTATGTGCACATTTAGCAATCTTCACACTAAACTTGATATTAATCCACTACTCCAGATTCCATTCACTTATTTTTTTGCCAACAGTATAACATGAACATGTATACATTCGTCTTCCGCTCAACACCAAATGACTCATCTAGTCATCACCTCACCTAAAAATAAGCCTAAGTTGGTGCATGTCTGGACATAATGTTTGCTTGACTTATTGCCTCATCAACAGCCTCAGGTTTATTCTGCCATACCTTGTATAGTGTATTCATCTTTAGGCAAGGTTTCCATCTCTGTAATTGAATTTGTCTACTACTTGTAGCCTCTTATCATCTTCCAGTAATGTTTTAAAGATGTGCATGTTTTTACAAAATCACATTTTTTCTTTTTTTTCTTTTAATTACCATTTCTAAATTTTCCTGTTTTTAAATTCTTCTTTTTTTGATTTTTACACTTTTTTAGATTTTCCCCATTTTTCTAAAAATGTTCCTCTTTCTTTTGCCTTCCATATTAATGATCTTGTAATAAAATATATATATATAACTTTTATAAGCTGTAGTGAGATAAAAAGAAAAATTTTTGTGATATACAACAGGTAAGTCTAAAACGTTTTATCAGAATTTTCCTCATTGCTATTATTATTTTAATATTTTTTTAATCACCCCCCTCCCCAAAACCAAGGCAGAAATGGCACTAGTATACATGGGGTTACAAGGATTAAAAGAAAATAGATAGGATTGAGGAAAGGACAAAAGTTGAACAGGATTCAAGACTTAAAAAAAATATCTGTATTTGCATTTAAGCCATTTAATGTAGATGGTAAGAATTTTCATCATTTCACTTAATGGCATATTTAGTGGAATATATAATAGCTAACCTACCCATCATTGGCCAGGCCAAATAATCTCTAAAATTATCATTAATCTTCATTTATTTTATTCTCCTTTATAAAAGTATTGAAAGTTGAATTTAAAAAATAACATTAAAAAGCAGAATTTGATATATTTAAATCTGTC
Organism: Acanthosepion lycidas; assembly: GCA_963932145.1. Taxonomy (NCBI): domain Eukaryota; kingdom Metazoa; phylum Mollusca; class Cephalopoda; order Sepiida; family Sepiidae; genus Acanthosepion; species Acanthosepion lycidas. Next base: position 19,432,569 of record OZ010597.1, read on the forward strand.
AAGAGCATTTCAGAATCTTATATAATTTGTATTTGTGGAATAAAATTTAGATAGATTACTGTTTTTAAAGATTTGTTTTTTTCATTTATAAACAGTTTTAGATCAATAAAGTCTATTATTTAACTCTGAATTGAAGATATCAAAATTTCAATAAATAATTAAAAAATTCCGTTTTTAAATCTACATGTCAAATTTCATGAACAAAACAACAGGTAATTAATTGGTGAACTTTTAATGATACTGGTGCACACCATTTTAAAATGCTATTTGTATATTTGTTTTTAACAACGGTCAAATAAAAACAATTTTAATTATATTTACACTTATTTTGTTTGTCACAAAAGGAAATGGACTATTAATATTCTTCAACTGGTAAAAGTTCCTCAATTTTTCTCGAGATTAATTGACTCCATTTCTTTTCACTCATGACTTAATAATTGATAAATTTTTTCAAAGCTCTTTTCAATGTAATGGTAATATTAACTGTTTGCCTTTAAGGAAAAATTTGGCATTCATTGACTGAGAAGCCAGTACTGCTTTTGGTTGAGATTTATAAAATCTTTCTCTTAAAACAGTTTTCAGAAAAATAGGGTTTGAAGTCCAGTAGCTGTTATCGCTCTTTCCAGTATTGATGGGGGTTTCCTTCCTAACATTTTATTTAAAGTATGTCAACGAATGTCAACATCTTGATTATGTCATTATTTTACCTTCAAGTTACATGTGCTATCCATTTTGGTTGTTGTTGACAATCCTCAAGTGTTGCAGCTTTTGTTATTTGGTATAGTTCTTTGTTTCTGATTCTGTATTGCCAATCCACAATGTTCAAGTAGGGCTGATCTTTGCCAAGACCGTCAGGCTTCACCCAAAGCCTTCTTTACCCTTTGATCTTAGAAAGTGATTGCATGCAGTTGAGAGTTCAGGTATTTCTGAATGGTTTTGACACAGGACATATTTTAACAGGAGATGAGCTCCATACTGCAGTCAGATCTCTCTTCTGTACTAGGATTGACATTTTTTACAATCAAGTGTAAAATAGTGTGTCCGGAAAGTATCCAGCTATTTAATATTGGAGGGTGGAATAGCCTCTAGTTCAATGGTGTGCCTTTTCATGTTTGTTTTTTTTGTTTGTTTTTTTAATGCCATGTCTTTTCATGGATATCTACAGATTTTTTTTATTCTTTTACTATGCATTCTTGGAACACATAGTGGATTTCTTCACTATTTTGAATTCAGAGTTTTCCTCCTCTTAGGCTGACTGCTATTCAAGGCTAGAGAGCCCAGTTTACTCTGATGTTTAATCCATAGCTAAAAGGGAGAAGTAATATGCTTTTTTTCCAAGAGTATTTGTGTGAAAGTGAATGCATTAGAGTAAGCAATAATATCTACACAGCTCACCAATTTCACTGTCAGTACCAATAAAGAATACACTATTTTCACATCCCTTAGACAGTTTGGACATATGGTATTTTAATCCCTTTAAAGTACTTCCCATTGGGAAATCAGTTATTCTCTCAGCATTTTACAACAGCCTACAGGGCCCTCTTTATGGAGTGACATGTACTTCCCTACCTTCTATCATGTGATGTATCTTTTCAGATCATAGGTGCTTATGGCTTTTCATAACTTTCTACCCTTTGTAGCTCTAAGCAATTATTTGTCTCTTTCTATCCCTTCTTTTACTCTGTACTGTCATCCATTTACACGAGCTCATTAAGTAGGTTTCTCTCTTCCCCTATTACATTCCATGTGTCTTATGAGTTGAATTCTCCAACCCTCTTTCTTTATTATAAGTTCCAGAAATTTCAACTGTTTTTGATTCTAAGGACCAACTTGGATAGTCCAGATTTGGCTCACTGTATCTTCTAGCTTCTCCAAAGCAAAGAATAGCAAAAGATGCCTTCTAAAAAATTAAACAAAAAATTTAGAAATACGAAACTGAACTGCTAGGTAATATCCTATATGACATGGAATGTTGGACAATTTCTTTACAAATGAAGAAGAGATTTGAGGCAACAGATGTGAATCTATAGAAGGATACTGAACATGGATAGAATATGTAAGCAATAAGGAAGTTTTAAGGAAAATGGGAACACCATGAACACGCATTTGCCTTTAGGTTTCTACTAAATTTTCCTCTTTTTTTTTTTTTTTACTTTTTGCTTTGGAAAAGCCAGAAGATACCATGAGATAATTCTGGACTATCGAAATTGGTACTGATAGTCTTGGTTGAGAGAATATTTTGCTACAAAACCCTGCTAGAGATTTAAGGAGTCTTTCATCTTAGACATTTGTGAATATGATATTAGTACACATGTAAATTCCCTGGTGACTGGTAATTCATTGGTGACTGCACAACACAAAAAGAAGTCAATCCATATACATGCATTTAGGTTGCACAGTTATAACCTTATAATGTTAAAACAAATACACACAATTGCTTCTCAAGATACTCAAAATGGATGAATATGTTCCAGTCAGTGATGGCAGCAAAATCTTGAAGCAGGAAATATCGTTTCTTTAATGATTTTCATAAATAAAATTATGTACATTCAGACTAATGTCTTCATTTTTGTCATTCTCACAACATTTCAGTTGTTGTGTCCACTAGCCTTCTTTGGGAGTCTGTTGATCCAGGTAACCTTGAGGATATTTCAAAATTAACTCTCTATTTAATCTAGATTGTTTTTATTCTACTGTCTATGTCTAAGAATGGGCACATAGCTGAGTGGTTAAGGTGTTCACTTTCTGACTATGAGACCCAGATTCGTATCTCACCATGGTTGATTTGTCATGAAGAAGAGTTCCTGATGTTATTGGAATGGATCAAGGTTGATCCCAGCATGTGGCACCTTTGGAAAGTGCCTGAAAATCATACCCCACGGGCTGAGCCAAGCCTTGTGAGTGAAATTGGGTAGACGGCACTCTTGCAGGCCATCAATAGCTGTGCTAGCACAAAGCCGCAAATCATCATGGCTGAGGGCTTGAACATGGTGGCCTTGTTCAAATTCTTGATCTTGCTAGATGACAAACTCTCTCCCAGAAACTGTAACTAAGAACTGCTCAGAATAGTTGCAGTATAAACCACAGGTGGACTCTGTGGGTGTTGAGCAAACACAAATGTGCCTGAGCATGCATCAGAAAGTAGCAAAATTAATATCCATTGCTTCCCAAACATTTTCTAATGTTCATATCATTTTTCATGGAAGAGAAGTTACTTTTAATATAGATGAACTAATTAACTAGTTTTAATGGCTTGCTTGATAGAGAATTGATGAAGCTTTGTTGTTTAAAGCACATAAGCTCTATTTTGTTGGCATCTACATACATCTGAATTCATTTCACTACTTTCTGATTCAGCTTGTGTGATTTTTTTATCAGCAAAGAGTACAATGCCGTTGACATAAATCGCATCTGTTATGGTTTCTGCCAGACATCTTGTAGCTTGTTTGAGAATGGGTCCATTTTCTTTCCTTCTGTCTACCACCCCTGGGAACTCTTCTTCTGGATACATAGAACCTGGTAAAATGGAACCACCCACCTCCACTGTTTATACACTCCCCATCCCTTTGCACATCAATACTTATAGTAAACATGACCATTGTACGTAGAATTAGTAGCAGATGACAAATTAAGGAGATGGATAGAAGTACTATTTTTCATGTGTATGGGTTACATAAGTGAGTAATTTCCTTTTATTATTAGACTATGCATGACCAGTACTCTCTGCATGCCTTTTTATTACCAGACAATGCATGACAAATACTCTCTGCACACCTTTTTATTACCGGACAATGCATGACCAGTACTCTCTGCATGCCTTTTTATTAACGGACAATGCATGACCAGTACTCTCTGCACGCCTTTTTATTACCGGACAATGCATGACCAGTACTCTCTGCACGCCTTTTTATTACCGGACAATGCATGACCAGTACTCTCTGCATGCCTTTTTATTACCGGACAATGCATGACAAATACTCTCTGCACACCTTTTTATTACCGGACAATGCATGACCAGTACTCTCTGCATGCCTTTTTATTACCAGACAATGCATGACAAATACTCTCTGCACACCTTTTTATTACCGGACAATGCATGACCAGTACTCTCTGCATGCCTTTTTATTAACGGACAATGCATGACCAGTACTCTCTGCATGCCTTTTTATTACCGGACAATGCATGACCAGTACTCTCTGCATGCCTTTTTATTACCGGACAATGCATGACCAGTACTCTCTGCACGCCTTTTTATTACCGGACAATGCATGACCAGTACTCTCTGGGCCACTTTTTCTTGCCTTATGCCTTGTTTCTATATTTACATCAGAAATAAATATTTGAGTTCAAAGTGTAGTATCTGCCACAAGCTAATAAATTATAATTAACTCAGTTGGGTCTCAGTCTGAGGACAGAACACAGTGGAAAAAATATTGAGAGGGGCCAGTTGCAGGAAATGGCTGCTCACAGCAGTACCTCCTGCATTGTACTAATAATCGGAGGATCAGTAGTAATACCAATGCCCGCACAACCAACAGGGCCGGACTACTTTGGGAACTGGTGCATGCACTTGGGCACCTCACATTAAACTGACCTTGTGTCACATTCTTCCAATGTGGTGTGGGAAGTAAATACTAAGTGTAGTATCTACCTTCAGGCAGACCAACTATCTCTCAGTTGTGTTGGGGGTTTTTTGTACAGAGCACAACAAATAAATGAGGGACGCCTGGTCCTGGGAATTCCAACCCTGTGGCACCACATCTCTCATCACACAAAACATGGAGAGTTGGTGGAATATCAATGCTAGCATGATATTGGGTACAGGCATGGGGCAAATTTTGAACTTGGCCTATGTGCATGCATTTGGACCCCACTTTAAACCAGCTTTGTGCCATATCTAGTCACAGTAGCATTTAGTAAATACTAATATAGTATTTGCTCTGTTCCTTTCTGTTATGTTTCTGCTTTCAGATAGTTTGTATTTTTATAATAAAGGATGCCTGGTCCTATGGATTCCTTCCATATTGCATTAAAGAGAGAATGCTGATAGATACCAATTTTAGTATAAATGTAGTCACAAGGACTGATCAATATTTATCTTTGGCACATTGTAGGTATGTGTGCATCCTATATTAAATCAACATCTTACAACCATAGCTAAATACCAAAATGAAGCACTATTATTATTTCATGAATTGTTGAAACTACTATATTTATCTTTGTTGTTTAGATTACATTTCAATTTGCGTAACACTGATTTATCTAGTGGTTCCCAAACTTTTCTTATTCCTGGTACACTTTATGACAGAATATTATTTAAACCTTTGACCCCTGCATTCCCGAACAATTTTAACCCTTCTTCTGACAGAGCTCCTGAGCCAAAATTCACAAATAATTGGTATGTAATGTTTCACAGTAGATATAAAAATAGTTACAAGTGTTTACTCACCATTCAACCACTGGCTGGGCATTACATCATTTTTTCTCTACCACTAGTTAAGCAGTGGTCAGGGCTTAAAGGGTTAAGTTCATTGTCTTCTTCCCTCCTCTACCAGCTATAGGTTAAATAGCAGGGTAGTTTTGTTTGCCTTGGCTGACAACTAGTCTAGGAGAAAGAAACTTCTGCATACCAAACAATAGCGAAGTCAATGAGAAACCACTCAATGATTTTCCCCAAGAATCATCACATCCTGAAGGAACATAGTATTTTTACATGATCTATCTATGATAATTGATAATCTTTTAAGCCAAAGATGAAATTTCTGTGATGTAGTAAAGGATGAATTTATGAATTTAAGCACAGTACTAGATTGGCAGTTAGGTCTCATGATCTTACTGTTCAAATGGCTAAAGGTGTAACCGTAAGTTCTATGCTAACAGTTTCTTCTCACTTGTGGAACTCTCTTCTGGATTTTTGCATTTCAATCAATTTTGTTATTCAAAGATTTAAATGCAATGTCAATCATTATCTTCTTAATTTCTGTTCTTTTATTGTTCTGTCTCCTTAATAATGTTTATCTTTTTCTCATATTCTCTCACACACATTAACCCCTTGCATCTTAGTGACTTTATTACCTTGCTTGTGGTGAAAAGATTGAAAAAAGTATGAAAACCAATTAGGAAGGAAAAAATATGCCAGTGATCAATTAATCAGCAAATGTTGATCTGACCAATTAGTAAATATTGCTTGATTAATTTGGGCAACCCTAGTTTTCACCCAATATCAGCTGTGTGAACTAGTATCCTCATATTTGTTGTTTTTATTACTGCATTTCTGACAATACATTTTCTGGAATTCCTAGTATGGTAGCATTATTCTGTGATTGATGGGGTTGAGAAAGATAGTAAAATAAATACCAGTGGATGATGTAAGAGATACTTGTATGAGAGATGGGATGTGTATGCTTTGTCAGAAAAAGATTCAACAACATTCTAGAATACAACGGATACTTGAGGAAGGATGAAGAATACTCAGCCAAAAATGTTATGAAGAATAAAAAACAAAACACAGGGAAATTAATTCAAGCTTAAAAAAAAATATTGATTAAAACACATCAATTTTTTATTTTATTTATATCCCCTGACAAAGGAAAGAGCATACAAAATGTCATGAATATGACAATAAAGATAAGGATAACAGTCCAAACGATGTAAATAGTGTAAATAACAATGATTTTTTTTCCCTTTTACGACAGGGAGTCTCAAAACTTTTCAATCATCAATGCCTTCATGGAATCTTTGATCCTTCATCAACCCTAAACAATGTAAATTAAATTATTTTTTACTTAAAAATTCTTTTGCCTTTTTCATTCATTATTGTTTCACATTATGATTCATTTCAGCTTACATTTTGTTATTGTTTTTTTCAATTTCTATTTCTCTTTCTCTTTCTATACACATTTGTCCAAATAATAGTAAATAATAATGAGAAAAACTTCATGGATAACAAAGTTAATAATAACCACATTAAAACTAATATATATTTTTATTGAATTGGCTGGCATCATTAATGGCTTGGATGTGTTTGATGATCAATAGTAATAGAACTCATATTTGGTTTCGAAGCTATGGGGTTTTAGTCATAAGTTACCATGAATTATTGATCCCCTTTTGACCCCCAGACATTTATTGGCCTCCTGGATAGTCCCATTAACCCCCAGGTGTCAATATTGATCGCTTTGGGGACTTCAGTCTTACAAATTACTAAATGCAATATTTACTTGATGGTCCACAGAATGCATTAGCCAAAACTTTTTAAAAAATGATTTAATAATTTATAGAATATATATAATAAAACTAACAAAATAAACTACTGGCACTGAAATACTTATGGCCTTGTGCCATACAAACTTGTCACTAAAGGGATATTTGTAAGCAATTTTTGTTCCCAAGAAGGACCTTCTAAAAATGTCATTTCCTCCCACTTTCGTTCCTATATACTATCAAAATCAATGCGTGATGTAATTTGGGAGAAATATCTTGTCAGCTGCTCCAGAACAATCATTACAACTGATGGATTGTCTTCAATCACTACCCAACTCCATGTCAGAGTAAGAAGAAATTTAAAGAAATTTCTCAAAAAGTCACTCAAAGCATTAATTTTTTTGTATAGCTGAATTCTTATGAAATCTAAATCTGACACACTGGGACTCTGCTTGATTGTCTTACGGCAACCACATAGCCAAGTGAACTGTAAATGATTTTATCTGGTTCTTAATTGCTACTAGTTTTATGACAACCAGCAGTAATATTGAAATGTGTACCCACTGTCTAAAAATAGGGGAAAGGAAATGAATTGTATAAATAAATAAAATAAAACTTTGGGATCAAGTGCCACTTGGATGGAAAGTAAAGAATTCCAGTCATAGGTTTATGGAGTCAGGACATATTCTAGAATAGTCAGTTATGATCTTCCTATTAGTGAGTGACAAGCCTTTGATGGAGATTTAGTTATTGGCAGTCAGGAGCTGTCTGTTGAGATATAGACAGTTGCAATCAATGACAGGCAAGAGAGGTAGTCAGAGGTCTTGCTGATTGAAGAGAAGATCTTGTCCAATATATTGAAAACAGGATTTGTGTTTTCTTTCCTTGCCATTGTGATATTTCACTTTCCATGCAGTTGTTTCTGGGCTTTTACTAGTTTTTGTTTACAATTACTCAAACTAGAATCAAAACACATTGTGAGATGAAGCTGTCCAGTTGGTGAAAAGCTGACCAAACGACTATAAGTGTATGTTTAACACCAAAAATATCCCAAATCAAAAACTGAATTTCCCCAAAATATAAATACTCGAGAAGGAAATAGAAAATAAAATAAAAATAAAAACAGCAATCTATCTGCAGAACTTCAATTATGTTTGTATGAGGAAAACCAGTTTTTAGTTGTGCTGTCAAGAAATGATGCCTTTGAGTGAATCCTGAGGGTTTTTGAGGGTTTTTGCAACGATCATCCTTCTTTGAACATTGTGAACTGGTGCTACAGAATCACAAACAAAGAACTGTACCAAATAACAGAAATCACATTACATGATGACTATCAACTGCAGCAACAGCTAAAATGGATAGCACATGTAACTCAAAGAGAAAATAATGACATAATGTTGTTGACATTCCACACTACTTCAAATAAAAGGTTAGGAAGGAAACCTCCATCAATACTGGAAAGAGCGATAACAGCAAATGGACTGTAATTGTACTGTATTTATAAAATGTCAAAAACTTTTCTCTGATGCCAAATCAGACGAGTTTTGATCACAGATTGAAGCAATCGAATGTCTAGTCACACTGATGAGCTTTGATACAGCGAAACAGGCTTGTAGATGAAGGACACATATATATATATATATATATATATATATATATATATAATATTTATGGCTTTGTGCCATACTAACTTGTCACAAAAGGAATATTTTTAAACATTATTTTTGTTCCCAAGCAGGACTTTCTTTTTTGTAAAAGAACTTTGGTTCCTATATACTGTCAAAATTAATGCGTGATGTTATTTGGGAGAAATATCTTGTCATATATAACATTCTTCACATTGACCTTTTACACATGTGAATTATAATTATTAAAGCTATTGCTGCATGTTTTTTTACAATTCACAGTTGCCTCCCTTGACTAAAACTTTCTGTTGAAAAGTGATAACCAAAAAAAATTTCTTCCTTCTTAATGTATTAAAATGAAAAACATCAAAAGAAAAGCTACCATGAAACAAGAGACAAAATCTATTGGTAAAACTGGTCTTATTACTTAGTTGTTTGTTGCAATGTCAGTTAATGTTTCATGTTACCAAAACAACAGAATAATGCCTTACTATATAGTAAGGTTAGGTTGGATGACTAATAAATATTAATATATATATATATATATATATATATATATATGTGTGTTTTAAAATTAGGACATATCATCCCGACAAAGATTTTAAATTTTGACAATTGGAAAATATTCATGGAAGTAGATTTGTTTAGAAATATATTTGATAATGCATTTTGCCATTTGAGGCTTCATCAGATCTAAAAATGAAAGACTGAAATGTGTATTTGTGTGTATGCGTATTTGGGTGTATGCATATTTGTGTGTAATAATGAATCTTAGTACTTCCCCCCCCCTAAGCTGGCATTTTCTAGTGACTAATGAAGAAAGAAAATGAAAAGTCATTGACATTTATTTTCTTTACTCTCAGTTCCAGTCGAAAGTTGTTAATGTATTTTCCCAGCTTTCCTGTAGTGAATTAAAGGCAAATTCTCTTCTCCTTATCAGAATGGCTAGAAAATAAGAAATTTATTTAGTCTTTTCTGAAAATGGATCCAAGTTAAATCGTCATATAAACCTTCAGAATGGGTTGAGAGTGTTACGGTTACACACTTTAACAAGAATTGACATTACTAAAGAATCAACAATATATGATGACTCTTACAAATAAATTTATTTTCTACTTCTGTATACACACACACACACACACGTGTGTGTATATGTATGTATGTATGTATGTATGTATAAGGTGCAATAGATAAATTGTCATCTAAATTATGCAAAAATGAAAATAGCACTGACATCTCATTTTAACATATATTTACTAAAATTACACAAAAATATCTTGAAATACTAAAGAGTAAATTTATTCAATAAAAAAACAATAAAAAATTCAATAAGACATTGGCTTCAACCATGGCCTCCAGATGACTTCAGAATTTCCTGCAACTCTTCTGGACTGTTTCCTTGTTTAAGTTGGTGAATTCTGCATAAATATTTGCCTTCAGTTCATCTTTGGTGTTACAAGGAGTTTTGTTGGTCTCTTGCTCAACTGCACCCCCACACACGTAATAATCAAGGGTGTTATAGTCTGGGAAGATAGGTGGCTAGACGTAAGGGGTGATGTGGTCACAGAAATTGCCTGACAGCCATGACTCGGTTCTCCTTTTTGTGTGGCCTTTTGCCAGACATAGCATCTTCCAGCAGCCACTGTCTTGACACAGGGCAACATTACCCTTCTCAAGGCACTTGTTGTAGGCCGCTGTGTTGAGTTTGAGGCCCTATTGGAAGATAAATGGAGGCATAACATCGTGATCACTCCAAACACCATGATGTTGACTGCATATTTTTTTTTTCATCACTCTTGGTACATCTTTTGAAGACAGCAAAATCCACAGGCTGACACCCAAACACTCTGAAATGTTTATATTGGAACTTCTGGTGCATATGCTAAGCAGTAGAGCATGTCATTTCCAAATTTCTGGCAGAGTGAATTGCATCATGGTGCTCTTTTTCTCACAGACAGTTCCCAACTGAACCTACAATACTGTGCAGGCAACAAAAGCAAAAATGAGCATGCACAAAATTAAAAATATAAACTGGGGACAATTTACTCATGTGTCCTCTCTCTATCTCTCTCTCTATATATACATATATATATATATATAAAATGTCATTCACAGACAATGCGACTAGACATCTAAAAGCCTCAAGCCAGGATTAAAACCCGACCGATTTGGTGTCAGTCGGAGTTTCTACCCCTAAGCCATCAGCACTCGGCAGAGAGAAACTGCTAATCCTAGTGTATTGTTTTTACGAATGTAAACAAATGCCAGTCAGCCAGAGTGCTTATATGTGTATGCTGGATCAAACAGTAGTTTTCCCTACAAAAGGGGATGCAAGTTCAATCCCTGCTGGAGAACATGTTTTCTCATATAAACTAACTATAATAAAAAACCTATACATATATATATATATATATATATATATATATATATATAACTTTTTTTTTGTCACGTGGTCATGTTTTTGTATTGTAGGCTATATATTCTCTGTTCTTATAGCCAGTTTACTCTGACGATTCACATAGGTGAAACCTAGGTAGGTTTGTCTGGCTCTTTAGGTTTACTTATATATAAAGAATAAAGATTGTACATATCCTCAAGTCCCAAACATATGTTTTCATACCCCCACAATTTTTTAAAATATTTCCACCCAGAACATTCTTATTCCACCCCACTCCCCCGGCCCCATTTATTAATATTCTAAAGGAGTTCCAACTTCGACAATTGTTCTGAGTCTTTGCATTTGTTGGTTAAAATCAAAATGATTTTCTGGGTCCCATAAGAGACATTTCTATTTTCAGTATATTATGCATTTGCCTCTACTATTAACACTACATGTTTTATTATGGCAACAGGACCAGCGATTTTTTTTTTTTTTTTTTTTTTTTTTCTTCCATACTCAACCACTATTCCAATCTTGTATTCAGAACTGAAAAGTATGTTTAATTTAGGAAAAAGTTTATTCAGTAAACCTACCCTCAGTCTCAATGATGGCACTTTCATGTGATTCTATTATCCCATCCATGAATGGCAGCTTTCAACATGCCCTTGGTATTGTGGGGTCAGTCTCTCATGGGTCTATCTCTCAATGACATTCTGGACATAGCTAGATGTGACCATAAGTTCTATTCTAATAGTTTCTTCTCTCGCACTTCTCACCTGTGTAATTCTCTTCTTGCTTTCCTGTCAACTAGGACCTTCAAAAATTTAAATGCAACATCTGTCTTTCTGAATCCAGTTCTTTTATTGTTCTTTCTCCTCACTAAGGTTTTCTCCTTTTCTTTTACTCTCACTAACCCCCTTTCAAATTGGTGGCATTGTCACCTTTCTTAGGGTTAAATAATAAAATAAAAGTATCATTGTTAAATTAAGTACATAGCCTAATAATAAAATAACCATCACACATTTTATCACTTTAATTCTTTCTGCCATGCTTCATCTTTAAAAGAATCAGATCAGACCAAAAATGGAGAACTGTTGCCACATCTGGGCTGGAAATGCCCAGTCCTCATTTTCTAATTCATAATCATTTACACGGTCTTGTAAGGGAAGACTTTAGTCTCCACTCTGTAGTCTCTTCCCATGGTTGAAATGTTGCAAACCTATTGCCACTCTATCATTATTTCCATAGAAAATCTCAAGGCCAGCTCTATTTTTTAGTTCCTCCAATTCAGACCTTTACAACTAGAACATGCAGTGCTACATCCACAATGTCAAATCACCTTCATTTTCTCCATGTTTCAAATGTAAGAAGAAATTTCCATTCAACTTTTTCTTACAAACTTCTGCCTTGTGTAACAGACTCCCATGTGAATGAACATTAAAATCTTAAACTTCTCAAGTCCAGATCCAATCATTATCGTTCCATCTAATAGGGTGCTATGCAAGAAGGGATATTCTCCAATTTTCATTTCCTCATTATGGGTATTATTATATCCCTGATATAACACCTTAATACGCAAACAGAATAGAGTAGATGAAAGAAAAGGAATAACAAACCTGATTTGTTCTCAAAGAGATCTTTATACTATTCAGTCATATGCAAAATTATATACAAATATTTACATTTGTCTTTCACACAGAAACTGTAACACATGTATACAACAACAGTGTGAGAATTGTAAAGAGATAAAGGGTCTTACTTGTAATAATTCCCAACAAGAATTTAAGCTTCTATGTTTCTTCAGAACTTATATTTCCCAACTGAAATTTAAGTGGGCCTGATTTATCATGTATATCTCTGATGAGAACATATTTCCCAAAGGAAAAATGGCGAATCATGGGTATTTCCCAAAAAGAAGACTGTGTGCTGTAGGTAGTTTCTATAATTTGAGCTGGTCACATTTATCTTCAATGTCTCTGACGCAGACATTTTTCCCAGTGGGGAAATGGCACTATAGGCCCCATAGCAACTTCAATGGTCTGGGAAGGCAGATTTAGCCTTTGCCCATGCTAAAAATAATATAAGCAAAAGCTCCTCTTAACTCAAGAAATGCAAACTAAAGACTAACCACTTTTTTACTCTATGAAATGATATCACTAGGTATCCATCACATAACCTTCATTACTTCACCTCAACCAAATGGTGATAATCGCCTTTTGCATCTCTACACACTTTAACCTCATAATCTTCACTTCCTACCATTTTCGCATCACACACGTCATTTATCATCATCATTATAGCAGTAACCTTTTACCTTAAGTTGCTCTTGGGCCTTTCATTGACTGAACGTTAGTATAAAATAAATTACAATTGTAACAATATCTTCTAGTAAAACTTTGTAACTGATAGATTTATTCTTTTCTTACAGTAACAACATCAGAAAATGAGTATTTTTTTCTTTCTTAAATTGTGAATTTGTATGTTTTCATTTTAAGGAAACAATTTATGGCTTCTTTTAGACAAATCCAAATTGCCAACCCTACTATTATTTGGATCATTATTAAGTTGACCTTACGAGTTCTTTTATTTCTAGGATTTACTCCCAAAGCAAGACAAGCATAGTGTAACAGAGAGAGTCTGGGAAACACACACACACACATGTATGTTTTTTTTCAGTGAAATTGGAATAGATTTGAATAGTGAAATTAAATCAGAGCATTTTGTTTACTGATGTGGAAATTTGATCTAGGGCAGAAGTTGTACCCATTGAATCTGAGTCATCAGAATATGGAAATGGTCAAAATAATTTTCATAAATTAAAAATTGAAATAGAGCTGAGTAAGCTAGAAGGAACTTTGGAATTCACATGATTTTGGTTGAAGCAGCCAGAACCCCATGATAATCGCGTGCAAAGTAGTAGGGCCAAGGGTCAGTTGTAAAAAGCCTGGTTTATCTATATAAATGCATAGTCATTTTTTTTTTTTTTTTTTTTTTGCTGCATTCTAAATTTCTTAGCACAGACTCTCCAGCCGTGTCTACATCTTCAGTCGACAGTGAATGGATGAACATCACTTCTGCTTTCTGGGTCAAACCAAACACAACGTGTGCAGGAAGCAGGATTAAACCAGCGAACCAGTCGAATAATCTACAGATGCCACTCCCTTAAGTTCGGTTAGGACCGAGTAGACACCTCAACCCAGAGAGTAAGACGTCGGAGGTTGAATGGCTGGGGCTGCAAACATCCAACAGGAATTGAAATGTAATGGTGATTTTCTAAGCATAGCTTCATTGTGGCAGAAGGCCAAAGGTATGAGGCACCTAGTGAGAATTGAACTCATTACTCGATGGTAATCGTTCTAGCGAGACAAGCTTGCTTATCATTACACCATGTCGAGTTGCCTATTTGGTGATTTTCTAAACATAGCTTCATTGTGGCACAAGGCCAAAAGTATGAAGCACCCAGTGATGATCAAACTCATGACTTAGTCTTAATTTTTTAGTGAGACAAGTTTGCTAATCATTACACTATGTTGAAGTATTGAATTGAAATTTAATGGATGTGAATGCTTTCTTCTCTCAAGAGCAAAGATTGTATAAAGTCATATCGGACAAGAAGGAATTGAATAACTTGTAAGGAAGCTTTGCCGCTATGTCCATGAAAGCATAACTGTACTACATGTAGTTTAGGAAGTCAGTAGGTGATTTGACTGGACATTACAGAATGCACGATGTTGTATTTCAGCAGGTGACATTGAAAGATGGATTGTTCAAGAGTCAAATCTGCAGACAATCATGCAAGACAGAGTCTGGTCTGAAAAGTCATATACGTGCACATTGTCGGTCAATGATCAATAAAGAAATGATGCTCTTGTGATGAGAGCATGCAGTCATCATTTCTGAAATTGATCAGGGGTAATTAAAATAAAAAATCATGGATGGTACTACTTTATGATTTCTGTCAGAATTTCTGGGATGAGAGTTAGCTTTATTTAGATTTGGGCTAGTATGAAAGTGTTGGTTCATAAATTCATTGACATAGTAATGAGTTCAATCCCTCATCTGAGCAGTGTGTACATGGACTAAGTGGAAATAGGGTGAGCAATTACTGAGCAGTACTAAAAATAAGAACTAGACAAGATATTCCTAGATATGGGCTGTGGAACAAGAACAGCCTACCCCTGTAGATTAAATAAAAGGTTTAAATCAGAATTGTATAAGGGAAGAGATTTAAAACATAAATCAATTTTTTAAATGAAAGTTGGTTCAGTTAGCCCCAGACTTTTCCTATAAATAAAGTAATTTAAAGTGTAAATTAACCAGAACAATTCATTTCTGAAAAAATAATTACTTTATAAAGAATAGATTAGCCCAGTACTGCAATAACAAAAAATAAACTCAGAATTCACAAGGTTGATTGTTTTAAACAAAGTTTCATATGACTTGAAGACTATGATCCATTTATTATAATAAATTTATTAACTGAATAAAATGTGAAATCATTTTTTTCTTTGTTGATTTCTACAGGAACTTGACTTTTAACATTTGATAAAAGAAAAATGCACTTAAGAGAAATGTTACTTCAATGACAAATTAATGCTGGAGAAAATAAGCTTAAAACTTTCACTCTTTTGTATTTTTATTTTTCACTGTCAAGTTTTTCTCTGCCTGTCTAATTTTTATAATCTCAATCAGCTTGATGTGTTAGGACATTGATGGAC
>OZ010597.1:19453494-19608494 GCA_963932145.1 Acanthosepion lycidas
CATTACTTGAAGGCAGGGATACCATTAGTATTACGAGCACTTGGGATGACAAAATTTTAAGTTTTGATGATGAGATTTTTTCTGGATGTGAAGTTGATTAAAGATTTTGTTACAGAAAACTTCAGGTTTTTTTTTTTTATTCCTTTACCGCGTTTCAATTTAAGTTCAACTCTAGTGGTAGCTTGCTTTTTATAAAATCTTTTCTGTCCCATTTTATTACTGTAATCATTTTCAGTATTGGATTTTCTCACTTAATGTTTGGCTATATTCCTTGCATTTGATATACAGTAAGGTTTTGTTTTGTTTTTTTTTGCTAAAATGCTTTCATAATATTTTTCAATATATGGATACCTTCCTTTAAACATTACACTTTTTTCATGAATAAACCCTGTTGATGTGAAGGTTCAGATAATATGGGAAATTAATATTGAGATGTCAGTTACTGCTAAAAGGGCAATATATAAAGGCTTTAAATCATTAAATGTGCTGCACGTTTACGGTCACTCTCACAAATGTGCCGTCACCTCCCTCTGTCTTTTCTACAAATACTTTCATGGTAACTGCTCCAACGAGCTATTTTTGCTAGTTCCCAAACTACATGAATTTAAATGTGCCACTAAGTCAGCATCTTGGTCCCACCCTTTCACTGTTGAAATCGTTAAATGTAGCCATCTCTTCTACTCCAATAGCTTCATGTCTCACACTTTCTGTTTCTGGAACTCCCTTCCTCTTACTTACTTCACTGATAGCTATAATCTCCAACTATTCAAATGCACTGTCAATTGACATCTCTAGATGCCTTGATCTAATTCCCTGTCCTTCTCTTCATCCTTTCCTCTATCATGCCTTTTTACTCTTGCTCCCACTTTCTGTAAGCCCCTTGCATGCTAGTGGCACTCCCACCTTGCTTGGGGTGAAAAGTTTATAAAAAAAAAAAATATATATATATATATATACCAAAGAATAGAATCACTAATACAATGAGCCATGATTCTTCAGAAACTTATAATTATTGTCCTTTCTATGGGTTCTTAGTATTAAAACATTATACTAGTTTCTAAGCATTTCTTTTGTTCTCTATAAAACTTAGAATTTTGATAGTCCTAAAAAGAACTCAGTTTCAACTTGATTTCCCCCACTCGTAACCTACCACCCACCAACACCAACTGAAAATTAAGAACCACCATTTTGTATACAAAGTCAGGCATCATACACAATAGAGCATGCATTGATAACTTGTTGTGAATTCCAACAAACACAAAGTGAGTACTACGGAGCAGATAACCTAAAGGAAATGTTTCAAAAATACCAAACCCAATAAGTTTTTGCAGTTCATTGGTCTCTATAATAGAATATATGAGGATGGAATTAAAAGTTCACAGGCTGACTATGAAGAAGCTGTGAAATGATGCATGCATTAATTTGAACTCTTCTTATTAATAACTGCATTGTTTCTTTCCAGGTAAATTGACACCTGACTGTTCAAAGAAGTCTTCAGAAGTAATTTGTAGCAACTTCTCTTGAAAATGGACAAAATTTGCCATCACAGTGTTATCTATGGTGAAATGAGACCAAGAAACTTACCCAAGGCTTAGAGGCCATGATGTCTTAACTGCCCAGTAAGTGTTACCATGTGCTCTCAAAGTGCATGCATGGTTCTAGCTCTTTTAAAACTATCACTAATTTGCATGTGTGGTCAAAACCTGAATAAAAAGGTGAGCATGCACATGCAAGCAGCAGGACTCTAGGACTGATTTGTTCAAAACCAGGTGCTTTGTGGCGCTATTTACTAAATTATCAACTACCTGCAAAAAAAGGGTTTAATGCTCAAGGGCATTCATGCTTACATGAGGGGATGACATTTTAGTTTTATCAACAGTGTAAAAGTAGACAGCTGAATTTAGGAGAGGAATGGATTGTCTTGAAGATGACCCAAGGTCTGAACACCCTGCAAACTGCCACCACTGAGAAAACAGTGATCATTTTTATAACATGCTGATGGATGACAGGTAACTGATTATAAATCAAACAGTTCTAAGAACATTCGCCATAAACATTTTTGCCATAGGAAAACTCACCTCAGAAATTTTCACTATAGAAAACTTTGCCATATAGGATTTTTGCCGTAAGACAATTTTGCCACATTTTTTTTTCTTTAATATGAAAAGTACTTTGTTATTAAGTATATCTGGCTCACACTATTGTTACTTTGATTGAAACATTTTAATAAGTGAAGTTATAGGATCAAAATCCTACATCTTTCATCCTCGTCAGTGAGGAGCACAAAAATTTCAACTTGACACCTGGACATACGTCACGCAATTTCATGTTTCAGACTTAACAATAAAATTTCTAACACAATATCAATCTGCCAATAATTCTCACTCAAGCAATAAATATTATTTCAAACAAACAACTTGAATACACAACTAACTTCAATATAAAATATCTGATCAAAGAATGATGTTTGACCCTGTAAAAAAAAAAAAGGACATATATACTTGATAACAAGGTATTTTGCATATTGAAGATTACTCCAAAAGGGACATTCAAGATAAGGGTAATAGGGGAAAAAAAATACAGTGAAATTATCTTATGTCAAAAATCCTATACGGCAAAGTTTTCTACAGCAAAAATTCCTGAGGCGAGTTTTGCTACGGCAAAAATGTTTACAGCGAATGTTTTGGATATGAAATCAAAAATCCAATGTTATTAGCATATGCTGTGAAAGAGTTGAAAATATTCTGCACAATGAATTTGGCATGAGAAAGGTTTCTGCTCAGTGGGTGTGACATCTTCTGACACCTGATCAAAAGCACAACAGGCTGATCACATCACAGTAAAATCTGGCATCATTTGAGGCAGCTCCAGCTGATTTCTTTGAATGTTTCCTAACCCAGGATGAGTGTTGTGTTCATCTCTTTGAACCAGAGATAAAGAGGCAATCCATGCATTGGAAACACCTTCACTCACCTGCTCCAAAGAAGGCCAAGGTCATCTGCAGAGAAGGTGATAGCCAGTTTTTTTGGGGGATGCAAAAGGCATTGTATTTATGACTATCTTTAAAAGGTTCAAAAAATCAGAGGAGATTACTATGCCAACTTGATGAGGCAGTTACAAAGGCTATCAAGGCCAAATGCCAAAGAAAACTGACGAAAGAGTTCTTGTTTCATCAGAACAATTCTCCAGAAAAAAAAGTCCTTGATTTCAATGACTGCTGTTCATGACTGACTTTGAATTGGTTGATCACTTTCACTGTTCTCCTGGTTATCCATTCCCCAACATGAAAAATCACCTGGCTGGAAATAAGTATTGCAGAGATGGCAACATATCTGCTGTTGATGACTTTTTGACTTCATTGAATAATCAGAAGTCAATTTACCTGGAAATAAACAATGTAGTTATAAGAAGAGATGAAATTAATGCATGCAAGATTTCGCATTTAGTCTTGGGTATGACAATAAACTACATCCAACAGCAAGACTTCTGATCAGAAAATTGGAGGTTTTGAGAACTGTGAAAGCACCTCTTAAATACTGTTGATCCTGGTCTGCCCTGACCTAGGGTTGTAGCAGCTGTTAGGGTCCAAGCTATAGGCAAATAGTGAAATCCCAAACAAAAACAAAACCCTATGAAATATATTTTTATACTAAATATACCAGCAATACATTTTTATATAAAAAAATTTACCAACAATAGCTACTTATCATAGAATTACCAACAATACATTTTATCTCTAATTGAAGACATACAATTGTATTCAAAATATTTAGATTTCAGCATTAAATAACCCATAGAGGTTGAGATGCTGCTAAACAAAATCACACAACGAAATCAACCATCATGAAAGAACTCTTTCATAACATTAATTCATATAATATCTTACAATTTCTTAAAGAAATCAAACTGTATTCCAAAATATAACTTCAACATAAAACACATATATCACTGCCTCTAGTAATTATTTCCACACAGACATTTTTATGTACAAAAGCTGAGTATCATCTACCATGTATTCAGTTGTGAAAGCAGAATAACATTTTTATTACTTCAACAATCTGAAGATAGTTAAATTTCAGCATGAGATGACCCATGAGGAGTTGATATACCATTAAACAAACTATCAATTCACAGCTCTAGCATCACACCTTCATAATAAGCCTATGTATTTTTCAGCCCACTCTTGTAAGTTTACAATCTATTTCTATACAGTTTATACAATTTTTATGCAAATTGTATCTAGAAAAATGTTTCTTTTATAATTCACATTTATTCCCTAAAATACCACCATATTTAATAAAAAAAAAAAACACTTCCAAAAATATGTTTCATTTTCAAATAACCCATAAACAATTGATAAGCTGTTAAACAAATCAATCAATCAATCCTCTAGTCATGATATGGAGAACTCCCAAATGGTTAAACATTGAACCAAAATGTTGGACACTATATATACAGGGTGTGGCAATTAAGAAAATTTATAAGTGTTGTCACAATGAATTAACAAACTATTTAGCATGAACAAAGTTCTCACCTTCATGTTCAATAAATAAATAGAAAATTCTGTCTGTCCATCCATGTGTCTGAAACACCTCTAACTCAGGCCACACTTGTTCTATATAGACATATACCTTTGTGGAATCAGGGTGATCCCAAGATTGAAAATCTGATGCTTGAACATCCAACATTGGGGTTTGTGTCCAGATGAAAAGGGAACAACTAAAAATTCAAATTTTAAAATAACGGAAAATAGCGATCATAATTTTTTTTAAATTTATATTGAGTTTAACACAAAAACTTAGTAAATTTAAAAATTTTTGTTTTAAGTTCAGTTTAAAATATCTCCAGAACTTTGGAAATTGAGGAAATCAATTTTATTTCTTTAAAATGCAAAGGAATCACAGTTAAAGGTTTTGTGATGTGAGGTTTTGAAGTCCACAGTTTGTGATTTGAAGAACTCAATTTTCAGCCTGAATTGGAATTTCAACCAATTCAGAGTTTTGGCCCTAATCAGACTTTCAGACAAAATTGGACTTTTCACCTGAATCAGAGTTAAAGTGAGATTTTGACGTTCCATGGAGTGAATTGAGGAATTCAAACTTACTTTATCACTGCTGTTTTCTAAGCTGGACCACAGATTTCATTAGTTTGGTGATGGAGGTCCAATTAGCCCTCAGTGGGAGCTAACTTAAAAGTTTGCACAGAGTGCAGCTTTTAAGTTAGGGTTCAGTGTTTTATTAAACACTATCAGCAACACTTCTACAAGCTATTTGACACATTTTTTGGTTTAATTACAGAAAATTTAGCAGAAATTGCTTATTTTAATTGAGAAATTGTTTTCAGTTTGAATTTGTAAACAAGATCTTTCAGTACACCCCACAAGAAATAGGTTGGTGGTTTTAGGTCTGGTGATAGTGATGGCGACTCAGTTGCTCAACATCATCCTATCAACCTAATCATTTAAAAAAAAAAAAAAGTTTTTACTTTTGCTGCATCATTTATTAAGATATAATTATAGGGCTTTAAATATAGAACTGAAGTGAGTGGTCTGACAATATCTATGTGGACAGTTTTAAAATCTGGTGAAGATAATTCAAAATTTTGAATATGTGACCAAATAAGTTTATTAACTTTTGACTGTTGGTAAAATTCAAACTCTCTACAAAATTTTCTTGTAGATTTGTTCATACTGGAACAAGAGTCTGATTTAAGTTACTTTATAGATGATGCAATACCAGGGTGAGACACTAAATGATGATTATTAAAAATAGATTTACACAAAGCTTTCATTATAGAAAAGTCTATGATAAGTAGATACATCAGTAACATATTAGAATTATTATCTGACAATGAAAGTCCTTTTAAAGATTGGTAAAATATTTGTTTTCTTCATTCAAATATGCCTCACTGCTTTCAAGCAAATCACAAACATCTGCTTGTATTGTAAAAGCCACTTGCAACATTTAATCAATTACTGTATTCTGACTGCCTTTCAATATGTGCTATGTCAGTAATGTACTTGGTAAGTATTGACAGGTGTTGTTGTTGGCGATCCGATTTTGCTGGGTTTAAACTGTCAAAAGCACCGCATCATGGCTTATGGTTTGTCAATAAGATCACACAGCAGCCTTCAGTGATGTTGAGAAAATGAAGCACTACTAAATAGACTGCTAGAAAAACTCTCTGTCCAAAGCAGGAGACTTTTCTTGAGTTTGTATCAAGCCTTTTGGTAAAGGAATTAATAGAAATGGTTATTCTATATATCACTTGCCTAATACTGCACCAACAATATACTAATTATGTTCAGTGACTAGTTGATCGTCATAGTTCAGATTGTGAGCAACCTAGGGTAGTAAAAAGCATTTTGGGTTTTTTTTGTATTTTTTTTTACATTATTGAAAGAAATATTTTTCAATATTTGATCATTCAAAATTTAGGTTCATATAGAGGTAGTACGGCATAATTGCATCCATCTTGCACAATTATAAATCTACAATTTGTCTGTACATTGAATATTGCTGCCATATTTAGTCTAGCACTCCTACTATGTGTATATCTCAAGATTCCTGACAAAATCCAAAGAAGGGTCTGTAATGTAATTGATCTGGACCTGGTATCTCAACTTCAGTCACTTTCTCACTGCTGCGACATAACCCTCCTGTGTCTTTTCAACAAAAGTTTTCTATCCTGGGTAAAACAATAAACTACATCCAACATCAAGGCCTCTTATCAGAAAGTTTTGAGGAGCGTGGAACCACCTCTTAATTCCTGGTATATCCAGGTCCACTCTGACCCGAAGTTAGGGCCCCAGATATGGGCAAATAGTTGACCCCCAAACTAGGGTCAAAACACTATGAAATAGTAAAAATAGGTTTTAATACCAGCAATACATTTTTGTCAAAGTTTATTACCAACAATACATTTTTGGAAAAAAAAATATTAGCAGCAATACATTTTTGAAAAAAAATATTACCAGCAATAAAAATCTTGTCAGCATTAAATAACCCATAGAGGTTGATATACCATAAAACAAATCAAATGAAAAATTTTCATGGCAATTGTTCTGATGAGCTTCCCTTTTTGCTATCTTGACCGCATGAATACTAGTAGATTGACGAATATGTCTCACCATTTTATTGTTGAACTAACTAGATGTAACTGTGTGTTTTATTCTGATAGTTTCTTTTCTCACACTTCTTGGATGTGGAGATATGTTTCAGTTTCTTGCTTCCCTTCTTTCATAGTATTTTGACCCTAGTTTGGGGGTCTACAATCTTCAAAAATGTTAATGCAACACAAACTGCCATCTTCTGTCTTCCTGAATCCTGTTCTTTTATTGTTTCTTCTCTTTACTAAAGTCGTCTTCTTATTCTCTTTCACTTCTAGTAATCCCTTGCATCTTAGTGACATTATTGCCCTGTGTAAAAGAAAGAAAAAAATTAAGGACAAGTTTATGTCAAAAAAAACAAATCATATCCTTAATCGAGGTAAAATGCCAGATAAGTCATCAAATAATAAAGGTTAATAATATATCACAATAGTGCTAAGTCATACACAAAATTATATATATATACGTATTCCATGCAGAGAAGTATAACATATCTACACAACAAGCAGAGTGAAAAGGGAATAATAAAAAAAAAAGTCTTATGTCTAATAATTCCTAATGGGAATTGTAGCTGCTGGAGATTCTTCTATGTTCCTGGAGAAGCCATATTTAGAATTCCAGATTTGAGTGAGCCAGATTTATCTGCTATGTCAATATCAAAGACCTATTCCACAAATGAGAAATGGTGAGACATGGGTTTTTCTCAACATTAGGACCACAAGTTGGAGGTAGTTTCTTTATATATCTGAGGAAGATATATTTCCATAGGAAAATGGCACCATGGGCCTGTAAGTTGCTCTACATACTGAAGGTGGCAGATTTAGCCTTTGACTGGGCTGATTGGCTTGGGCCAAAAAAAACAACTCCTTAGTTTGACGCCTAGAAACTGACCACTTTTGTCACTATGCTAAGTGTGACTGCAATGACCGACGTAACTTCATCTAGAAAGGGTGATAATCACCTTTTGTATCCCTACACCTCAAAACCCATCTAAATTCTTAGAATCTTTTTGAAAAAGAGATAATTTCAATTCATTGACATTTTTTATCCATGATGAGAAAAATCCATCTGCACTCACATTATAACCCAAAAATTCTAAATATTAAATGTAAATTATTACAAAAATATTTCAAATGTTTTTTTACATAAAATTTTAAACACAATATCTAAATAATTTTCATATGATTTTCCATCATCACTAAATGCAGTGATATTGTCTAAATGCACACACTTCTCAGCAACAGATGTTTTGTGCCTAAAGTGTTGAAAGATTGCTACAGCATTTCCTAAAAGGCATATAATTATTTTCAAACAGTCTGAAATATGCATTATCAGGATTTACTTTTATTTGATGACAAAGTAAATTTGAGTCTATTTTTGGAAAAAAAATAAATAAAAGTATATGTTGGGAAATTTAGAGACAAATGAATTATTATTTAGTATAGGATAGTGATCAATTTCTTGGAATACTAATCAAAATATGGTAGTAACTTGTGGCATTCCCAATCATAAACCTTGTAACCCCTGAGGATCATAGAGGCACAACATGTACTGCAGCTATAGCAGCAGTGGTGTGTCTTGGACAAGATTGCCTGACTGAACCAACACTCTCTGGGGTGGTTTGAATTCAGAGCACCTTCTCCTAGAACTACCAAGGCTATAGGACCCAGTCTGTCCTGCTATTTACTCTTTATAAAGGCATAAAAGAAGGAATTCAGAAGTGCATGTTATGAAGGTCTGTAGGATAGATAATGGTTGACGCTAGACTTGAAGAGGTGAAGATCATAGTGATCGAGAGAGTATTCTCTTGAGAATTTGTTCAACAGTGTAACTATTCTGGGGAAGAAGCTAAGTGGAACTTCCTCCATACAAATGGAATATGGAGTGAATGAGGATGGTTTCCCTACCTTGTATGTCATATAGCAGGTCATAGCTACTAAAATTTGCACAAGTAGAAGGAATGTTGATCTGAAAATCTACCATGATAATATCATGTAGCAATGTAAGAGACTGAAGATTAAGCAGCTCCTGCTCTAGCCCAGATATGGCAGCAATACTCTGTCTTTGGTCTAATCTGACTCTTATAGAGATAGAACATTGCAAAAGGAATTTGGTACTTTCTGGAGTGGTACAGAAAACTGATAATTTTCCAGCATCTATAGCACTGAACTGTATATATGAGTTCCACTTTAAGTCTGGAATGTGCTTGACTCCCAACAGATATTCTAGGTGTTGGGTTACAAACGGCAATTATCTTCCTTTTGTTGAGATAGTCACATGGATCACGTGACAGTGAATAACGTCAGGAGATACATTGATGACAAGCAGTTGCAATGTAGAGCCCAGAGAAGGACGTCTCTCACCCACAGCAGTAAATCTTAAAGGAAAAAAACAACATGGCCTAACCAGTTTTGTAGAGAAAAAACCATAACTACAGCTTTCCAAATATTACAAATACGGTTCCCCTTTTTTACATATTATTTTTTGTTGCATATGTTATATTTTCTCTGCATGTGACATGTGTATATAACTAATTTTGTGCACAGCATAGCATTATAAAACTCTCTGAGAACTAAGCATGTTTGTTATTTGTTTTCCATTATTCAGCTATTTCATCACATCCATGAAATATCGGTGTTGTTATTATTCATATTGTTATGAAATAACAACACCAATATTTCATGGATATAACAATGCCCACAACGGGAGAAAAGTAAATCTTTTTTTTCTTTTTTTTTTTTTTTCATAGCTCTCCTCTATTTACATTGATCATCAAGATGGACTTCGAACACATAAGCAAATATGAAATATTCTTTTCTTTCATAAAAGTCAATAAATGGGAGTGCACAATGCGTCAATTACCGAAATATGATTTTCACACATATTTTTCATCATGGTTGTAACAGAGTAGGTAAGTTAGGGTTGATGTGTTATTTTTCCCATTGTTTTTATTTGTTGACCGTAATGTGGTTGATGTAGTAGTAATCCGGACTTGATATTATTTGAATGTTGTTAATGTAATTACCCCATTGCTATATGTATGTGTAGTTCAGAACGAATCCTTTTTTTATATTGAAAACAAAATGAATTAAAACGTATAACAATAACATGAACAATAAAAACTTGAGATATGTGTTAACATAAATAGCTGGAATTTGTAGTTTCTTTTTGTGATGTGAGTTACAAAATATTGATATGGTGTGTGTAAAAATGTTCTCAGTGTGTCTTTTGTTTAAATGTCAATGCTTACTTGGTTTGGTTCCAAGAATTTCGTTTGTGAGGATGGCGTTGGACATTGTCTGTTTTCGAGCTTCACGGAGTACTGATGTGAGTTTATGTACTACTACTACTTGTCTACTGGTATAGGATACCCTAGTTTACACTACACTACTCTATTCTAATGACTCTTTTGTGGTGGAAGGTTCGTTTTTATAATGATGAGGGTAGGATTATGAAATGATCTTCTTTTCTATCATCACTGATAACAAGGTTATTTTTAGAATGATGAAATATCATCATCATTCTTGACCATAACATGGTAAATGTCAGAGCGGAAAGAATGATATCACGGAAGATCTTAGCAACTGAAAGACCTCGTATTTATTTAACATGCTAAAAAGCTAAATAATTACCATTTCTGGACGTTTTAACTAGCGTGTTTTATGTGTGAATATTTTCTCCATTCACATGTTCATGCAGAGGTTGAATATTAAAACAATTTTGTCCATCTGACTTTTTTTTGCCTCTATTTTAACTTTTATATATAGCAAAGTTCACTATAACTTTCCCTTGTGGACTAATCGATTTTCTATGTTGTTGTTTTGCTATTTTTTAATAGCATATCTTTTTGTCTCATTTTCAGTATTGCAACATGGAAACATTTTTCTTTCTATTTTTCTTCATATAATTAAATAGGTCAAGTGTATCAGACACATCTTTATATGCTGCTTTTTTTGGCGTGGCAGTGATACATTCCAGGTATAGGCATTTCTTGACCGCCGGATATTAACGGTATTTACGCCATCATATATATATATATATTTTAAGACAGAAAACTATTTCTATATATTTTTATGGTGTTGGGTTTTGTGCTAACATGGCTGCCGTCTTTCTCACTTCCAAGCTGAGTTTGATTTTAGTATGCTTCACCGGAGACCATGTCTCATACTCCTAATAGTTCACCTACTCCTTCCACTGTGACTTACAACACGTGATAGTAAGCCTCGTCAATTGGGGTAACTACATAGTTCCATAGCACCAGACATAAATTTGGTGATATTTAGTCCATTTTTTTTTTCGTGTATTTATCGGGTATTCCCAAAGCATTTTGCTATTCTCTCATACTATAGTTTTTCAAAGATATTTTCCGACATTGCAAGATATTTGAATTAAGCCAACATGCGTGAGGAAAATTCTGCTGCCATTATAGCGGTCAATGAAATTAATCCACAGTATCACAAAGCGGACCCTGCCCTATTTTTTTTTTTTTTTTTTTTTTTCCCAAATCGAGTCGGGTTGTGAATCGAAAGGAATTACCGCACAAAAAAGAAAAATTAATTTAGAAATTTCAAAACTAACTCAGAAGGCAGCCCAAGAATTTAGAAAAAAAATAATTTCACTATCCACATTATATCCGTATGACACTTTAAGGGATAAACTAATTGCAATGACCTGTATCTCTCGAGAGAAGAAACTGTCCCAACTTCTCAATGAGAAACTCATATGAGACAGCAAACCATCGCAATTTTTACGCCATCTACATCGCTTAGCCAGAGAAAGCACAGACGACAGTTTAGTGCAACATGTGTTTCTCTAGGGCCTGCCTCCTACTTTTCATACGGTCTTAATCTTCGTAGGGAGGGATACACCCATAGAGAAGTTGGTGGAGATCGCCGATAGCGGATGTAACTTCAACCCACATGATGTCAGTGGCTGGCATCCAGAATTCGGAGTCAGACCACTTGGGTAAAATTTTAGATGCACAAAAAAGATTAGAAACAAAAACAGATGAATTAATCAGAAGAATGGATAAATTGATACGACCACGTGCCACAAGTAGAGATCGTTTCTCCCGTCATTCAATGGAAATGAGTAAGGAACCCCTCCGTGTCAGTTACACGGGAAGTATGGGGATAAAGCTTATCACTGCTCATTACAAGTTGAACCAGGAAAAAGGATAAAGCTGAAAACTGAACGCGACCCTGTGCGGCAATGTGGCAGAAGTCTGTCGCCTATTACTTGTCTGACGACACCACTAGTATCCATTTTATGGTGGATAATAGCACACAAATTTCGATAATACCTACTAATAAAGAGGACAGGTTAAAGTTTTGGAGAAAATGGAAACAAAAAGGAAACTATAACTAAACATTAGTAGGCAACAGTTGAGGTTTCTGAGGCATATAATGAAGAAGGAGGGCTTGGAAAATCTGATACTCATGGGACAGAAGTTAAGAGCGACAAAGAAAGACAACGCATAACATACTTAATGAGCTTAAGTAGGTAGATGATGGACGGAGAGGTAACAGAAAGACAATCTATAAAGGGCTACAAGGAACAGGAAGTTGTGGAGAGCCATGAAATGAAGAAGAATAAAAACTGTTACTAAGTTATTTGATGTTGAAATCAGTTTTTTCTTTTTTTATTTAAGTCTCTAAACATTTACTTGATATGAAGATAGGCAAATATTGATCATTTTTATTTGAGTCTGCAAATATTGATTTGGTTTCGTAATGTATAAATATCAGTTATTTGTAGTTGAGTCTCTAAGCATTTACTTAATAGGTGACCTCTTTTTGGGGGTCTTGTTCCCATTGCTGAGGATGTAATCAATGTATTCTCAACTCCAATGACAGTCTCTTTATAACATTATAAACATGCTCTAAATCTGTCAACTTTTCAGAACACCGCATTCTTAGCTGTTCAGTTAGTCCTGCAGTTTAAATGCTGTGTAAGATTGATAGATGTATATTCATTATTCTATGTATACTTTATCCAACTCCAAGTCTAAGAAATACTGTGTTCTGTGAAGGCTAAACATCACTCACATTTCATGACATGTTAGATGTGGTAAATTCTGGCAAACCTCTTGAGAAAATTATCAATGAATTTAATATGAGAAATATTCTGTTTCAAATAGTTGTAATGCTTTAAAGATGCAAGCTATACATGATTAGTAGGTCAGAGGTGCATTATTGATTTATGTTATCTCTGTTGTTTTGGCAAACTGGATTATCTGGAACTGTCGTGGAGTTAATCAGAAAATCATTCATTAACTGTAGTTTGTCATTTTCATTTAATTTTATTAGATTTTATTGATCAATGATTCATTTTTTTTAATTTTTTTGTGTAAATTTAATGATTTTTTTACTATAAATTTGTTTTAAATTTTAATTTTCACTTATTGTTTTTACCATTATTATTTAATAATTAAAATTATTTTCATTCTTATTTAATTATATTTTTTAATTATAAATGATTGTTCTAATATTTGTTATCATTTATAACAAGTCAGCATTAATAATACGACCTTGTTAAAAATGACATTAGACCATTAAACCCAGTCATACTAGTTTACTGCAGTGATATTTTGGCATCTAATCAGTGGTAATGGCAGTTACCTCAATTTTAGAGTAACAAATGATAAAACATGTGACACAGAAATCAAAAATACAAAGGGGTGACTAGATGTACTTTCCAGAAACTAAGCAAGAAATAGAAAAATCTCTTTAGAAACAAAGAAAAGTGCACTGAACTGCTATTTAATAATGAATTGAATATGGCAGTGAAAGCTGGACAATCTCTTCAGAGAAGAAGAGGAGACTTGAAATAATAGAGATATGGATTCACCAACAAATGCTGAGAATACCATGGGCTTGTGGGAAGTTGAGGAGGTGAAAATTTGGCGTTGTAAAACTATTCAATTTGTCCACAAATAAAAGAAATGGAGAAAGTAGAGAGTGAAATTCGAAAATATTTATATTCCAATTTGTTGTTTTACAAAAATTGTTTCTTTTTTTTTTTTTTTTTCTCTCAAGTTTCTACTTATGAAGACTGTTTTCATATGAAAGGGAATGGATTATACACAGGAAGAGTTCTTAATGACTCCTCTTACTGCTTTGACTTGAACTGTTACTTGAACCGTCTCTTCTTCTTATGAAGACTGTTTTCATATGAAAGGGAATGGATTAGACACAGGAAGAGTTCTTAATGACTCCTCTTACTGCTTTGACTTGAACTGTTACTTGAACCGTCTCTTCTTCTTATGAAGACTGTTTTCATATGAAAGGGAATGAATTAGACACAGGAAGAGTTCTTAATGACTCCTCTTACTGCTTTGACTTGAACTGTTACTTGAACCGTCTCTTCTTCTTATGAAGACTGTTTTCATATGAAAGGGAATGAATTAGACACAGGAAGAGTTCTTAATGACTCCTCTTACTGCTTTGACTTGAACTGTTACTTGAACCGTCTCTTCTTCTTATGAAGACTGTTTTCATATGAAAGGGAATGAATTAGACACAGGAAGAGTTCTTAATGACTCCTCTTACTGCTTTGACTTGAACTGTTACTTGAACCGTCTCTTCTTCTTATGAAGACTGTTTTCATATGAAAGGGAATGAATTAGACACAGGAAGAGTTCTTAATGACTCCTCTTACTGCTTTGACTTGAACTGTTACTTGAACCGTCTCTTCTTCTTATGAAGACTGTTTTCATATGAAAGGGAATGAATTAGACACAGGAAGAGTTCTTAATGACTCCTCTTACTGCTTTGACTTGAACTGTTACTTGAACCGTCTCTTCTTCTTATGAAGACTGTTTTCATATGAAAGGGAATGAATTAGACACAGGAAGAGTTCTTAATGACTCCTCTTACTGCTTTGACTTGAACTGTTACTTGAACCGTCTCTTCTTCTTATGAAGACTGTTTTCATATGAAAGGGAATGAATTAGACACAGGAAGAGTTCTTAATGACTCCTCTTACTGCTTTGACTTGAACTGTTACTTGAACCGTCTCTTCTTCTTATGAAGACTGTTTTCATATGAAAGGGAATGAATTAGACACAGGAAGAGTTCTTAATGACTCCTCTTACTGCTTTGACTTGAACTGTTACTTGAACCGTCTCTTCTTCTTATGAAGACTGTTTTCATATGAAAGGGAATGAATTAGACACAGGAAGAGTTCTTAATGACTCCTCTTACTGCTTTGACTTGAACTGTTACTTGAACCGTCTCTTCTTCTTATGAAGACTGTTTTCATATGAAAGGGAATGGATTAGACACAGGAAGAGTTCTTAATGACTCCTCTTACTGCTTTGACTTGAACTGTTACTTGAACCGTCTCTTCTTCTTATGAAGACTGTTTTCATATGAAAGGGAATGGATTAGACACAGGAAGAGTTCTTAATGACTCCTCTTACTGCTTTGACTTGAACTGTTACTTGAACCGTCTCTTCTTCTTATGAAGACTGTTTTCATATGAAAGGGAATGGATTAGACACAGGAAGAGTTCTTAATGACTCCTCTTACTGCTTTGACTTGAACTGTTACTTGAACCGTCTCTTCTTCTTATGAAGACTGTTTTCATATGAAAGGGAATGGATTAGACACAGGAAGAGTTCATAATGACTTGACTTGAACTGCAACTTGAACTGTCTCTTCTTCTTATGAAGACTGTTGTAATATGAAGGGAATGGATTAGACACAGGAAGAGTTCTTAATGACTCCTCTGTTTTGACTTGAACTGTTATTGAACCTTCTCTTCTTCTTATGAAGACTGTTTTCATATGACAGGGAATAGATTATACACAGGAAGAGTTCTTAATGTCTCCTCTTACTGCTTTGACTTGAACTGTTACTTGAACCTTCTCTTCTTCTTATGAAGAGTGTTTTCATATGAAAGGGAATAGATTAGACACAGGAAGAGTTCTTAATGTCTCCTCTTACTGCTTTGACTTGAACTGCAACTTGACCCGTCTCTTCTTCTTATGAAGACTGTTTTCATACGAAAGTTCTCCACTACCTTAAGAGTTCAAGACCCGGTTAAAGCAGTGGAGAACTTTCAGAAGGAAAATTAGCAGAAGTTAACTGACATCCATCAAACATGGCACGTGGAACTAGAACAGTCTACCTCAGTGATCGAAATAAAGGGTTCAGTTCGAAATTCCAACCACCTGAAGAAGGCTGGAGCGTACAACGGCCGAAACGTTGTGATAAATATGGCGACAAAGATGAGAACAATAGTCCGAATAATGTAAATACTATATATATATATATATATATATATATATATATATGAGTTTCATTGTATAGTAGTAATGGTAGTAGAGATTTCAGTTGCATAGTAGCCTTGACTGCTGCTGTTAATCACATAGGTGACAAGGGTTTGATGCTGTCTTCAGTTGTCAGTGTCGAGCTTGGCAAGTTCCAGGCCAAAATGGGTGTGGAACAGGCAAATGATCACAAAGTTGAATTGACGGTGCTTTATATAGTGTTGGAGTGGCTTGAAAATTATCTATTGGTATAAACTGTGTAGATCTTTACTAATTGGTCAGAAAATATTTTTATGAATTTTTAATTATTATTGTCTCAGAATTGGATTTATGGATGCAGCCTAAAATCAAGTCGTTTTTTTGTCCTTTGGCTGTTGAAATGATCACTTAAGTTTTCATTGAAGAGTAGGAATTCTAGCAGATCTAATAGATTCAACACAAGACATTATTTTATCACTATCAATACATCTCTCTTTCATGAACTACAGTTAATACATTGAGTATGCAAATATATATAGACTTTGTAAGGTTACAAAATTTTAGTATTGTAGTAAAAACGGGCAGTGAAACCTGGATATAAGAGAGATTTTCTCTGGTCCCAAATTAGAGCCTGTGTTAATGTATATAAATTATACCAAACCCGGATATAAGAGAAACTCAGATATAAGAGACTTCTTCTCCCGTCCCGACAACTCTCTTATATCCGGGTTACACTGTATTAAAAAATTTAATAATGAAATGAAGAGTGTAACAGCTGCTGAAGAGCCCGGTATATGCGTCACCAGGTTTAAAAACTTTGTTATTTAATAGTAATATGGTAGCAGTAGTAACAGTGTTAAAATTATGAGAATAATTTTTAATATTCCATAAAAATAGATATTTCTCACATATATACATACACGTGTTTAGCTGTCATTTTTGCGAGTCTGCTATGACATGACAATTTAGGGGTAAGAAAGCTACTTGTTTCTTTTTATTATTTACTGCTTGTCTATGAGGCAACAAGGTAAATATCTTCTCCCTACTAAGCCTAAAATTATCCTCTAAGACACCATGTGTCCCTTTTATCATTTCTTTGAATTGGTTCCAAATTAATGTTTCTGTTTGGGAAGTTTTTTCTTTCTTTATGTATTTCTTTGAAATATATTTTATTTGTCCATTTCCCCTTTTGAGAGATATGTTTGTTATTTGTTTCAAGTTTTCAGTGTGCATTTCCTAAATAAAAGGATAATATCAGACCTTATTTTTTGAAACTAGTAAGGTTACTGTAGATCATTGCTTTCTCGTGGGAAGTGCTACTTTTTCAAGGATGTGGCTGTTAACATTTATCATATATTTGTGTGTGTGCGTGTGTGTGTTTTGGTGCAACTTCTGAGTGTCTCCTACCATGTGACTCCTTAGGATTAAAGAAATTAATACATGTTATTTTTGTACTGTTGGTGAGGCAACACCGTAAATATTTATGGTACCGTGTGTCTGTTTCTCATTTCCTTGACTTCCTTCCAAATTTGTGTTGTTTCTGTTTGAAAAGTGTTTACTTTGTGTATTTCTTTGAAATATATTTGATTTGTCCATTTCGCCTTTTGAGAAATATATTTGTTATACCATCGTTGCCCAGGTGTACATGGCTGCAATTGTACAAACGCACACTCCTGTATACCAATGTCTGCCTGCGTCCCCGCATGCATGCATCATCCGTTGGTATTCTAAGCTAAGGAATTCCACCGATAAAACCTTGTGTGGTCGTTACTCGAGGTTAAATTGTTTCAATGTTTTAGATATTCAGTAAATTTCCTATGGCCGTAATAACTTTCAAATAGTATGTCATTGTTCACAAATCTAATAATAAAACAAAAACAGGGATGAAGTGTCAGAGCTTGATTCAACTGCACGTGAAAACACATGAACGCCCCTCACCTTTTTCGCACGTTTATTGTAAAGCTGGGGTTAATAAGATGTTCTTCGGGAATTTCCCCTTTTAACGCTTCAATAATCCTTTGCAAACAATCTTTGCATCAAAGGTTGTTCGAATGCCAATTTAGGGTGGAATCATATGAAGAAACTATTGGCTAGATGGCAAAAGCCGATTTGGGACCTAGTTTGTCGCAAGTTTCGTCCATCTAACTGAAATAATCTAAACCAAACATTCACGCAAGACAATTTGTGTGTCATATGTAATTTGCATGGCAAATTTGGAAAGCATCGGATGAAAAACCAAGTAGTTATGGCCAAAAAACGGCCTTTTTGAGCAGTTTTTCGTGGTTTTTCGTTATACGTGGGGAAGCGAGCAGGACTAAAACCATACTATCTTATTTCTTGCACGATCGCAATTTTTTGCGACATGCTTGAAGATAATTGGATAAAAAATGAATTTGTTCAAGTTTTTATTTTAAGTAGTACGAAAAACCAGATTTTTTCACATTTTTTGCAATGTGAAGCCAATGTCACGGGAAAACTATCAAGCACTCTACATAGACGTTGTAAAATGAGCTGATGTTTTGCAAAGAACTTCAGCTCATCCAGTAAAAATTTTGTTTGCGTGTAACTTTGCATTTGTTTTTGCAAAAACTTGTACCCCTCTTCTGTTGTTTTTTTTTTTGGGGGGGGGGGTTCTAACACCCCCCCCCCAAAAAAAAAAAGAGAAAAGTTAGGCCTGGAGATTGAAAAGTTGGTATTGACCTATCTTGGTAAATTTGCAACATGTGTGTACAATTTCATCGAAATCGGTCGAGAAATGTAGACGCGCTATTTAATAGCGCGCACACAGACATCTTCTGTTTTATAGATATAGATTTATTTATAGTTTTTACTGTGTATTTCCTAGATAAAAGGATAACACCAGTATGAAGCGTGAACCTTATTTATTGAAAACAGCGTTTAGTTACAAAAACCAAGGAAAAAGTAAGATTAACAGTAAATCGGTAAAACAAAGAAAAAGGATAAATGAAATGCTGACTGTTTAGCGTTCTTATTCTTTATTGCTTGCTTGAAGAATAAGAAATGTGTGATTAAAAAGGAATATATATATATATATATATATATATATATATATATATATATATATATATATAAAGAAAAAAATAGGTTTAAGGTATACTATATATACACTATATATGGGTAAATGTGCTCAATATAAGGGGATAGAGCGTATGTAAATATAAAAGTGGCCAGAAGTTTGCTTTCAACCATAAAACAAACTGTCACTGATCAGTGTAGACTGCAGTGTCTACTTTTGTTTTATTTTATCATATATATATATATATATATATATATATATATATGTGTGTGTGTTAAAAATATCTGGAAGAAAAAGCTTAACCAGCGTTGTCAGCAATAGCTCCAGCTAGCCAGCCATCATCATCATTTCCAGCTTGGCATCAGCCTTCGGTACCTGCCATTTCCAACTCATGTGGGTCCAGCCATCCTTGCCAACGATATGCAATAAACTCTCCTTTTCTGGACAACGCTCTTCAGCGACCATGAAATCGTCCTTCTTAAAACAACTCTCTCTTACGACTCCCAAAACTGTCCTTTTCGGGACAACGCTATTCTGACATTCTACATGAACTTGCAGAGTTACTTTTTGCCTCGTGCACTGTACAATTATTTTTGTTTATGCATTTTCTTTAACAAAAATAAACTTGCTATATATATATATATATATATATATATATATATATATATATATATATATAGTCTATTTATTTTAAGTTCCTTTCATATTGTCTGATAAGCTTAATAACATTATCATTGAAAGACGAAAGGAAATCACCATATTGATACATGTTTAAAAAATAAAACAGATTTTTACAGTGAACTAAAGAATATAAAACAAGCACTTATTAATAATAGCTTTCCAGACTATATAGTTGATGAACAAATAAAATGCTTTCTTAGAAGTCTTAATACTAAGCAAATAGAACATAATACTGCTTCAACTAATTCCAAACATATTAATCTCTTATATCGTAGTCAAATGCATACTAATTATAAACAAGATGAAAATATACTAAAAACATTAGTACATACTAATATATCTACATCAGATCCTAGCGAAAAAAATTAAGTTAATCATATACTACACTAAATCTAGTATATCCAACTTAATTGTTCGCAAGGATTCTTCCTCGCTCCCCGTTAGTGATTTGCAAAATCCAACATAATTTACAAATTCAAGTGCCCTTTGGGAGATTGTATCTTCAATGGATTAAATAATATTTATGTTGGTCACACCACAAACTCGCTTTCACAACGCTTGACTCTACATTTGAATGATAACTCTAATATTTTTAGGCATTTAAAACAACATGCCTGGCCGCGTACACAATTCCAGAAAATCCTTGTTGAAAACACAACTATATTTAAACATGAACACAATAAACAAAAACTAAAAATTCTTGAAGCTATATACATAAATCAGTTGAAACCTAACCTGAACAAAATAAACTATGAAATCTCCACAAACATTCTTAAATGCCTATAACTGATAACAGAAGCCATTGGTTTATACCAACGGCTTCCCATACTTAATACTTCTCGTTTTCACTCTCGCGTGGTCATGTGTGATGTCACGAGCTGCGACGCGATTTTCGCTTTCGTGTCTCGTATACACTAGTTAGTCGTTGTTTTGAAATTTTTATGCAACAAAAACAGACTGTCATTATTGTTCCGTGTATTGGTTGATATATTGAAAAGTAATTGTCATCTTTGATAATGGCTGATGTAAGCCGAAAGCTTAGATTGGATTTAAACACGTATCAATATGGTGATTTCCTTTCGCCCTTCAATGATAATATTATTAAGTTTATCAGACAATATGAAAGGAACTTACTTAAAATAAATAGACAAAACTTGTCTATATTATTTAATGAAACATGCATCAATATATATATATATATATATATATATATATATATATACTGAAGGCTTCGTTTTGTCTATTGTAGTCTTGCATCATTCAATATCTGTTTGCTGGTTAATATACCACTCGCAATATAATCCATTTTTCTTTGGGACCCCCCACCTATTTTAATCAACGTGGACGCAGTTTGGGAATATTATGATGATCAAGTAATGATCACTACAGATACAAATGTCAGTAATAAATATTGTGAGTACTTATTATTGGTTTGGTAGTATTTCAATTTGTTCTCTTTGTTCTTCATTCCATTATTATGTTTCCTTTTTTTTAATATATCTGTTTTTACTGCAATATTATGAATGACGAAGTGGAAAAAAATCTGTAATACGTTTTGTCCTCAAGCTGGACTTGAAAATAATGTTTTTGCTGATAGAATCATATATGTGTAAGAAGTGGAGGGGAGAGATATAAAAATTCAAGCACCAGTTATAATTATACACTTATTGGAAACAATGAAAACTTTGGAATGCTGAAAATTTTCAGTTTGATTTTTTAAGATTTAACTTATTTTGTTTTGTATCAAGTTTCTTAATATTTTGGAAGTAGTTGTAATAAATTTTATGTTAAACCTCTTTCCAATTCTAGTTATAGTTTTGGTAGGTAGACAATGGATTTGCTAGAATGGTTCATTCCTCTATTTTAGAATATTTGGTCAGTGTTCTCTTTCACGCTGAATATGAAACAATTAGGGTATTGGAAGAACTTAA
Source organism: Acanthosepion lycidas (assembly GCA_963932145.1). Taxonomy (NCBI): domain Eukaryota; kingdom Metazoa; phylum Mollusca; class Cephalopoda; order Sepiida; family Sepiidae; genus Acanthosepion; species Acanthosepion lycidas. Next base: position 19,475,505 of record OZ010597.1, read on the forward strand.
AGGTATTTTCAATGAATTTCTCATGTAATTATCAAGGGGATACAAATTCTAAGTTCTCTTAAATAGAATCCAATAATTATTCCAAATTTTATTTTGTTGTTATGGTGAGAATAGAAATTTATGAGGCCATTTTACAATATGTATATAGTATATGTATGAACATTTTCACGACTGAGATTAAGTTTTGCTTCTTATTCTTTTGTATATTGATAAAATAAATATTTCCTTTTGTTGTCCATATCTACACTCTTTGTTCTTGGCCTAGTGTGGCACAAGGCGAAAAACTATAATAAGGGTACGTGTGTATTACTAGTGAAAACGAAAACTCCATAAGATGACTGCATTAATTCTTTATAGATTTTGTATATTAAGAACATTTTGTGATCTTATTCTCTAAGCCATGTTTGTTTTCAGAAATTGCCCTCCCTTTGTTGCGAAATAGTCAATACATTTAGTCTATAAAATGCGTATGCAAATGTAACAATATTATGGGACAGAAGTAGTAATTCTTAATTTTTATATTTTTATTTATTCATTTTTTCTTTTTTTATAAGTTTGTTTTTTGGCTTCGTTAGATCCTCATTAATCAGTTTTTTATGAAATGTATTTTCAAATGACTTATTTCCAATTGAAAACTTCCTGAACCAATTTTGAGTAATATGGCCTCTAACTTTGCCTTCAAACACTGTCCATGTTCCATAAGTTGCTTTTAATCCAAGTTTTAAATTCATGCAATCAACAAAGTCTTTCAAACAACTTTTAGGCAGTCATGTTGTTTTCACTCGTAACTACTGTAGATAAACAATCCTGCAAATGTATTCTTTCTTTTATTCTTATTCTAATTATTTTTAAGATTTTTGCTGACCAGAATAATAAACTTATTTTCTTTTCCTTTTTTTTTTTTTTGTAGGTAAGTGAAAAACACTTCTAATTCCCTGAACCAATCAACTAATCAAGCATGCACTTTTAAAATGTATATAAAAGGTAAGTTATTATTTCTAACATAAAAGATCTCCATGAATATGACACTCAAAATATTAGTTCATTTGGTTTGATCAAGAATATCTATGTTTATTTTCTCTTATCCTTGATGATCAAGTAATAATGATTGTAGGTAACAGCGTTAGTAATAAGTATTGTGTAATCAAGTATTTACTATTACAATTATTGTTATTGGTAATGACTTGAGAATTATTTTTATTTTTTTCATTTTTAAATGAATCATCGACACTTTTAATACCAGTTCTCTTTGGGGTGCATACGATCATGTCTCTCCACAGTTTCCTTACTTTTTCTGCAAATCGTCGTGGTTTCTCGTCGCCTTATCCATGGTTTTTAATTCACAGTAGCCATTCTCCTACGCTAGTTGCTGCCCATAAATAGAGGGGTCAGTCTACACTGTTATTTTTAGCCTATAGCTGGAGAAAGAGAAGAGAGACATTCTTACATTTTCCGAAACATTTGTGCGAAAGTGAATGCAACATATTAAGTGGGAATTTGAACTCGAATCCTTTATCCAACTTCCCACAGCAATAAGTACTACGTAGGATACACAATACTCACAACTATTACAAACTCAATAAATCGTATTTACTAATGTTGCTTTTTAGTTTGTCGACATTTATCTTTTTATTCCCTCCGTTATTATCTATGCTAAGATTGTGTTAGTATGGCACAAGGCCAAAAATGTGGGGTACCCAGAAAGAATTTAACTCATTGCAATAATAATGGGCTGTGGGACTCGCTCACTAGCCACTAATCTATATTGCTATAATAGACGTTACTATTCTTTCGCTATTTTTCTACCTCGGTCTGTTGTTCCCTCCATTGTCTGCCTCACTCTGCCGTTCCCTCCCTGGCTTGCCTCACTCTGCCGTTTCCTCCCTGGCCTCCCTCTCTCTGCCGTTCCCTCCCTGGCCTACCTCTCTCTGCCGTTCCCTCCCTGGTCTACTTCTCTCTGCCGTTCCCTCCCTGGCCTACTTCTCTCTGCCGTCCCCGTCCTGGTCTACTTCTCTCTGCCGTTCCCTCTCTGGTCTACTTCTCTCTGCCGCTCCCTCCCTGGTCTACTTCTCTCTGCCGCTCCCTCCCTGGTCTACCTCTCTCTGCCGTTCCCTCCCTGGTCTACCTCACTCTGCCGTCCCCTCCCTGGTCTACCTCACTCTGCCGTTCCCTCCCTGGTCTACTTCTCTCTGCCGTTCCCTCCCTGGTCTACTTCTCTCTGCCGTTCCCTCCCTGGTCTACTTCTCTCTGCCGTTCCCTCCCTGGTCTACTTCTCTCCGCCGTTCACTTTTGTTCGCCTGACTCAGCTGTTCAACCCCTTGTGCGCCTTACTTCACTGTTTCCCTTTGTCCACCTCTCTCTGCTGTCCCCCTTGTCCACCTCTCTCTGCTGTCCCCCTTGTCTACAGTTCACCATTTTCACGAGCTCAGTTATTTTACTTAATGTGTTAGCTGATGTGTGGCACCTTCTGTTCTTCGGGTCGTTGGTAGTCATAGCTCTCCACAGCTTCTTATTGTTTTAAGTTTTATGCAATATTTGTTTCCTTACTTACCCTTCCAGTACCTGTTCTGTCACTTATTTACACAAGCTCGTTTCCCTCTTCAAACTTGCCTGTGAGTGTCAGATTCTCCAAGCTATCTTTTCTCATTATGTATGACAGAAATTTCAAATGTCTCTTTCTAAGTCCAAACGTCCTTTTTGTTTCCATTTTCCTTAAAACTTACTCATTGCTCACTTGTCCCGTCCGTGATATTCTCAGCATCCTTCTGTAGAACTACATCACTGTTGCCTCAAGACACTTCTTCATCTTTGAGGAAATTATCCAGCATTCATATAGAAGGATTGATATTAAATAGCAAGCCATCACTCTTTTCTTTGTTTCTAATGAAATTTTTAATACTTTGTTTAGCTTTTGAAATTCACCTTTCACTCTTCCAATGGACTTTCAGGTTTCGGAATCACATTTTCTATCGTCTGTTAAAATACTTGGCAGACAATTAAGTTTCTCTAATTGCAACATTTTGACGCCTTTAATTCGTCGCGCTCACATTTTGGGCTCTCCCTCTTGCTAATGACCAGACATTCTGTCTTACAATTCATAGTTAGTCCTTTCTTCTTGCTTTCTTTTACTTTATTCAGGAGTTTCTCCAGTTTTCTTTCTGGGTCTGCCTTCAACACAGTGTCATCTTTATCTTTTAAAACTATGACTGTATTGATGCATGCGATTTTTTATACAGTTGTGATGTGCTATTAAAAGTGATTAGATCATAACAATGTTGACCACAAAAGAATGTCGGTCAAACAAAATAAACCACCACTGATCATATAAAAGGTCGGTTTTCATTGTATAGGGTGATACTGGAAAAGGTTTTCTACAGTAGGCTCTTTCTTGAGAAGTAAATGATTGATTTGAATCAGTACTGTTCCCAATTAGATAAACTGATGTAAATTTGATTAAGCTAGTTGATTTTACATGTCAATTCTTGTTGAGTCATTTAATATCGAATTTTGTACGGTGGCATCCTATATCGAGAAAATTGTTGGAAACGTTTATTCGAAAACATTTATTCGAATTTTAAATTGATTGAATGAAAATTAATCGAAAGGACAATTATAATAAATAATAATTATTCGAAATACCTATGTTTGAAATACATATGTGATCTTGCTTGAGAGAGTTTGTTGAAGTTAACTCCTTCTTAATTGTCCAAATTGTTCAAACACTGGGCGATTTCTTGCCTCATTCTCTTTTTCATTTCTTCATTTTCAGCAAACACATCTACAATGTAAGCTCTTGCAGAAGATTGCGTCCCATTTGTGGGAGACACCATAAACATTATATACACATACACGCACGTACGAACATTCACCAAAATGCAAACTCCTTACGTTCACACACAGATGTTAATGTCTATGTCCATTGTAAACTTTGTTGGTTGATACATATATTTGTTGATATATATATATAGGTCTTGTTGGTTTTCTTTACACTTCTTTATAGTGAATTCAATCTCTGAGTCCGCCATGTTCTTGTAGTGGACCTTCTAGCAGGAATAAACGCACGTGTTCCTAATTTAACAACACGTAAACCCACGGTCCGCTACAAGTTAATGCTGATTTACCTAGAACTAATAACGCACTTGAATGATGACATAGGGCTTTTTTGAAGCAAATGTCATCCCATCATCTCACAATATGGAAATTCTTAGACGCTCTTAAAAGAGAAAAGGACTTGCAAGAAATTCATATTGCAAAAGTAAGAACAGGTTGCCAAAGTATCAAGAACGCCAATATCGCAACATAAATGGAAAACGAAAAAATTAGTGGCATCTTTTAACGAGTACTATTCAATAGTTGACTATTTGCATGCAGATTATAAGGATTTTTCTTACTAAATTGTTTTATTAACGGTATTTGTATTTCGAATAATTATCATTTGTGTATTTCTTTGTTTAATTTTTACATCAAAGAATTTTCCATTTTAAATAATTATCATTTAGAATAATTGTCCTTTCAGTTCGTTTTCACTCGAACAATTTACAATTCGAATAAATATTTTTCGAACAATCTATATCTATAAAAGGCTAGATGTGTGTGTGTAACGAATGCACGGCCGCAATTTTCGACGGATTTGCACCAAAATTTACGTGCACATGCTCCAAGTTAGCGGGAAGGCTGACTTTGCATTTCCCAACTCCCATCGATAGTGGAAACAATCGATTTTTCATGCTTCTACGGCACCTTTCATGTAGTTTGCGACCATTTTCTACTGGCCAGAGTGAGAGCCTATAGCTGGCTGCCACGAATAGGCAGGGAGATTCTATTGGCCAGCGTGAGAGCCAACAGCTGACTGACACGAATGTTAACTAGCATGCTAGAATGCAAAAAAAAAATCGATAGCTGCATTCGTCACAAGTGGGAAAAATTTAAATCTGTATGGCACTTTACTCCAATTGGCTCATTCGCTTGCTTAAACTCAACGTTGATTCTGATTCCGCAGAACTGGGTTGGGTGTGAAAAAGTATTTGTTGTTAACATTCTTTTTTTCATTCGGTTTTTCCAATTACGAGTCCTTTTTTAAAGCTGATCGTTTTGTGTTCATTTTGTTTAGTTCTTTTTTCGTAACAGATTTAATGTTTAGTATAGTTTGGTTGGTTGGTTGGGTTTTATAGCATATCAACCACTGTGGGTCATTTAATGCCAAATTAAGGTAGGTATGTATATATATCTATATATATATATATATATATATATATACAGTACTATCAAACATATAGCTGGCAACATTATTTTTTCAAAAATACGTATAGCTGACAACATTATTTTTTCCAAAATACGTATAGCTCGCAACATTGTTGTTTCAAAAAACGCATAGCTAGCAACATCATTTTTAAAAAAAAAAAAAAAACGTATAGCTGGCAACATTATTGTTTCAAAAATGTATAGCTGGCAACATTATTGTTTCAAAAACGTATAGCTGGCAACATTATTTTTCCGAAAACATTATCTGAGGCCTTGTTGTTGGACGTAGTTTATCGTCATACCCAGGACGCGGATGTAGTTTATGTTTAGTATAGAGCTTAGAAAAAATTCGCAGTGTGAGATAGGCAAGAAGTAAGGCAGGTAGCAACATCAAAGGGCACTCCTTTAAAGGCAAGGAAGGGCAAAAATATTTTAAGTGATAGCGATTCCTGTATGAGTCGTACGATTTTTTAATCAAGCACGGGCAACGCCGGGCCATGCTGTTAATGTTCACATAATCGGGGCACCCAAACCGTCAACCAGGCAAGCCTCGCTAACAAATTATCCAACGCCAAGAAGCCTGAGTTGATGAAAAGCGCATGGAATTAGATGAGAAAATGGGTGTAATATTTAATCAGAATAACGATATATTGCAGAATTTTGTGATCAAGAAAACCTTTTACAACGAGACTGGGAAATTGTTTTACTTATCCATTATATTTAGCAAATAATACACCTTCGAATTACTATACAGAATTCTCATAAATTAAAATTTCAATTTCTTGGAAGACAGCATAAGTCACCGACGAACAGTTCTGTGTTCAGAAAGACAAAAAGAAATGTCCTTGACAGAATATAATTATAAAATTGCCTAAAATATGGCAGAATAAAGTGGAACGTGACAGTAAATATTTTATTCAATAAAGTTAATGTGAAAAAAATGTATTTTATTCTGACTTCATACATTGAAAGTACCAAAAAGGTTACCCAGTATCTCCTGCAATTTATATATGTGTTTTGTGCATAGAATAGATACGGGAGATTTTTTTTTTTAAATTTGATTTTATAAGAAGTACCAAAGAATATATTTAATCTGACATTAGAAATCAACAAAGGCATTGTGTTAAAAGTGCCTTCAATTTTTTTTTCTACATATTAAAAAGAAAACAACCAAATACGGTCAAATCTAACGAAGTTTATTCAAAACTGAGACAGATGTCCAGTGCCATCAGCAAAAATGTTTATTCAAACATTGATGAGAAGATTGAATTATATTTTTTTTTTTCTCGGAGGAGATTGAGAAACCCAAGAATTACAATAGAACCCTGATCATGTATATTTGGTGTTATTTATTTTTCATGTCGCATTGCCGAATGTTACATTTTTTTTTAATACCTGATCTTTCTGCAGTTTTTCTCTCCAATTTCTCCAATCTCTCCCTGAAAGAAATAATCACCATTTTTTAGTAATGACCAAAATCTGTACTAATTCAAAGATTCTTACGAATTTTGCGCAGTGCACATACTTACACACTGGGCACTGACAGTCTGTATTGAAGAATAAGATTTACGGTGCTTGTTTTTTGTTTATTGGTGGGTTTTGTTGGATGCTTTTAGTGTTTTGTGTGTTGTTTTAAACACGCGTTTTACCACCATATTTTCTATACTCTCGTTTTAAGCTTGTCATCACATTCATTTGACTGTGCTTATTGTCTTACTCTTTTTTTGTGGCGTTCATTCATTCAATTCAACATTATCAATTACCAGAGTTAATGTATTCTACGTCGTTTTTACCACGTTAATGTATTCTAACGTTTTCTGTAAAATTCCTTCATTTATTCGTTTATTTATGCTATTTCCTTTAGCTTCGTTCATTTTATTTTTTATTACGTTCATTTATTCTATATTTTTCTTTGACTCTCGTTATTTTATTCCATTTGAATTTAACGTTTATTTATTCTACGTTTTCTATTTCATTCGTCCATTTGTATTGTTTTCCTTTGACTCTCGTTCATTTATTCTACGTTTTCTATTTCATTCGTCCATTTGTATTGTTTTCCTTTGACTCTCGTTCATTTATTCTACGTTTTCTATTTCATTCGTCCATTTCTATTGTTTTCCTTTGACTCTCGTTCATTTATTCTACGTTTTCTATTTCATTCGTCCATTTCTATTGTTTTCCTTTGACTCTCGTTCATTTATTCTACGTTTTCTATTTCATTCGTCCATTTCTATTGTTTTCCTTTGACTCTCGTTCATTTATTCTACGTTTTCTATTTCATTCGTCCATTTGTATTGTTTTCCTTTGACTCTCGGTCATTTATTCTACGTTTTCTATTTCATTCGTCCATTTCTATTGTTTTCCTTTGACTCTCGTTCATTTATTCTACGTTTTCTATTTCATTCGTCCATTTGTATTGTTTTCCTTTGACTCTCGTTCATTTATTCTACGTTTTCTATTTCATTCGTCCATTTGTATTGTTTTCCTTTGACTCTCGTTCATTTATTCTACGTTTTCTATTTCATTCGTCCATTTGTATTGTTTTCCTTTGACTCTCGTTCATTTATTCTACGTTTTCTATTTCATTCGTCCATTTCTATTGTTTTCCTTTGATTCTTGTCCATTTATTCTACCCTTTTCATTTCATACGTCCATTTGTATTGTTTTCCTTTGACTCTCGTTCATTTATTCTACGCTTTCCATTTCATTCGTCCATTTGTATTGTTTTCCTTTGACTCTCGTTCATTTATTCTACGCTTTCTATTTCATTCATCCATTTCTATTGTTTTCCTTTGAATCTCGTTCTTTTATTTTACGCTTTCTATTTCATTCGTCCATATCTATTGTTTTCCTTTTATTCTCGTTCGTTTATTCAACGCTTTCCATTTCATTCGTCCATTTGTATTGTTTTCCTTTGACTCTCGTTCATTTATTCTACGCTTTCTATTTCATTCGTCCATTTCTATTGTTTTTCTTTTGAATCTCGTTCATTTATTTTACGCTTTCTATTTCATTCGTCCATATCTATTGTTTTCCTTTGAATCTCGTTCTTTTATTTTACGCTTTCTATTTCATTCGTCCATTTCTATTGTTTTCCTTTTATTCTCGTACGTTTATTCAACGCTTTCCATTTCATTCGTCCATTTTTCCTTTCACACTAGTTCATTTATTCTACGCTTTCTATTTCATTCGTCCATATCTATTGTTTTTCTTTGACTCTCGTTCATTTATTCTACGCTTTCTATTTCATTCATCCATTTCTATTGTTTTCCTTTGACTCTCGTTCATTTATTCTACGCTTTTTATTTCATTCGTCCATTTGTATTGTTTTCCTTTGACTCTCGTTCATTTATTCTACGCTTTCCATTTCATTCGTCCATTTCTATTGTTTTTCTTTTCTTCTCGTTCATTTATTCTACGCTTTCCATTTCATTCTTCCATTTGTATTGTTTTCCTTTGACTCTCGTTCATTTATTCTACGCTTTCCATTTCATTCGTCCATTTGTATTGTTTTCATTTGACTCTCGTTCATTTATTCTACGCTTTCCATTTCATTCGTCCATTTCTATTGTTTTTCTTTTCTTCTCGTTCATTTATTCTACGCTTTCCATTTCATTCGTCCATTTCTATTGTTTTCCTTTTATTCTCGTTCGTATATTCTACGCTTTATATTTCATTCGTCCATATCTATTGTTTTCCTTTTCTTCTCGTTCGTTTCTTCTGCGCTTTCCATTTCATTCGTCCATTTCCAATGTTTTCCTTTGACTCTCGTTCATTTATTCTACGCTTTCTATTTCATTTTTCCATTTGTATTGTTTTCTTTTGACTCTCGTTCATTTATTTTACGCTTTCTATTTCATTCGTCCATATCTATTGTTTTCCTTTTATTCTCGTTCGTTTATTCTACGCTTTTTATTTCATTCGTCCATTTCTATTGTTTTCCTTTGACTCTCGTTCATTTATTCTACGCTTTCTATTTCATTTTTCCATTTGTATTGTTTTCTTTTGACTCTCGTTCATTTATTCTACGCTTTCTATTTCATTCGTCCTTATCTATGGTTTCCTTTTATTCTCGTTCATTTGTTCTACGCTTTCTATTTCATTCGTCCATTTCTATTGTTTTCCTTTGACTCTCGTTCATTTATTCTACGCTTTCTATTTCATTTTTCCATTTGTATTGTTTTCTTTTGACTCTCGTTCATTTATTTTACGCTTTCTATTTCATTCGTCCATATCTATTGTTTTCCTTTTATTCTCGTTCGTTTATTCTACGCTTTTTATTTCATTCGTCCATTTCTATTGTTTTCCTTTGACTCTCGTTCATTTATTCTACGCTTTCTATTTCATTTTTCCATTTGTATTGTTTTCTTTTGACTCTCGTTCATTTATTCTACGCTTTCTATTTCATTCGTCCTTATCTATGGTTTCCTTTTATTCTCGTTCATTTGTTCTACGCTTTCTATTTCATTCGTCCATTTCTATTGTTTTCCTTTGACTCTCGTTCATTTATTCTACGCTTTCTATTTCATTTTTCCATTTGTATTGTTTTCTTTTGACTCTCGTTCATTTATTTTACGCTTTTTATTTCATTCGTCCATTTCTATTGTTTTCCTTTGACTCTCGTTCATTTATTCTACGCTTTCTATTTCATTTTTCCATTTGTATTGTTTTCTTTTGACTCTCGTTCATTTATTCTACGCTTTCTATTTCATTCGTCCTTATCTATGGTTTCCTTTTATTCTCGTTCATTTGTTCTACGCTTTCTATTTCATTCGTCCATTTCTATTGTTTTCCTTTGACTCTCGTTCATTTATTTTACGCTTTCTATTTCATTCATCCATTTCTATTGTTTTCCTTTGACTCTCGTTCATTTATTCTACGCTTTTTATTTCATTCGTCCATTTGTATTGTTTTCCTTTGACTCTCGTTCATTTATTCTAAGCTTTCTATTTCATTCGTCCATATCTATTGTTTTTCTTTTATTCTCGTTCATTTATTCTACGCTTTCTATTTCATTTTTCCATTTGTATTGTTTTCCTTTGACTCTCGTTCATTTATTCTACGCTTTCCATTTCATTCGTCCATTTGTATTGTTTTTCTTTTCTTCTCGTTCATTTATTCTCCGCTTTCCATTTCATTCGTCCATTTCTATTGTTTTCCTTTTATTCTCGTTCGTATATTCTACGCTTTCTATTTCATTCGTCCATTTCTATTGTTTTTCTTTTGAAACTCGTTCATTTATTTTACGCTTTCCATTTCATTCTTCCATTTCTATTGTTTTCCTTTGACTCTCGTTCATTTATTCTACGCTTTCTATTTCATTTTTCCATTTGTATTGTTTTCCTTTTATTCTCGTTCATTTCTTCTACGCTTTCTATTTCATTTTTCCATTTGTATTGTTTTCCTTTGACTCTCGTTCATTTATTCTACGCTTTCCATTTCATTCGTCCATTTGTATTGTTTTTCTTTTCTTCTCGTTCATTTATTCTACGCTTTCCATTTCATTCGTCCATTTCTATTGTTTTCCTTTTATTCTCGTTCATTTATTCTACGCTTTCCATTTCATTCTTCCATTTCTATTGTTTTCCTTTGACTCTCGTTCATTTATTCTACGCTTTCTATTTCATTCGTCCATTTCTATTGTTTTTCTTTTGAAACTCGTTCATTTATTTTACGCTTTCCATTTCATTCTTCCATTTCTATTGTTTTCCTTTGACTCTCGTTCATTTATTCTACGCTTTCCATTTCATTCGTCCATTTGTATTGTTTTCCTTTTATTCTCGTTCATTTATTCTACGCTTTCTATTTCATTTTTCCATTTGTATTGTTTTCCTTTGACTCTCGTTCATTTATTGTACGCTTTCCATTTCATTCGTCCATTTCTATTGATTTTCTTTTATTCTCGTTCATTTATTCTACGCTTTCTATTTCATTCGTCCATATGTATTGTTTTCTTTTGACTCTCGGTCATTTATTCTACGCTTTCTATTTCATTCGTCCATATCTATTGTTTTTCTTTGACTCTCGTTCATTTATTCTACGCTTTCCATTTCATTCGTCCATTTTTCCTTTGACTCTAGTTCATTTATTCTACGCTTTCTAATTCATTCGTCCATTTCTATTGTTTTCCTTTGAATCTCGTTCATTTATTCTACGCTTTCCATTTCATTCGTCCATTTCTATTGTTTTCCTTTGACTCTAGTTCATTTATTCTACGCTTTCTATTTCATTCGTCCATTTCTATTGTTTTCCTTTTCTTCTCGTTCGTTTATTCTAAGCTTTCCATTTCATTCGTCCATTTCTATTGATTTTCTTTTATTCTCGTTCATTTATTCTACTCATCCATTTCCTTCTTCCATTTGTATTGTTTTCCTTTGAATCTCGTTCATTTATTTTACGCTTTCCATTTCATTCGTCCATTTCTATTGTTTTTCTTTTCTTCTCGTTCATTTATTTTACGCTTTCCATTTCATTCGTCCATTTCTATTGTTTTTCTTTTCTTCTCGTTCATTTATTCTACGCTTTCCATTTCATTCGTCCATTTCTATTGTTTTCCTTTTATTCTCGTTCGTATATTCTACGCTTTATATTTCATTCGTCCATATCTATTGTTTTCCTTTTCTTCTCGTTCGTTTCTTCTGCGCTTTCCATTTCATTCTTCCATTTGTATTGTTTTCTTTTGACTCTCGTTCATTTATTCTACGCTTTCTATTTCATTCGTCCTTATCTATGGTTTCCTTTTATTCTCGTTCATTTATTCTACGCTTTTTATTTCATTCGTCTATTTGTATTGTTTTTCTTTTATTCTCGTTCATTTATTCTACGCTTTCTATTTCATTTTTCCATTTGTATTGTTTTCCTTTGACTCTCGTTCATTTATTCTACGCTTTTTATTTCATTCGTCTATTTGTATTGTTTTCCTTTTATTCTCGTTCATTTATTCTACGCTTTCTATTTCATTCATCCATTTCTATTGTTTTCCTTTGACTCTCGTTCATTTATTTTACGCTTTCTATTTCATTCGTCCATATCTATTGTTTTCCTTTTCTTCTCGTTCATTTATTCTACGCTTTCTATTTCATTCATCCATTTCTATTGTTTTCCTTTGACTCTCGTTCATTTATTCTACGCTTTCTATTTCATTCGTCCATATCTATTGTTTTCCTTTTCTTCTTGTTCGTTTATTCTACGCTTTCTATTTCATTTTTCCATTTGTATTGTTTTCTTTTGACTATCGTTCATTTATTCTACGCTTTCTATTTCATTCGTCCATATCTATGGTTTCCTTTTATTCTCGTTCATTTGTTCTACGCTTTCTATTTCATTTTTCCATTTGTATTGTTTTCCTTTGAATCTCGTTCATTTATTTTACGCTTTCTATTTCATAAGTCCATATCTATTGTTTTCCTTTTCTTTTTGTTCGTTTATTCTACGCTTTCCATTTCATTCGTCCATTTCTATTGTTTTTCTTTTATTCTCGTTCATTTATTCTACGCTTTTCATTTCATTCGTCCATTTCTATTGTTTTCCTTTGACTCTCGTCCATTTGTTCTACGCTTTCCATTTCATTCGTCCATATCTATTGTTTTCCTTTTCTTCTTGTTCGTTTATTCTACGCTTTCCATTTCATTCGTCCATTTGTATTGTTTTCCTTTGACTCTCGTTCATTTATTCTACGCTTTCCATTTCATTCGTCTATTTGTATTGTTTTCCTTTTCTTCTCGTACATTTATTCTACGCTTTCCATTTCATTCGTCTATTTGTATTGTTTTCCTTTGACTCTCGTTCATTTATTTTACGCTTTCTATTTCATAAGTCCATATCTATTGTTTTCCTTTGAATCTCGTTCATTTATTTTACGCTTTCTATTTCATAAGTCCATATCTATTGTTTTCCTTTGAATCTCGTTCATTTATTTTACGCTTTCTATTTCATAAGTCCATTTCTATTGTTTTCCTTTGAATCTCGTTCATTTATTTTACGCTTTCTATTTCATAAGTCCATATCTATTGTTTTCCTTTGAATCTCGTTCATTTATTTTACGCTTTCTCTTTCATTCGTCCATTTCTATTGTTTTCCTTTGACTCTCGTTCATTTATTCTACGCTTTCTATTTCATTTTTCCATTTCTATTGTTTTCCTTTGAATCTCGTTCATTTATTTTACGCTTTCTATTTCATTCGTCCATATCTATTGTTTTCCTTTTATTCTCGTTCGTTTATTCTACGCTTTTTATTTCATTCGTCCATTTCTATTGTTTTCCTTTGACTCTCGTTCATTTATTTTACGCTTTCTATTTCATTCGTCCATATCTATTGTTTTCCTTTTATTCTCGTTCATTTATTCCACGTTTTTTATTTCATTCGTCTATTTGTATTGTTTTTCTTTGACTCTCGTTCATTTATTCTACGCTTTCTATTTCATTCGTCCATTTCTATTGTTTTCCTTTGAATCTCGTTCATTTCTTTTACGCTTTCCATTTCATTCGTCCATTTCTATTGTTTTCCTTTGACTCTCGTCCATTTATTCTAAGCTTTTCATTTCATTCGTCTATTTGTATTGTTTTCCTTAGACTCTCTTTCATTTATTCTACTCTTTCTATTTCATTCGTCCATTTCTATTGTTTTCCTTTGAATCTCGTTCATTTATTTTACGCTTTCTATTTCATAAGTCCATATCTATTGTTTTCCTTTGAATCTCGTTCGTTTATTTTACGCTTTCTCTTTCATTCGTCCATATCTATTGTTTTCCTTTTCTTCTCGTTCGTTTATTCTACGCTTTCTATTTCATTCGTCCATATCTATTGTTTTTCCTTTTCTTCTCGTTCGTTTATTCTACGCTTTCTATTTCATTCGTCCATATCTATTGTTTTTCCTTTTCTTCTCGTTCGTTTATTCTACGCTTTCCATTTCATTCTTCCATTTGTATTGTTTTCCTTTGACTCTCGTTCATTTATTCTACGCTTTCTATTTCATTCGTCCATTTCTATTGTTTTTCTTTTATTCTCATTCATTTATTCTACGCTTTTCATTTCATACGTCTATTTGTATTGTTTTCCTTTGACTCTCGTTCATTTATTCTACGCTTTCCATTTCATTTGTCCATTTCTATTGTTTTTCTTTTATTCTCATTCATTTATTCTACGCTTTTCATTTCATACGTCCATTTGTATTGTTTTCCTTTGACTCGTTCATTTATTCTACGCTTTCTATTTCATTCGTCCATATCTATTGTTTTTCCTTTTCTTCTCGTTCGTATATTCTACGCTTTCCATTTCATTCGTCCATTTGTATTGTTTTCCTTTGACTCTCGTCCATTTATTCTACGCTTTTCATTTCATACGTCTATTTGTATTGTTTTCCTTTGAGTCGTTCATTTATTCTACGCTTTCTATTTCATTCGTCCATATCTATTGTTTTTCCTTTTCTTCTCGTTCGTATATTCTACGCTTTCCATTTCATTCGTCCATTTGTATTGTTTTCCTTTGACTCTCGTTCATTCATTCTACGCTTTTCATTTCATTCGTCCATTTGTATTGTTTTTCCTTTTCTTCTCGTTCGTTTATTCTACGCTTTCCATTTCATTCGTCCATTTCTATTGTTTTCCTTTGACTCTCGTCCATTTATTCTACGCTTTTCATTTCATACGTCTATTTGTATTGTTTTCCTTTGAGTCGTTCATTTATTCTACGCTTTCTATTTCATTCGTCCATATCTATTGTTTTTCCTTTTCTTCTCGTTCGTTTATTCTACGCTTTCCATTTCATACGTCTATTTGTATTGTTTTCCTTTGACTCTCGTTCATTTATTCTACGCTTTCCATTTCATTTGTCCATTTCTATTGTTTTTCTTTTATTCTCATTCATTTATTCTACGCTTTTCATTTCATACGTCCATTTGTATTGTTTTCCTTTGACTCTCGTTCATTTATTCTACGCTTTCTATTTCATTCGTCCATATCTATTGTTTTTCCTTTTCTTCTCGTTCGTTTATTCTACGCTTTCTATTTCATTCGTCCATATCTATTGTTTTTCCTTTTCTTCTCGTTCGTATATTCTACGCTTTCCATTTCATTCGTCCATTTGTGTTGTTTTCCTTTGACTCTCGTTCATTCATTCTACGCTTTTCATTTCATTCGTCCATTTGTATTGTTTTCCTTTGACTCTCGTCCATTTATTCTACGCTTTCCATTTCATTCGTCCATTTCTATTGTTTTCCTTTGACTCTCGTTCATTTATTCTACGCTTTCTATTTCATTCGTCCATATCTATTGTTTTCCTTTTCTTCTCGTACATTTATTCTACGCTTTCTATTTCATTCGTTCATTTCTATTGTTTTCATTTTACTCTCGTTCATTTATTTTACTCTTTCCTCGTTGTTTCGTTCTACACATTTCTTTTTTTTACCTCGTTCATGTATTCTAGTTTTTACTTTTACTCTCGTTCATCTATTCTACGCTTTCCATTTAATTCGTAGTTTTTCCTCTTGCTTATTTCATTTACCCTCTTTTTTACTTTTACGTTACCGTTCATTCAAAACTTTCTTTTTATCTCGTTCGTTTATTGAACACTTTTTTTACCTAATGTATCCTCCTTTTACTTTTACTACGCTTTCCTTTTACCTGCATATTTTATTCTACTCTTTGTTTTTACTTCATTTTTCATTTCTTATTATCACCCTTTTTTTACGATTTCATTTTTCACTTTTACTTTGTTTTTTCTGCATTTGTATGCCTTCCTTTCATTTTTCTCCCTCTTCAATTCAGTTTGTATGTTACAAAAATATATGTTTCCTTTTTACGGTATTTTCCCTGTAGCGATGGCATTCTGATATTTCAAGCGTACTCTTTAAGGATTTTTCTCTTTTTTTTTTTTTTTTTTTTTTTTTTTTTTCTTAATTATTTCTATCCCATCGTTAGAAAATTTAAATATCGTTTTGACATGTTATCCTGCCAGTTACAAATGGCTCTTTTACTTTCCCGGATTCAACTTTTTTCAAATATTGTGTTTTTATGCGTGATGTCAGTTTCGCACGTTTCCGATGAGACCGACGGAGCACAAAAGACAAACGACGCTTTTAGATTGGCTTGTGAAAGTCGAAAATATTCAGACATTGGACAATTTATATTTAAAATTTGACTAGAAACCAGCAATGTGCTCTGAAATAATTGAACTTGTAGAGGACCGTGGGGTTAAGATGTAATGAAACGACTTGTGTTTATATTTCCTGCTAGAAGGTCCAGCTACAATAGAATGTTGGACTTGGATTAAGTCCAACTGAAGATAAGGAAGACAAACAAGACCGATATACATAAACAAATATATGTATTAAACAAAACATTTACAATGCAAATAGACAGTTAACATTGTGTTTGTGTGTATATGAACGTTCGTGTGTGTGTGTGTGTGAACGTTTCTAGTGCATGTCTGTAGTGAATGTTCGTACGTACGTGTATGTTGCAAATGTTCTTTAACGTCTGACCATAAGGTCAAGACGACAATTCTCTGGGACTACATGTTGCAACAAGAATAGAGAAGAAAGAGAGAGGCAAAATCGTGTTTGTTATTTATAGGTGATCATTGGATCAGGAATGCTGCGCAGAAAAATCATTCTTCATATGCAGAGAATCTGATTGGTCGATACTGACCAATCAGTGCATCAATTTTGGGGAGACTTCTGGGAGCCGATTCTCTTATACGAAAATATAGCGATTTCAAAATTGTCGCATAAGACAACAGCGTTGATTTCTATCCATTGAATGATTCTTATTGAAATTTGAATTTGGGTATGTATGTATGTGTTTGATGATCATCATCATCACAAACGTTAGGTAAGCATTTAAATTCTTGCTGCTGAGCTTTTACATTTATTTAATTTTTCTTCTTGAAATTCTTTAAAATGAAGAAGAATGTATTTTCTTCTACAGTCCCGTCTATCAATGTCAGAATATTTTTTTCTCAAGCCGAGAATTTTCTCTATCCCTCTCTCTGTCTCTCTCTCACACACACACACACACATATATGCGTATGTGAACATAGTCACCATTCAATGTTGATTCCTGTTAGTTATACGCGCCAATGAAATCTTCAGCCCAAGTGCCACTATCTCTTTTGTAGACAGTATGGAGTTAACTTACACACACACACACATATATATATATATATATATATATATATATATATATATATATATTATTATTGATATCGGCATAAGGAGAGTTGTCTAATTGTTAGTGGCTACATAAATCATATTTCAAAATTAATGTGGTCCTCTTTCATCATTTGATTCCAAATTTTTGAACTCAGAATTCTTAACATTTTTATATTGACAAAAAGATACCAGAAGATTATCACAGCTTACTGGAAGGCAATGGCTGAATTTTAGGATGTTTACGCTGAAGAATATTAAGTTTCTTTATAGTTGACGTTGTGGCAATATCACTTTGCTTGTGGGGTGAAATGATTAAAACATACTTTCTATGCTTCAAAACTGTCATCAGTTATATCCCTTCATTTGCTGCTTCCTAACATTCTCTTTAATGCTGTTCATAATCTGAAATCGCCTTTTCAACAGAAATTTTAGCTCTGTAGAGTGGGCTCGCAAGGAAACATGTAGCATTTATGGAATATTTCTCAAGTGATATAGTTTAACTTTGCCATATCTCCAAGTATTTTTGAAATTATCAAAACACGCACATGTTTAATCATTTACTTTTGGATAGTTGTGGATAGTTGATTTTTCTGCTTCTTTTTGCTTGGAAAGTCATTAAAATCTTGTTGAAATATATATATCAAGTGGATTATGAGGCCCTACAGTATAAAATTCAATCAAATTAACACATTTTGCTATATTTTGCCTGCCTTTTTTTTTTTGGCTCTGAATCCCATTTCGCCATCATTTTTTTTTTTTTTTTTTTAATGTGATTTGACAAAAATTTAAATAAACAAAATATAGGAAAATGGTTCTCGGAAAGATATTTAAAATGTGCTCGGTTCCCTTTATACATTAAATTTATCATTACCCGCTTTTGCCACCATATGCCAGAGAAGGAAATATCAGTTTTGTCATTATATTTATCAGAAAATCATGACCTAGCCTGTATTCCCGGTTTTTTTTTGTTGTTTTTTTTTTAACCTGGGTTCGAATTTCACCATCATCGACAATGACTTCTTGAGACAATCCCCTCGTGCGGCAATGTTAGAGCCCCTGTAAACATTGTGAGTGAAATTAGGCTTCTAATGGTTGCTCAAGTGCTGGTACCGCCAGATTATGTGGGGTCTCTCACAGAAACTGTAACTAAGGTCCACTTAGTATAGTTGTATAAACCACAGGTTGGCTCTGTGAGTGTTGAAGAAACATAAATGTGCCTGAGTGAGCGGCTGCAACAAGGATTGACTAGCCACTCCCAAGATGTCGTCATATATATGTATTTGATGTATATGGGAGGTTAGTATTTATCTAGCCACAATACCTTAACCCCACCAGTTTGGAGTGGAAACGGTTAATATTACCATTAGTATTACAAAGTAACATTAGGCATTCATTGACCGAGTAGCTAGTACTGCTTTTGGTTGAGATTTATAAAATCTTTCTCTTTTGTTTTCAGGAAAATAGGTTTCTCAAGTCTAGTAGCTATTATTGTTATATTGATGAGGGTTTCCTTCCTAACCTATTGTTTGAAGTAGTGTAAAATATCAACATCTTGATTATGTTATTTTCTCTTCGAGTTACCTGTGTTATCCGTTTTAGTTGTTGCTGCTGTTGGTTGTCCTCAAGTGATGTGGTTTCTGCTAGTTGGTACAGTTCTTTGTGGATGGGTGCTATAGACAATGTTCAAAGAAAGATGGTCTTTGGCAAGAATCACAGGTCTCACATGCTCAAAACCATTTTGAACTATTGATCTTAAAAAGTGGTTGTATGCAGCTGACAGATTAGATATTTCTGAATCGGTTTGGCGCCATGCATGGCATCCATATGAAAATCTTGATCTGATAAGGCTATTTAAGAACATGACTCGCGTTTTCAGATTTGATGTTTTGTTTTTGTAACAATTTACAGCGTTGAGTAAAATTACATGTGGCATTTTATTTTTTCCTACATTAAATTTGTTATAACTTGATCGATACACTGAGGTATTTGAAGTATTTAGTAAGTACTAATTCCACATCCAAATATTAAATTAATATTAGATTAGTTGCTTTCGCTGGTTCCCAGACTTCGCGATTTCAAGCGTCCTACGAGGCTGGCATTCCGCTCTCACCCTTTCACTGTTGAAATTGTTAAATGTAGCCGCCTTTTCTACTCCAATAGCTTCATATCTCGCACCTCTCGCTTGTGGAACTTCCTTCCCTATTCCTGTTTCCCTAATAGCTATAATTTCCAACTATTCAAATGTAATGTCAATCGACATCTCCAGTTGCCTTGATCTATCCACTATCCTTCTCCTCATCCTTTCCTCTATCACTCCTACCTGCTCTCGCTCCTAATCCTATGTAACCCCTTGCGTACTAGTGGCTTCCCGCCTTGCTAGGCGGGGGAATGCTTAAAAAAAATGAAGAAATACCTTTTCTATACACTATTGATGTATCTGGCAGGGTAGTTTTCCTTAGACTCTGTAGTCTGCTAATAATTATAACTATCTTAACTCCCTAATACAGTAAATGTAAATGCGCGAGGGAGGTTTTATACGCTATCAAACATGGTATGAGTGAGGCTACGAACTTATTGATTCACCCTTGTATATATTTTCATGCGAATTGGTCCTGTTTTGAGAACTGTTCCGATTCTGTCATATTCAATTCCTGCAGTAGAAAATAAATTAAAATTAGTTTTAAGGTAACCAGGTTCAAGTGCACATCTCTCTTGATTTTTTTTTTCATTCAAAGTGATGCCAGCAATTTAAAAGATTCCTATTTTTCGATTTTACTTTCCTCTTTAAACAAGTCCGTTTTTACTCATTCTGGCATATTTGCCGTCTTCTGCAAAATGGAAGTACCGGGCTTGATGGTAGTACCAGTACCAAAATAAAATACTAAGAAAAGATACCCATGCATTAAAATGGAAATCTGTACACTTCAAAAAATACTTTTATCTAAAATCATTTATTTAATACTTGCATGTCCAGGAAACTGCATTAAAAAAACAAAAAATCCACTAATTGATACGAAAAGTGGACTTAAAATCTTTCAGAAAACTATTGTTAGGTAAGCATTTACATTCTTGTTGCAGAGCTTTTACATTTATTTAATTTTTCTTCTTGAAATTCTTTAAAATGAAGAATCAATGTATTTCCTTCTACAGCACCGTCTATCAATGTCATAATTGAGTTTCAATCAAAATGTATTCTTATAAGATTTTTGGTAAGTATATCTTTGCATGCAAACGAAGGAATACTGAAAAATCTTTTGCATGAACCATTTCCTAAAATCTAACCAAACTGCAGAATATTTTTTCGAAAGACTTCTGTCTCAATCTGAGAATTTTCTCTATCCCTCCCTCTCTCTGTCTGCTGTCTCTCTCTCTCTCTCTCTATATATATATATATATATATATATATAGTGAACATTGAAGTCAACACTCAGAGGCTGTTTCATACTAGACGCAATCGTCAGGCCGCGAGTGTTGAGTTTTTTCTCGATTATTTATACATACGGGTCAGTGGTGACTTGTGGATCATGCTGGTGGTTATTTTGGCGGAAGTGGCTTGTTTATTTACTTATTTATTTGAGTTAATTTATTTTACTTGTTTTTTCTTTATTTTCAATTATTATTTTATATACTTATTTATTCTTTTTGGTTTTCGATGTTTTATTAACGTAGTGAAAAAATTTGGGGATTTGCTTAGGTCGCTTATTTAATTGTTTTGTTCTGGGAAGATAAAGATATTTTTGGATTCTGTAGTCGGGGGCGTATATTTATTTACTCTTTTCAGTTTTTGATGTTTATTAATTACTTCGATATATTATTTTTACTTGTTTTCTTTAATGTGTTTATTTTTTTCAGTATTTACATTATGCGGACTATTGTCCTCATCTTTGTCGCCATATTTCGGCCGTTGTACGCTCCGGCCTTCTTCAGGTGGTTGGAATTTCAAACTGAACACTTTATTTATTTTCCACGTCAGTTATCTCCTGCTAATTTTCCCTCTGAAAGTTCTCCACTGCCTTAACCGGGTATTGAACTCACACTCTTTGGGTCTGTCACTGGATCTAACCAACGCCTTTATCCACTGTGCCATGTGTCCTTGAGGACATCTGGGTATGAATTTCTGGGTATTATAAACCTAATGTTTTCAGCAACCATTTTTACCAGTGCTCATATTGCAATTTTGCTGTTATCATTGCATGTTTTTACCAGAGCTCATATTGCAACTTTGTTATCATTGCTTTTCTCTGGCACTCCTTATTACTGGTTCCCATATTGTATTTATTTCTATGCTTGGTCGGCTCAGGAGATTTTTGTGGCCTAGCATATGTGCTGATTCCTTAAGTTTACGAATTTTCCAGTGGTGTTCCCTGTCTATGATCTCAACATGATCCCCTCGCGTTACAGCTTTCTGGTGTTCTTGAAGCCTTACCTTGAGGGGGCGGCCTGTCTCTCCTTTATATTCCTTTCCGCAGGTGCACGGGATAGCGTACACGCAGTCTTTAGTCATGTTCTCCTGTATGGGGGGGGTCTCACTCGAGAGAGATATCTGCGTAGTGTTGTCAAGCTCTTGAAGGTTGTCCTGATGTTATATGGACCGCAGATCCTTTGTATTTTCTGATAACCCCTTGACATAAGGCAGGCAGACTGTTTTCTGAGTGTTGTTATCCTCTTGTACCCGCCTATCACAGTTTGGGGGGTGGCTCTTGTCATGTACCCAGGGTAGTTGTTACGTTGTAGGGTACTACTTATACTGACCAATTCTTTATCTAACATCTCTGGGTCGCCTCTTATGACTTTTGCTCGGTGTTGTAAGCAACGGACGATCCCTTTCTTTACGCTGTATGGACGGTGGGAGTTGAAATTGGGGTACTGTCCGGTGAATGTTGGTTTACGGTATACGGATGTCTTGAACCCATGCTCTGTTCGAGATATTAGTACATCCAGGAATGGGAGTGTGTTGTTACTCTCTTTCTCCATTGTGAACTGTATCGAAGGTCTTATTGAGTTCACATCGTCCAGTAGAACCTGGACATCTTCCTGGTGTGGCCAGAGTATGAAGGTGTCATCTACGTACCTTAACCATATAGTAGGCTTTAGCGATATAGATTCTAATGCCATTTCTTCAAAGTATTCCATGTATATATTCGCTATTGCTGGTGATAATGGCAAGCCCATTGCTAAGCCCTCATCCTGTCGATATATGTGTGATCCCATTCCGAAGTGTGTTGTTTGTGTACAGAAAGTCAATATCTCCATCAGATTATCTATTGGAATACTGGTCCGTTCTTCTAGGGAAAAGTCAGAGGTCAATTTGTCTCTGACTACTGAGAGTGCCTCCTCCGTGGGGACCTTGGTGAACAAACTCACCACGTCCAAGCTCACCATCTGGTTGGATAGGATGGGAGCATCTTTGATTATTTCCACGAAGTGGGCGGAGTTTCGGACATATGAAGGAGACTTTCCGATCAATGGGTCAATTATATCTACAAGGAAGCGACTCAGAGGGTGGCACACAGAGCCTTGGCAGCTAACAATCGGCCTGAGCGGAATACCGTCTTTGTGAATCTTAGGGAGACCGTATATGTGAGGTAGCTTGGTGTAACGCTGCGATAACTGCCTATACGTCTTTGGTGCGAAGTGATCCTTGTTCTTGATTAGGATCTGTGACAGTTTGCGTTCCGTTTTCATAGTAGGATCCTTTTTCACTTTGCTGTAGCTACCACTGCTAATGAGGTCTTCCAGTTTTCTCGTATACTCTGATTTGTCCATCACTACCATATTTGTCACAACGTTGTGCCAAATATGGCGACAAAGATGAGGACAATAGTCCGCATAATGTAAATACTGTACATAATACCTCATCTCAGAAATATAGACAGACATTTATTTTTTTATTGTTATTCTATTAGGTCTATTCTAACGGCAGTGGTTTGTAATCTTTTCCATGATAATTTTGGTGTGATTTGCGTTTTGTTTTTAATTTCCCAGGTATACTTAAAAAGAATTGTGCTGTTCGCGTATTTACTATTTGTGAAAGATGTTTTGTGTGCAGTTTTTTTGTTTCAGTTACTTCCGTGTATACTTTCTCTTCGTTGTCTGGTGATTTTACCATGGCTTGGTATGTTACGTTGTTTTGTAAGCAATTAAAGTTTAAGGGACATTCGTTCTTTATTCTACAGTTACACGTGGGTTTAATTTGTTCGAGTGATTTGTTGATAGTTTTCCTGTTGTGCTTTTTTTTATTATTTGTGCTATGTTCTCGGTGCAACTGTAGCTGATTTTTACAATGTTTTTGTTGAATATTTTGTGTAGAGTGCTTGATTCCGGGAAGTGTTTGTGTAAAAGTTTGAAGAATATTTTACCTACCTTTGTTTTTACGTTTTTGCTGTACGTAGAGTTGTACCATATGATATTTCTCTTCCTGGTGGACTTTTTTCCGGGGGGTGGGGGCTCCGTGGTGAGTATGTCAGTGTTGCCGGGAACTCACTATCTTTTAGGGCTGTTTCGTAGTCTTTTCTTCATAAGGGCTGTTTCATAGTCTTTTTTTAGCTTCGTTAAATATGGTTTCATTGGAAGAATTGCCGGAAAGCCTGCGGTTAATCGATTTTGGTATCTGTTTGATTATATTGTATATACAATGGTTTTTCTATATGATTTTTACGTGCCTTTTCTTAGGTTGAAGGTAACATCTGGAAAATCTACTTTGTTTAGGTTAGTTTTTATATCTATGTTGAATCCGTTATTTTTGAAAATCTTTATTGCTTTTCTAGTTTTGTCTGTTATATTTTTTAAGATTATGAGACCGGCGTCCCTGTAGAGTCCTGTATCATTTTTATCTATTATTTTGCTTAGTTCATGTAGTAAATATATACCTATGATTTCGCAGGTTTTTTCATGTAGTAAATATATACCTATGATTTCGCAGGTTTTTTGCGCCGTCAAAGCTTCCCATTATAGTGTCAAAGATCCCTTCTTTCTTTACCCATGCGTCTTCATTGTGGAATAGTAGTTATTTGCGGGAATGTTTAATGATATCGAATTCGTTTGTGTTTATTTTTATTTGTTCCTGGGCTAAGGTGATGGCCTTATCTAGCATAGTTTCTGTTATGGGTGGGTAAAATCTTTTCTTTTATGCCTAATTGTATAA
Organism: Acanthosepion lycidas; assembly: GCA_963932145.1. Taxonomy (NCBI): domain Eukaryota; kingdom Metazoa; phylum Mollusca; class Cephalopoda; order Sepiida; family Sepiidae; genus Acanthosepion; species Acanthosepion lycidas. The sequence goes on from OZ010597.1 coordinate 19,500,038, forward strand.
ATTGGCAATTATGTCTGTTATTTAAGTTGTGGAACCAGTTAGTAGTTGCTTTTGTGTTTTCCACTGATTAACTGCTAACTTCTTCCTTAGCTCTGAATTAATTATTTCTAGTATCGTTTTACTTATTCTACTTAGTTCACTTTTGGTTGGGTTTATGTGTCTGCATGCAGGTTTGATTTTGAAATTTTCTTATCGTCTTTTAGTGTGATACATGCTTGCGTCTCAGTGATGCAATTTATTCGGTCGTCTAAGTCTAATTTTTGGGCGATTGTTTTAGCTTCCTTATTGATATCGTGTTCTATTAATTCCGGTGCTTTTTTGTATGTTTTGTTTATGCTGTCCTTGAGTAGTTTATTGAGTAGGGGGGGATTAGTTCATATATATATCTTGTTTTATCCGCTGCGATAAATACATTTGTTGAATTGTTTATTTTAGTTATATCTTTTTTTAGTTTTAAATGCATCTTATTTTTATGGAAGTTTGTGTTTCTAACTAGGCCAGTTCAGTCTTTCTCGAAGTCGTCTAATTCTTTTTGTTTCGGGAGGCAACAAAAAGAATTAGCCTACTATGTATTCAGTCACTAATTCAAGTTGTATGAAAACTCTTCTCAACAAATAGTTTACATGTGGATATGGAACTGGTTTAAATGGTAATGGTGAAACTAGCTGTTTTCTTATAAGGAAACATTCGACAACAATTAGCATTACTGTTGATTGAATTTTTTTAAATCTTTCTATTAAGGCATTTTTTTCAAGAAAATAGTTCAAGTTCACTGTTATTGCTCTTTCTAGTACTGATGGGGGTTTACTTTCTAAACTTATGTTTAAGGTAGCAAGTCATTATTTTGTTTATGTCATTATATGTGCTATCCATTTTAGTTGTTGCCACTGTTGGAAGGATTCAAGTAATGTGTTTTTTGTTATTTGGTAAAGGTCTTTCTGCAGTGCCAGTCTATGAGATCTGATGATGGAATGTTTCCTTTATGACATAAAGGGGTTATTTTCTGGAAGTTACTTTTAATTATTGCTCCGAGAAAATGATTGTATACAGCTAATAGTTTAGATATATCTAAATGAATTGGATGACCTGTATGACATCCATATTGGAGTCTAGATCTGACAAGGCTATTTAAGCGTATGATTCGAGTTCTTAGGTTAATATTTTGGATTTGTCGCATCCTGCAGTGTTGGACAAATGTATCCCTATGGTAGCGCTACCGATGTTCAATTTCATTACCTCCTATGCTAAATTTGTTGTAGCTGATCCATGCACCAAGACATCTGAAGTGTTTATAGATTCCACATTCTGAATTTTTACTTCGGATTCATAAAAGAATGCATAAAAAGAGTGGAGTGCGACAAGGGGGCGTTTTCTTACCTGATTTATTTGACAAGTACTGGGAGATGATCCTAAGAGAAACCCCAGATTTAATATCTCTGGACATAATCTAGACAGTATAAGATAAGCAAATGACATGCTGTTCTTTCAGACTAAGAAAGAAAACCGAAAGAACTGTTAAAGAAAGAAAGAAGAAAAGACTATAAAACAAAGTGCATGGTTGTCAGCAAAAGAGACAACCCGAGTTGTGAACGACATATTAGGGAACATAAATTTAACAAACTGGATAGTGAACTAAACAGACAACGGGAAAAATCTGAAGGTGCACAGGAATAGGGAAAGATGCTAATCAGAAGCAAAAGTATGAAGAGATAGAAAATACCATGTGTTGTAACGTAGGAAAAGGTTATGAATAAGAATAACCAAAACGAAGGTTGGAAATGAACGATAATATTTATAACCGAAAGAACATATAAGATTCGCCAGCGGCGTGTAGTAAGTAATCAAAAGCTAGTGGTGAGCTAGAAGTGAATCGCAAGTGAAATTGCACAGTGAAGATATTCACTAACCTCCCCACGTGGTCAGATGTGGCACAAGACTGAATTTAATGTGGGGTGAACCGAGCCCGTAGGCTTGGGCAAAAAATTCCCATGAATCCCGTATACACAGGGTCGGGTAGCTATCTACAATCCCCAGACGAGACTCTGCTCTTCGACATAGCCTCGTCTGGAGATCCTCTCTGTCCGGAGAGTTTGACAAGCACAACTGGAGACGAATCTCCAACTCTAGACCACGTACAGTATTTATTCATTAACCACTCCACGAAGACCACAGTGAGCTATTCACCTACCGCCCCACGCGACCGGATGCGGCACAAGACCAAGTTTATTGTGGGGTTATCCGAGCCCGTAGGCTCGGCCAAAAAAAAAAAAATCTCTGTAGACCCCGTAAAAAACTGGGTCGGGTAGCTGTCTCTTGAGACGAGACTGCTCTTCGACATGGCCTCGTCTGAGGATCCTCTCTGCAGAGAGTTTGATAAGCACACTGTGGAAGACCACAGTGAATCAACAGTGTATTCCACTGTATTTAGAAGGATTGGGACATACTCATTATAGTCCATATGTACGGTATAACAATATGAAACAAAGAAAAGAGTGCTAAACCACTACTTACTATTTTATCACCTATGGTATTGAATGCTGGGTAATCTCCTCACAGATTAAGAAATGCTGTTGTACCGACAAATGCTTAGCATGACATGCACAGAACAAATGCATAACAAGGAAGTTTTAAGGAAAATTGGAAATACAAGAAAATATATATGAGTCAATAAATATAAAGTGATACATATAATCTCCAAGTGTAAGGTAGGTCAGTACCAGTGTCTAAACATTATATTTTTAAAAAGTGCTCAGTACAGAGTAGACTTTAATAATAATAACTAGCAGGATGGCCCGGCGTTGCCCGTGCTTGATTCAAAAATCGTACGACTCATACAGCAATCGCTATCACTTGACTTCAAATATTTTTGCCCTTCCTTGCCTTTAAAGGAGTGCCCTTTGCCGTGCTGACGTTGCTACATGCCTTACTTCTTGCCTATCTCACACTGCGATTTTTGTCTAAGCTCTATACTAAACATTAAATCTGTTACGAAAAAAGAACTAAACAAAATGAGCACAAAATGACCAGCTTTAAAAAAAGGACTCGTAACTGGAAAAACCGAATGAATAAAGAATGTTAACAACAAATACTTTTTCACACCCAACCCAGTTCTGCGGAATCAGAATCAACGTTGAGTTTAAGCAAGCGAATGGGCCAATTGGAGTAAAGTGCCATGCAGATTTAAATTTTTCCCACTTGTGACGAATGCAGCTATCAATTTTTTTTTTTTTTTTTTTTTTGCATTCTAGCATGCTAGTTAACATTCGTGTCAATCAGCTGTTGGCTCTCACGCTGGCCAGTAGAATCTTCCTGCCTATTCGTGGCAGCCAGCTATAAGCTCTCACTCTGACCAGTAGAAAATGGTCGCAAACTACATGAAAAGTGCCGTAGAAGCATGAAAAATTCGATTATTTCCATTATCGATGGGAGTTGGGAAATGCAAAGTCGGTCTTGACCTTCCCACTAACTTGGAGCATGTGCATATAAAGTTTGGTACAAATCCGTCAAAAATTGCATTCGTTACACACATACACACACTGCCTTTTATAGATAGAGATTAAAAATTATTATTGAGTTAAGACAAAAGAATGCTTTGAACTTGACACCCTATTAGCATCGAGGTGGGATTCTAAATAACTTGTACGGCCAACACGGAAGTTAACTTCGAACTCATCATAGGTCCAACGTCTGATTGGTTAATCGAGGTCGATAGCATGTTAGAATTTTAGGGTTTTTTTCCGCCTCACCCCTTTCCATTGAGGGCATTGCTGTTTTTAAACCAGTTGACCACAACCGCCTAAAAAGCACATACAGTGCTGAAACATGATTGCATTTATGTAGCTGTTTATAACATGTATTTGTTATATATAAACAGGCTTTATATTTATTGACTTTATATATAATCAGAAGATGTGTGTGTGTGTGTGTGTGTGTGTGTGTGTGTGTGTTATTTATGCACGTCCACATTTCTCGGCTAATTTCGATGAAAGTGTACACAAATGTTGTAAATTTACTAAGTTAAGTCAAGGCAAACTTTTCAATCTCCAGGAGTGTTTGGCAGAAAAATCATTAAAACTGAAGGTGGGTACAACTTTTTGCAAAAAACAAGAAAAAGTTACAGGCGAACAAAATTTTTACTAGATGAGTTGATGTTCTTTGTGCTTAATGCAAAACATAGCTCATGTTATGAGCTTAATGTAGAGTGCTTGGTAGTTTTCCTGTGATATTGGCTTCACACAAAAAATTGCAAAAAACTGTGAACAAATCGGGTTTTACGTACTACTTAAAATAAAAACTTGAATAACTTCCTCATTTTTATCCCATTTTCTTCAAATATGTTGCAAAAAATTTGCCACTATGCGAGAAATAAAATAGTGTGGTTTTAGTCCTGCTCGCTTCCTCACGCATAACGAAAATCCACGAAAAACTATTAAAAAAAACCCGTTTTTCGGCCATAATTCCCTGGTTTTTCATCTGATGCTTTCCAAATTTGCCATGTAAATTACATTTGACACACAAATTGTTTTTCATGAACGTTTTTTTCAGTTAAGTGGACGAAATCTGTGACAAACTAGGTCGCAAATTGGCTTTTGCCATTTAGTCAATAGTTTTTTCATGATTTCATCCTAAATTGGCATTCGGACAACCTTTGATACAAAGCTTATTTGAGAAGGATTAGTGAAGCGTTAAAAGGGAAAAATTCCCCGAAGAACTTCTTATTAACCCCAGATTTACAGTAAACATGCAAAGACGGAGAGGGGCGTTTTTTTGTTTCATTATTAGATTTGTGAACAATGCCATAGTATTTGAAAGTTATTACGGCTATAGGAAATTTACTGAATATCTAAAACATTGAAACAATTTAAACCCGAGCAACGACCACACAAGAAGGTTTTATCGACGGAATACTTTTATTAAGAACAATCAAACACTTAGGAAGGACATACCGTGAAAAATGAGTGGGAGGAGTAGTTTAGTATACCAACGGATGATACATGCAAACAGAGACACAGGTAGACATTTTATACAGGGAGTGTGGTTATGCAATTGCAGCCATGTACACCCAGACAACGCTGGTACCTCGGCTAGTGTGTGTATTTATATATATATATATATATATATAATCACATTATATTTATTGGCTAATATATATATATAGAGAGAGAGAGAGAGCTCTTCGTTATGGTGCTTAGACTCTTTGAATTTCAACACAGTATTAGACTGGTGATGAAGTCTCATCAATTTACAGTTGAGTTGTTCAGATGTAGCCATAAATTCTATCCTAACAGTTTCTTTTCTTGTATTCATTGCTCATGGAAATTTTTCTGGCTCTATGCTTTTCAGCTACCTTTAATCTGCAAAAATTTAAATGCAATGTCAATCACTATTTACTGTCCTACTTCTTTTGTTCTCAATCCTTAGCAATGTTTCTGTTTTTAACTTTTACACCCCCTGTAACCTCTTCTGTCTTGCTTGGGATTAAATTGATTAATATATATATATATATATATATATATATATATATATATATAGTGAACATAGAAGTCAACACTTAGGGGCCTGACGATTGCATATAGCATGAAACAGACTGTCGCCCATAAGTGTTGACTTCTATGTTCACTTTTATATTTACACACGCTCTATCTCTGATATTGAGCACTTTATTCCATAAATATAGTACACCTTAAGACTATATTTCTTTATATATATATATATATATATATATATATATATTGACTATTATTGCTAATACTGCAAAGCTCTTCCATGAATTGAGCCCTTTCGGTCAGCGGCATGTTTATTCAAAGAATAAATACATAAAAATTACCATTCCTCTCAACTGGGTACTGATAGCTCAGGTTTTGATCTTGGCTTGAGGCAATCAGATGTCTAGCCACACTGATGAAAGAGTGAAACAGTCTGTGGATGACATATATATATATATATTAGGTTGGTGCAAAAATAATGACGTAATAATGTCGTTTTTTGACGTTAAAAAATACGTCAAAAAACGACATTATTACGTCATTATTTTTGCACCAACCTTATATATATATATAATTTCTTTTTATTATTTTTAAGAATGTTCAAATTGTAAATGTATAATCATCTAAGATGTTTTTTTTTTTAATACACATTTTTGGAGAGACATGTACTTTACTGAATACCAAACAGTTTGTGTAAAAATTGTTATATTTTTATGGCCCTTTTGGCTCAAGCGGTTGCCAAAATTTGTTGAATTGTGCCTTCCTGAAAACTTGTGAAAACACAAAAGCCCCTTCAAACTTAAACGTCCTATTATTGAGTGTTCAGTTAAGAATAGAAGTAGGTGCATTTTGTATATTGTCTTGTGCAATTTTTTGCTTCCTCTAAGTTTTTCCCTTTTTTAAATTTTTATTTGTACTTTTTTCTTTCTTTTTTTTTTTTTTTTTTTTTTTTTTTTTTGTAACATTTTAAAGTTAATGTTTTTTCATTTTTAAAATTTTATGCAGTGTTTCTCTTGTTTTGTAATTTTATGCCTATTATAGTGACTTGCTGTTTCTACTAGTTTTGTGTCTGGCAGAAGAATGTGGATTTGGTAGGAACATAAAAATTTTTGTTATATATACTTATTGACATATATATATATATATAATTTGTTTTACGCAAGGGGTTACAGGGTGTGGAGAAATTAGGTACATTAACATCAGTAATGTGTAGAAAGAGAAAAGAGCAATCAGGAGGACAGATAGCAATTGACACTGCACTTAAATTTTTCAGATTAAAATTGGCTGGAAAACATGGAACTGGAAGGGAGTTCTACAGTGAGAAGTGTGAGAAAAGAAACTGTTAGCAACGAAGTTATGGCTACATCTAGTTAGTTCAACTGTAAATTGATGAGATTTTGCCACCAGTCTAGTATTGCACTTAAATTCATACAGTCTAGGCACCATAGCAAAGAGCTCATCTGAACAATTACCACAAAGGTATTTATGAAAAAAAGGCACAGAGAGGCAACCTTATGGTGGTGGGCACGTAACTGAAGTGAAGCCACCAGATCAGACAATAATATTGCTTATTGTTCTTTGGATCTTATCAAGGAGCTCCAGGTAAATAACAAGGTCACTGGACCATATATGGCAGCAATATTCTAAGCATGGATGAATGGTAGATATGCAAGATTAAATTCCAGAGAGAAAAATGTTCTCACCTGACACAGTGAACCAAATTTCTTAGCAGCTGACTAGCAATGGATTCAATGTAATCTTTCCACTTCATGTCAGCTGGGAACATTAGCCTGAGAAGTAGATGCCAAGTTGAGAGCTGATGTCATCGGGAAGATTTTAATGAAGATTAAAAACAGTGTAGGACCAAGGATGGAGTCCTGGGGGATACCCAGGTTAGTATGAAAAGATATAGATAAATGGCTGTTCAGGACAACTTTCATTTCATGATCAGCTCAAAAATGTGCCCAGAGATAACATAACGTTTCAGCTTGTGGAGAAGACCTGAATGCCAGACCCTGTTAATGACTCTTAAGATGTCCAATGCTAAAGCCTGGGCTTCACTGTTATTATCTAGAGCATAATAGATTCTTTCTGGAGTTATTGATAGTACATCTGGAGAAACGAAAGATGTATTGCTTGTCTGAGAAAAGGCCCTGTGATGAGATTTTATGAACCAATTCAGTATTGATTAGGGCCTCTAGGAGTTTCCCAAAAAGAGGTAGGCTGATAGAAGGATGGGTCAGAGTTCTTAAAAAGTGGGACAACAGATGATGACTTCCACCAGGCAAGAAAGCAGGAGGCAGTGAGGCATTTATTATACAATTTAGAGAGAACAGGAGCTAGTTCAGGAGCACACTTCTTAATGATTATTACAGGGATGCCATCAGATCCACATGCCTCATGGGTGATCAAGTTTAGAGATAATAGCAGAAACCATGGAATGGGTTATATGCATATCACTCAACAGAGAATTAGTTCTAAGTGGGAAGTTAAGCAGGGATACTCCATATGAGTCAAGCGTAGAGTTTGAGGAGAATTTACAGGCAAAACATTCAGCTTTATCAGCAGAGGATGATAATACCTCAAATCGATTGAAGAGAGGGAGAGATAGACACCTTGCATTTACTTAGTACCTATTACAGAGATGTAAGGAATCCTGAGAGCCAAAGTTTTTAGAGGCTATATGGTGCCTCATTTTCTCAGCAAATAGGGACTTAGCTCCTTCAAGGATTTGCTTACATTTATTACAAGCAGAAACAAATAGGCACCTGTCATGTTGAGAGCCATCACACTGGGAAAGCCAGAAATAGTAGTTCCTGTGTGCTATGGCAATTGAGCATGCTGATGTTAACCATGTAGAGGATTGTGGTTTCACCTGATATTTCCAAAAAGGAATGAAAGTGTCCATGCCCAAGAAGAAACCTCAGTCCCAATCAGCATGCTGGTAACAGAAAGAGGACATGGATAGAGGGTTCCTGTTTAATAGATGCCTGGAAGGAAAGATCAATAGCTACCACAGAGTGATCCAAGTTACTAAGAGGGCAGTATTGCAAATATAATTTATATATATATATATATATATATATATATAAGACATGTCTCATTGAATAATTTAGACAAGTTTTGTTTACTTATTTCAACAGGATCCTCTCATATTCATGGACAAGCTTCTTAGTATCCTTATTAAAGGAAGAGAGAAAATTACCATGTTGATACATATTCATTTATTCTGAGTACTTTCGACATTAGCACAATGTCATCATCAGGGTGTTGTTTTTTCCTAAGTTCATCTGAAAGTTAAAATTTTTTAACTGTAAGTGAGAAATATTAAGGTTATGCAATTATGTACTGTATAATTTAAATTTAACAATATAAACATTAGGGGAGGTTACTAAGTTTTGAAATGTCCATAATTTATATATATATATATATATAACTTTATATTTATTGACTAATATATATATATATTGAATTTCATGTAACTACAAAACATTTCGCTTTTGTTTATCATCACTTGCCTTGATAAAGTCGAATGACGAAACACATCAGCAAGGACTAAGTATTATTTTCTGATTGTTGTATTCAATTTGTCTTCTCTATAGAATATATTCTGAGTACTTTAACACACACACACATGTTCAAATTGCCAAACTTGCTATTTCCATCTCACTTTAATCAGCTTCTTATTTCTATTTATCTATGTGTTGAATATTAAAAAATTTAGACAAATTGGATAATATTAAGTGGTTGCTCAATTTTATTGCTTTTGCCTGAATAATAGCTGAATAATGTTGTGAAGTAATATCAATATGATGACTGGTTTCTCAAATAAATTTAAAATTAATGTTAAACCATTTCCTATGTCATGCTATGAATGGCAATTGAGGAAGAAGCAAATAAAAAAACTTCTAGTTGACATAGGAATGAAATAACACAGCTCTAACTAAAAATTGATTATGGATATGTTAGATTTACAAACATATGTCATAATTCAAATAAAATCAATTGAAAAAAAAGGCAAGATATAATGTAAACTCTGGAAGGGAGATGATAAAAAATATATATAACTAGTAAGAGTCACATGGACAGCTTCAGTCACCCAAAAATGACAAGAAAGATGCCAATTGGCTAACACGGACCAATTACCACACTGCTAGAGTATCATGCCAACTTTAATAACTCTATCTCCCTTTTCCCTGCTAGCCTTCCTCGGGGTGAGAAATGAAATTCAGTCCCTCCCACAAGCCTGGACAATGAACACATACCTTCTACCCACCAAAGACAGACAGCATATGAAGAAACAATTAAGACCGAAGCTAACTATACTGGAATATATTCCAAGTGTGATCAAAAAGGAACCCAATAGGTTGGAGATTTCTACAATCAACAAAATTTAATACCAAAACTAAAATGGAGCTCTTTTTTGATGATGACTATCCTCTTGTAGTTCATACAGTGTATGACATTCAGTCTATCTTTGACAGTTTCATAGAAGCCTCAAAAGACTTTGGACTAACATTCAGCATTTAAACAACTGAGTTTCCATGCCAGCCAAAGTGTGACAATCCATCCCTAGTCAAGTCATTGGAAACAGTTGATGCTTTTGCTTATCTCAGCTCTGTTTTCACTGAAGACATCAAAATTGACCAGTAAACTCGGTCAAGAATTGCCAAGATGAGCTTAAAATTTGCAAGTTTCTATTACAGGCTCTGAAACCTTCATATATTTAGCATTCATTGACCTATCAACAATACTAACAGTTGAAATTTATAAAAAAAAAAAATCTTTCTCTTAAAACAATTTTATTCTTAAAATAAGCTTGTTGAGACCATTAACTGTTATCACTCTTACTAGAGTTCCATGTTACCTTAAACAAAAGTTTAAGATAGAAAGTCAACATTAGAATTATAATATTATTTTCCTCTTTTGATACATATACTATCTATTTTAATTGTTGCTGCTTTTGCAAGTCTTCAAGTAATGTGGTTTTTGTTATTTTCTAATATTCTTTACAATTTTGTAGCACCAGTCTTCATAGATGAAGGATTGTCTTTAAGAACTAATGAATTCACTTGAGGCCATTTTTAATCCTTGATCTGAGAAAACAGTTGTATATAGATATATAGATGATAGCTTAAATATTTCTGAATTTGTTGGATGAGCCTAAATCTGACAGGGTTATTTAATAACATGATTTGAGTTTTTACATTGATGTTTTATTTTTGTAGCATTTTGCACTGTTGGAGAAAACTACTTCGGGTGCAGTTTATACTATGTTCAATTTCCTTATCTCCTATACTAAACACTGAGCTATTTAAAGTATTTATAATTTATTAATTTCACATACTGAATTTTTAGGATGGATTCAGAGTATGTATCAGGCAGATTTTTGAAGGTTAAGAAATCTATAGTCCTCTAGGTACTACCTTTATGGTGCTGAGTTTTCACATGTGTGTGTGTATATATATATATATATATATATATATATATATATATATGTATGTAGGGGACTAAATAAGCAGATAACCTGACCTGTTATATATATATCAGGCTACAAACTTAGCTGTATTTTAATTTATAATTTTCACTGTTTGCTGCTCAGTCTATATAATTAATATTCACCACTGAATAAACTGTATTTACAAGAATGATTATGTTGAAAAATAGTTTGTTTTTGGGGGGTTTTTTCCATAAAATAAATGTTTTTTCTTATTATTAAACTATGGACAATGATATGATTCTGTGTGTATTTGGGTAGCAATTTTTCATTCATACAAGGTTAGTTAAGATTAAAAAATTTCTTTTTTAAAAATTTTTTTTTTTATTTTTCTTATATTTCAAACCATTTTTCTGGTTTCCGGTGCAGGTTTAAATTGTCCAATGTGAATACTTTCAGCTTTCATAAGCCATTATCAGAGAGGTTTTGTTGTTTATCATATGTCAGTTTCATCATTTTCAAATGCCACATGTTCATGTGGCAGTTTATGCTATTGCCATTCTTTTTTGGGGGGGTTTCTTTTTTATTATATATATGGGTTAATAATTATTAATGCCACCTGAAGATTGCTTCAAGCATAAAATTCTGGGTCATAGTACATACAGACATAAATAATTCTATTATCTCTCTCTATATATATAGTCTATATTTTGACTATCATAATTTTAAGATTTAGGAAGGTATTAGCTCATTGAGATATTGCCACTAACTTTTGATACATTCATCAATATCCCCAGAGTTTTATCTTCCCTTAGCACCCATTGTATCCTATCTCACTGAATTGGGACATGGTGTGCACAACTCTCTGTGCTAACATGAACAAGAGTAAACAGAAAATGTCAGTCCTAGTAACAATGGTTAATTCAGATGAGTAATGATTAAGTTTTAACTTGTATAAATAAAGGGGAAAATTGAACTCTCCTCTTCTCAGGTTGAGTTCTCAAATACCTACAAATCTTTAACAAAGATTACAAGATGTTTTATGATCCACAGAGTGAGAATTATGGGCTGGAATGTTCTAGAGATTTGACCAGATGAATTCAATTAGCTGATGTCATTTGCAAAAAAATAAGGATAAATGAATCCCCTAAGCCATCCCAGTTTTAGAGTCATGTATACTGGATTTAATAGAATCAGTTACAAGTTATTGAGATAAGAGGGAAAAGCAGGATTTTTTGAGGGTTGGGGAAAGAGTTAATATCAGAAGAGAAATTTAAAAATCAGACTGGCTACAAGCCAAAGTATTAAGAGAGAGAAGGCAGAAGTAGCAGCAAAGTATTGGGAGGAACAGAAACAAAGAAAGAAGGATAATGACAGATTTAGCACTGTAGTCAAATTTTGAGATGATATTTCTACTTGCAATCCTTATTCTGAGCACCTAAAGAACAATTAAAAGTTTCAACTTAATATTTTTGTATTTTGTTACATGTAATGTGTTAGAGAAATCAAGATTGAAGGCTTTATTTGAAGAATCTGTTAAGTCATGAAGAGAAAGGAAGTTTTCTGACAAGGCAACTTAATTATGACTATACAAATGCTAAATTACTAAATAAATAAGTCATAGAAATGTTAAAAAAATATAAGATTTCCGGTATAGATCATTGAAGATTCTACCTAATAAATAAGAGAATATCAAATTTATAATGAGGACAGCTATAGGTTGTGCATGTAATTTTAAATCTAAAGTGAATCTAAAGTGAAGCATCCTTGAATTTCTTTGTTTCTCTAAATCTATAATTAAAACCAACATTTGAATATATTTCATGCCCCCACTACATATATATAAACTTATGAATAAAATCATTTGTCTAAAGAAATCCATTCTGAATGATAAAAAATGTCACAAAGAATTTTTCTGTTTTGCCATTCAGTTATTTATCTGATATATATGATTTATATATCATAGTCAGTCTCTATCTATCTATATATATATATATATATATATATATATATACGCACACAATATTCCACAATACTTCTTTAGAAATAAATAGATTTATTTTTAATCATTTGAAGTGTGTGTATATATATATACACACACACACACACACACACACACACAGAGTGTAACAGAAATACCTCCCATATAATAGCAACCCCCCAAAGAATCCAACAGCGGAATAGGCAATGTTCTACAGGATTTCAACAGCCAAATCAGCAGAAAAAAGCAGTGACAGTTGGGCTGGCTATGTTTGTGAACTTTTCCATTGAGCAGTATTGTCCACCAAAATCAAATTCATGCAAATCGACTCTTCAAACTCTTTGATTCAGAGCCATCTCTGCTACTGCCACCAGGTGAGAGAAAGGAAAAGGGAAAGATGACCCTGATGCAAACGGGTGCTCATGATGATGATGAATGGCAAGACATTAGCTAGATGAAATCGCCATTTTTGCTAATGTCTTAGCATTATGTGGGAGACATTTCTGCCACACCATATATATATATATATATATATATATATATATATATATATATATGTGTGTGTGTGTGTGCTATTTTCTATGATTAGCATTTGTTTTGTGGAGTATAAATATGATAGCTGATTTCATTAAATTTATCAGACCATTTGATTGTGATGAGTGCTATTAGGAAGATTTCTGGTTTCAGTCCACGAAATAAGTTCATATAATAATAATAATAAAATTATGCCAATCTGTACAAAGCTTCTTGTCCAAAAATCTGAATCAATCTTCAGGTGGGAATATTAATTACTAGAACTGCATCAATTAGGGCAAATTTATATTATGCTTATTCCATTGGTCCCTTGTATTTAAATATGCAGCTTACCTCAGAGATGTGTGTATATCCTTTACTATGTTGTTATCAGTATCATTTAACAATTTGTCATTTATTCTTTGCCAAATAATTTCTTTCTCTTTTAGGCAGTGGTCATGCCTTACTACTCTTCAATGCCTTTATTTTTAGGCTAATATTCTCCATTTTAGGTTTAGAGTCACATTACCATCCTCCACTATGCATTAAAAAATGTAGAGGGGGTGTCACATCTTTCTTATTATTCAAAATCAATATGTGGTTATGTTTTTATTCTTTTACATTAAATATTTGTCCTTTTAATGTTACTAATTGTACATTTTGTAGTAATAGTGTGTGTATGTATATATATATATATATAAAAACACACCAGACTCTCTTGTCATTTTCAATGTATGAGGGTTAAGTAGCTCAGTTCTTAGAACCAACAGCTAGACTAACCACACATTTCATTTGATTATAGTGGTGAAGGCTCGTGCAGAACCAACCAGATTTTGGAAAATCCAAATACAGAGAACTGGTGCACAGTATGCCACAAGGTCCCCAAGTCTCTGCAGGTTTTTAATTCAGAGTTTTCCTTCCTCTAGACCATTAGCCACTCAAGGCTATAGAACCCAGTCTGTCCTGCTATTTACCCATAACTGTGGGAGAGAAAATATAGATTCATACCTTTCCCAGGCATGTAAGTGAATGTAATGAACTTGATATATTTTTAGTGTGTATGTTTGTATAAATTTCTATATATCAGAACAATGTTAAGAAAATGAAGAACAAGGTAAAAAATTCTGTGTAAAACATTTCATCCTCATAAAGGACATTTAGAGTAATAAAAAAAGATTTAAATTTAAAATCTCAACATTTTCAGCATTTCCTATAGGTGTATAATCATAAACGATACTTTATATCACCCCACTCCTTCCTAATCATATGTAATTCCATCAACAAATATATCACCTTCTAGAAGTCAAAATAGATTACACAAAACTTTTCCACCTTGTCATTCATTTCCTTGTGTGTGTGTGTGTATATATATATATATAATAATGAAATTTTATGTAGCCTTTTATTGATAAGTTTTAACATTTAGACATTAGCTGTCAGTACAAAAATAATGTCCTAACAAATTGAAATTTAATTTTATCTGAATTTACTATCTACATCTCAACTGTTTAATTAGAAAATTTTATTGCACTTTATACTTCTTTTTTTTTCTTCATATATTTTAATTTTACATATTAATGTATATGATATAAGATTAAATACATTAAAAATATATCTTGCATTTTCCAGTAATTTTATTTTTCCATGAAAATGACCTAAACCAGATACTCAGGAGTAAAAAATGCCTCCACCAATGGCTTGAACATAATCCTACTAGAATATATATTGTATAGAGAAGGTGTAGACAAATTTAAATTCAATTTGTTATCTAAGTTTGATTAAAACTGATAAAATTTAGGAATTATGAAAGAGTTTCTTGGCCACACTGAAACGGGATTAAAAAAATTCTGGTGTTTAGTAAGATTTTATCAAATGGTTCAAAGTGAAAACTTTTTAGTGCTTCCTCACACATTCAGTTAAAAAGGGGTTAAAACATTCTCATCTCACTTGAATATTTGAAATCTTACATCATGCCTTCTGTTTTTGTTAGAAATACCATTAGAAATTGCTACAAAAGACTGCTTATCCTTTATTTTGATAAATACATTTATTAACACTTTCACTGCAATCATAGATATTTAAACCCTTACATAATGACATCACTATGATTTTATTAGAGCTACCATTAGAAATTGTTATATGATACTTATTTTAGTAAATAAAATTAAATTTATTAGCACATTCATTTTATCATGAATATTTAAAACCTTACATAACGTCATCTGTTTCCTTAATAGCATTTTATACATATGTATTTTGGCATTACAGAGAAAATATGAGGTTATGATTTTGTACCATGTCCTTTCTGGACATGATCAGTCATGGCCATCCATATCTTCCTCTCCTCTCCATTGTAGCACTAAGCATTAGAATCCGTCTCAGTCCATACCCTGCCATCAATTTACAAACTCATTAGGTAAAGCTATTCTGGTTTCCTTTTGCCCCCCCATCTTGTCTTCACTCTTTTGTGAGTGTTAAATTCTTCAAGTCTTCCATCTTCATTATGTATCCCAGAAATTTCAACTGCCTCATCCTGATTGTATGTGAAAGTATCTTTCAATTTTCTTTAAAGCCTTCTCATATATTCTCTCCATGATATTCTCAGCATTCTTCTGTAGAATCACAACTCTAAATCTCATCTTCATCTATGGGGAAATTGTCCAGCATTCACTGTCATATACAAGGTTAAATATGACTTTCATACTCCTTGTATTTATGGTAAAATTATGTGGTATACAGTAGTGTATTTTTAACACTAGCATAACGTGCTGTTAGAATATCCCTTAGCAGTTACGTTATATTTTAGACTGGTGTGCTGGCATACATAAAAAGTATAACCTAGATTTTATTCAACCTTACTGAATGTTATCAAATGTGACAGATATCTGAGAAATGCTGGAGAGCATATTGATTGGAATGTTGCATCTACTAATTTGAATGAATTACTATAAAGTAAGTCCCCAGGTTACGACAGTCCCAACCTACAATAATTCATGGTTACAACACAATCTCTATTAATCTTGTTTCATACATATGATGCAGCAAAAGAATGCATTGTCATATGGGCTAGAGTGAAGAAGGTGGCATGGCTTAGTTCCTGATTGTATGCCATATTAGACTGTTGGTGAGTGCATATTGATGGAAAATCACATTATGACACATCGAAGGAATGGAACTCTGTCATTAAGTCAAAGACCACTGTACTGTATATGACTGTCAACAAGAAAAGGTTAACCCCTGTGGAAATTTAAATCTTAGACAAACAATGGTCTACAAGATAAGAGATTATCTACACTAAATGTCCTGCATATATAAAGGTGCATCAATAAGTTTGTAATCTGACATGTAATGTTTGATCAACTGATTAATATTCACCACCAAACTAAGTGCATTAACAAAGACAGAGATTATTTAATAAATGTTTTTTTTTTACAATAAATACAATTTTTATCTAAATGCTACAGTTTACAAGTCCATGGTGCTGTTTCACTTTGGAACTATATCTTTTCCAGATATAGAAAGAAACTCCAGCTTGCAATCCTCAATTTAGAAAAACCCAAGACTCACCATTTCCCCATTATGGAATATATCCTCGCTTGGGACATGGTAGATGAATCCAGCCCATTTGCATCTGGCAGTCCTAAATATGGCTTCTCCAGACACGGGAGTATCTCCATATTATATGTAAAACCATGCCTTTTTGTTTCTCCTTACACTCAGCATTGCTGTGTAGATATATTCTTCCATGTGGGACACATGTATATATAGTTTTGTGTATGTCTTAGTGGCATAAAAGTATCTCTGAGAACAAAAGCATGTTTGTCATTCCTTTTCCTTTCAGCCATTCCATTCCATTTGTCAAATATGGTGTTACTATATAATGCCCATAAAGGAAGAAAAACAAATAGAAGAATAAACTTCTCTTCAATATTTCTTACTTATCCATTAATCCAAAAGTAGGACAGTAGATATAATGGCTTATAGATAGAAATTTTTATAAATGTTTAATCAATAACAGATTTTTTGAGAAGCCTATAATATTGAATTTTTATTTTATTAAAACTGGATTTGCTTTCAGTTCAACACATGTGAATTTTATTTTATTTTATTTAATGTCTCCAGTGATGAGGAATTGTCAACATTAAAATCAGCATTTGAAATACTGATCCATAATTTTGTTCAGGCAAAAATATGAAATTCCTTATATGCCATTGTATGAGGGGAGGGACTCTGAAACTTGCATTTTAAAATGTAGGTTTTGAACTCTAATTAGTATATTCTCAGTCTAAGACTTACTGCTGAGAGGTTGAGTTCTTTACCAACCATGCCATTAACCAATGGACAGGGCTGGATTTAATTTGGGCTCCCTTTTTATTACATATGTTGACCCACCCGTTTTGGGCCCCCCTTTTATTACATATGTTGACCCACCCGTGTGTCTATAAAAAAAAATTTTTTAATGATGCTACATCAAAAATATAAGAAAAAATGCATCAAAATCTAAATGGGACCCCTTCAAGGGACTCAGTCAAATTTAAAAACCCACTCCAACTGGAGGGGAACAAATAATCTAAGTTGTTTCAAATTAGTTCAAAGTAGCACCATTAAATTGGAAAATAAACAAATCTCCTCTGTTCTTATATCTTTATATGTTTTTGCAGCACAAACTAGCCCATATGTAAATCCAGCACTGCCAATAAGATAATGCTATTAACCATTGGAATCTTTGTCATTTAAAATAACAAAATACTATTACCATGTATTATGAAAACATCACCATACCCAATCTCAATTAGTGGGTAAAATTCATGTAAGGACAGATAGTTGGTTACTAATTAAAACTGGATGTGTTGATAAGAGTTCTATTATAAAAGAATATACTATTAATACATAATCAAGGTTAATATACATTCATTTTTCGCAACATGCACTGTTTGTTATCATAGATTTTTTAATAAATGGAGGGATTCAAATATGTTAATATTTAGAGATGGGCTTTTAGTTTTAAAAATTTTAATAAGCATCCTACCCATTTACTTGAGAGGAAAGAGTATACTGCAGATATTCTCTACTGTCATTGGTGTAACTGAATAGTTTCCAACCAAATCTAGAGAGTCCGATCTAGGAGAATAAAAACTCTGATATCAAAACCATAAAAAAAAATGCAACAGAAGACTTCACTTTCTTTTCCAAGATCAGTTATAACAATGCAGTTTAGATATTAAAGAAAAGGAAGCTGTGGAGCTCCATGACCTATTCCTACTGTGATACTAAAAAAGTTTATGCTTACTAACATTAGCTTGCAAGATTAATGTAGAGATGACAGGAATATTTGAATATACATCCTTTAGGTCTGAAATCAGACATATTGCAATTTCATCTCGAAATATTCTTATTTTAATACTGCTTCTTAAAATGGAATTCTGAGTTGAATTTATTTCACAATGTTAAGAAACTAGCCACCTTTGCTGCAGTTATCTTGTCAAATAAATCTGAGAAAAGAATGAGGTAATTGCGATAAACATTCTCTACTTATAAAGCATCTGATTATTGCTACTTTCATTCATAGTTATTGAGTGGTTTTCTTGTATATTTTTATGTTCATTTTAAATTTGCTATATTTCCAGGAGAGAGTGCTTAATGTTAGAGATAGTGTTTATACATGTAGACAGTATGGACATGGCAATCAACACTACAAAATAATGTAACTTATGAATCTATGGCAGAATCCAAAAGAAAGTCAGAAAAAAAATTTATATAGGAATAACAGGTCTCTGGAAACAGAGAAGCTACTCACACAAAATATCTTTTAACAACAGAAAATATGCAACCAGCATAATGTGATTGAAGTGTGCATGAAAACACAAACTAAAATATAACACGGAAAATAAGAAATAACAGCAACACCTCAAAACAAAGTAACCTTTGCTTGCAGGAGAAAATAGTGAGAATAAGATAAATTCCTAAATACAAAATCAGAGCTCATTATCAAATGCAGACACATAAACAAATTCCCACTATGTTATATTCCAAAGACCAAAACTTTAAGAACCAAATATTGAAATATTGCTTTTATATATATATATATATATATATATATATATATATATATAAAAGTAATCATTTGGTGGAGGGGCCTTGTTTGGAGTGTTGGAGAAGGATAGCACCCCCAATAGAGAAACAGCTGTACACCTTTGGGAGTAGTTCATTCATGTTAGTTTGCCCCTGATAGCCAACTGTGGCTCCAAATAGCTGTTTGCATGCAATAGTGGTTACACCCCAGTAAAGTGCTTCAACTAGTGGGCAAACCAAGTGATGGTAGTTGATGGCTTGAAACACTCGATAATTTCAGCTCAGTCTTGGCAGATGAGATCTTCTACAGATCCAACTGCCATGGAGGTGGTGTCAGCAAGTGCTGTGGAGTAACTGCCATGGAGGTGGTGTCAGCAAGTGCTGTGGAGTGAATCAGAACATGGACATGACATAAAGTCCTAGTCATCTACTGCTGTCTGGATTTCCCAAGTTGTAACAGAGTGGGATTGCCTCAGTGCAATGTTTTGTCCACTATAAATTTTCAATGCACAGGTCTATTTTGAAAATTCATCATTAATACATCAGCAATCTGGAGGTACAAGTCTGATGGATGGGCTGTGATATCTCAGACACTTGTTGGCAAAAGGCCAACCAAAGATGCAATCAAAACTAACATCCACTGATAGAAGATCAGACTAAAGGAACCTGTTAGTGAAAGTTTGCAAGCTTTGAAGCCTGGAATTTCAAGACAGTTTTCATTGAACTCAAAGTACAGAACAATGAATGAATAAGCAATCTACAGGTCATGACAATAATTAATCCTGATTAATTGGCTCTAGACAAAAGAACTGGGAAAGGCCAATTTTCTCTCTCCCCAATTTTTCTTAATCCTCCAATGACTTTATAGAACCAACAAAATTAGTAGTGGCATTTGGTTCAAACATTGCAGAGGTGTTAAACAGTCACCATGCAGTGTTGGTTCTGATTTCTACAATGTCATGTTTTTTTATATATATAGATATATTTATTTATTTATTCAGGATGAAACGTCACAAATAAACTTTTCCCATATATATATATATATATATAAGCGTGTGAGAATATGGACATTGCTAAATGTTAAATTGTTAGTAAACTTGATTTCTAACAAGATTTTTCACTGAAGAAGTAAAAATATTAATTATATTACTTGCAAGATATTTTTGTAATTCCTTGAAGAATCTTTCCAGTTTAGAATTGCATGAATTATTTTGTTTTATCCATTTCAATAAATGCAGAAAAAGAAAAAATATTTTTCTAGGTTTTACCAGCTTACTCATGGCAAAAAAAAAAATGACAATATCTAATTTCTTTTTATATTTACAGACAATGCAATTATAAAATGAAATACCATTCATTTGCCTGAAGCTGAAAGAATTTAAGATGAAAATGGATTGTTATTATATGTCTAGTTTAAAATAATAGGAATAATTTTTTTTCTATTCACTACATAGAGATGGGCACTCCACATCACTATATATTTCTGATGATATAGAAAACTGTAAGACACAATAATGGTTTGATAATTCCTAAGATGTCCACATTGTTGCAATATTAAGCACACACCCCCACTATAAATATAGGAAATTTGAAACAATTTCACCTTTTATGGGGATATTTGCTTGAGTAATTTTCAACAGCCTATCAAAAGTCAGCAAAATTGTAAAGCTTGCTCAAAGAAATATATATACAAAGTCGGTCAATATAAACCACTAATGGATCCTGAGGAGATATGTTCATGTATACCAGAAAAATAATTACCAAGAAGCATAACTGTTTTTGGGATACAACTAAGTCTTGATAACGAAAAAGTAAGGAGTGCTTACCTAATTTCATTGTTGCCATTTCTATAGAGTAAGATGGAGTCATAGACCACTACTGTTGTAGTGAATTCAGTCCTTACTAGATGTCCTACATTTGTAAGTTTGCTATACTACAGCAGTTGGCATTTTAATTGCTCCCATAAAGTGGTGGTTAGTTTTGCATGTTATTCACTACATGCACCATAGTCTGTTAAGGCTTTGAAATTATCTTCTGGCAATAAATGTACACTTACCATATTTGTTGTTCCAATGCTTCATCAGCTAACATCAACCATAATGATGATAAATTATGTAAAGAATATTTTTCAATCAGCAAAAGAAAAAAAAATTTTTTTTTTTTTTTTTCAATTTCATGGCCTTGGTGCCAAATGAACACAAGGATTTTTTTTTTTTTTTCCCATATTTGTTCTTTTGCATGTTTCAAAGAATTTGCATATCTGATTCTCTGCACAGCACATTTTTCTAGTCATTTTTAAAATGCATTGACTAAAATTCTGGATTAAATACCATTATTTATTTTATGAATTAGTCAAATTAGTATCCTCAGCTGTCATTGTTTTGATTTCTGTTTGCTGTATATTTTTTGTGATAGGTTACACTTGGAAAATTATTTTGATGTGAGTTTACTATGTGCAAGATGCATATAAGGAAGGTCTCCAGACAAACAAGGACATTGTAAAGCTTGGCAGTGTATCTGTGGTAAAAACAGAATTTTGTGGAT
The DNA here is from genome assembly GCA_963932145.1 of Acanthosepion lycidas. NCBI lineage: Eukaryota > Metazoa > Mollusca > Cephalopoda > Sepiida > Sepiidae > Acanthosepion > Acanthosepion lycidas. Next base: position 19,522,071 of record OZ010597.1, read on the forward strand.
TAGCTAAATTATGCAAATTATTTTTAGAAGTTTAATCAGATCAATTCATTATTGATCATTTTTAGCTGAAATGCTGGTGGTAGAATCACTGATAACTGAATTGATTATAAATAATTCAAATGTTAAACATTCTCGTAATAAGATTGCATGTTTACCTTTTGGCTAAAACCTCATTAATTTATATACTTTAGGTAAATAAACTCCAAAGCTCTCTCCAGTTTTGCAAGAAGACTACTGAAAGAATGTTGTACAGTAAGTTAATGTATATCTGCTAAAGTTATGCTGTAGATTTTATATATGGTAGGGTGTATATAGATTTGTGTTTCTAGCCATGCCTGAAGCTGTTTGTTTTTTTTTAAACCTGACCGATGACATTTGGGCTGGAAATGATTATGCCATCTTTGATATTTTGGTCAATGAAGTTGTACTGTGACAGGAAGCCAGAATTGCAAAACTTAGCAACTTAAAATACTTTTTTCTTAGCAACTTAAAATACTTTTTTTTTTCTCTCTCTCTTCAAATATCATTTTATTGCTCCTCTCTCACCATGCCAAGATTTCTGCAGTTCAATCATCAGTCAAGTTCAGGTGGAAAATGTCTCAGAAAATTGAGATACAGACAGGTTTCTATAGTTGGCTAAAAATTATGTTAATTTATTTTTCTCTCTCTTGGATTTCATTTTTAAGTATTAGTTCTTAACCAAGCATGAAAACTGATACGTTCTGAAAATAAACAAAAAGGTTTTCTTTTTTTTTGGGGGGGGGGGAGAGAGAGCATATAATTGAAACTACACAAACCTTTTATCATATATCAAAATACATAAGACATTCCCCAAAATACCAGTTGCACTTGAAGAGCAGAGAATTAATTTTCATAAAGACAGGTGAGAGTAGTTCCTTCCATCTTACAAAATTTGTTGAATATTAAAATATCAGACAAAAATAATCTTATTTTCATGCCTGTACTTTCAAATGACATTTCATTCAAAACAATGCACCTGGAAGAAGGAAAATTTTTACAGGTCTCTACATTTTATATATATAGTGACTATGAATAGATATATGCAACATCTTTCCTTTTTACATGAGATTGTAGAGTGGTCCTTAATAAAAAAAAATATGAATTCAAGGAGGAATTCCTGTGGAATAAGTAAAACTAGTGATTGGACCCATCATCATCCTATATTAGCTGTTTTCTGTATTTCTTTAACTAAAGGGCAGATTTCAATTCTAGGATATGATTTCAGCTATAATTGCTTTATATTGTAAGCAATTATAAGTTGCTGAAAACACCCTACCCCCCCCCCCAAAAAAAAATCAATAATTGTTTGGGAAGTGGGTCAGACTGAGATAAACCCATGATTGCAGAGAGTACAAGTTTTATGATGGCAGCCAAAATGGACCATTGCCTCTAGAGTAGTGTGTTATGCAGATACCATACACACTATTTAGAAATACAGCAAATACTACAATCATCAGAGTATGTATTAAATAAATCCTATCATTTCATGAGTTATATAAATAGCTATGTATTATTATGGTCAAATGTTTATTGTATTCTTCAACAGGTGGTGTTTGAACATATGATTTTGTTTCACACATGACTGAAATTTATAACATATATTCTGAAAGGTTACATTTCAATGCATCCTCATTTTATGCTCTTTTTTCTGGAAAAAATTCTGTACAATCATTGTTCAGAAGTGAAAATGAAAACTAAGAATATTATGGCAGGCCTGCAGTTTTTGATGACCAAATTGAAAATACTGATTAAAAATGTTCCAGGTCACACAACACATGCAGAGTATCTATGTGATATCCTATCACACGAGTGTTGTAAGACATTTGAAAACACTTGGATATGGGAATTACTACAATGTATGGATGAAATACATTTCCAACTGTGATTCTCTGCTTAACACAGCAAAAATGACATTTATAAAAATAAAAAAAAAAGATCACAGGTATAAAAGATAGATTGTTCATAAAAATGTGGAGTAAAAAAGGTCCTGAACAAAATGAAAGAATCCATAAAAGCAGGACTGCATTCAAAAAAGACATATTTGATGGTATTAGAAGGGCATTCCATAAGCTCCAAATTCAGACTACTATTCTCAGTTGGACCAATTAAAAACAATGAAAAGTATCTAAAATTAGCTAATTAAAAGAGCATGATATTCCATCAAGACAATTCTAGATCTCATGTCTCTTTACTTCCTCTGGAACAGCCTGTAAATAACACCTAAGACTAGTTCATCACCCAGAAAGGTATCAATTTCTGGGAGGTTGTAATCATGAAGCTGCTTTAAAGATGGCAAAAGACAGAGGAACAAAATAGCACTATGAATCTTTGAAATTCACCCCCAAAACACTACAAACTTTGTACATCCAGAATATTACCTGCCCTACCTAATGTAATGTTATTATTGAGTTGTTATACAAACTCATTTATTGTTAAAATTATTTGTAGCCACATCAAATGTGATTTTTTTTTTCTTTTATTAATTTGGTAATATGTTGAGTAATACTTGGAAGCTTACCAAGTTTACTCTCATTACAAGTATAAAATACAAACTGTGCATATATATATATATATATATATATAATTAATGTAAGTAAAAGTATGTTACTTAGTTAATTGATGTTACCTTCAGCATCCCAACTACAGAGTTTTGTAGACTGATCTGTCTATCTACTCTTCAGTTGGTATCAGAAATTTACTGCTTATATTTTTCAATTTTTTCCATTTATGTATATTTAACACTAGTGTAAGTTTTCTTCTTGAAGAAGGACAAGGCCTTCTCCCAAAATATTTGATGTTTGGTCAGATTTTGAGAAGTTTAAACAACTTAAAGACTTAGACTTCTTGATTCTTTTGTTACTTTGGAAATGGGAAGTGCAAGACAGCATTATGACTAAGAACTTTTCAATATCTTCTTGTATATTTTGAAAAAGTATATAGATATTCTGACCCATGTATAAGTAATCCCTACTAGAATAATCAGGTATAATGGAAAATAGATCCTACCCATGATATCCAAAACCTCAGAGCATGCAAACTACTCCAGCTAATCTTGTTGGCAATTCCATCTATTGAGCCATCTGCTTAACAGAAAACCTCCAATCCAGTAGCAAAGTAAAGAATTTGGTTAACAGGTTTTAGTAGTAACATGCACACAGCATCCTATTTATTCATTCTGGATAGTATTAATTTCAGTTGTTTTTCATTTTCTAATATTTGACATATTATCTTAATTTTTTTTTTATTACAAAAAGCACTGTCAACCATTATTCATTTTTATTAGTATTTCATTCATCTTCCTTTCAGGTGATTTTCATTACATCTATTCCAATTTTCAGTCTACAGTTATTAACAAACAGTGCAGATTAAATCAAGAATAAGCTCTTATTCTTGATTTAATTTTTATTCTTGAATTTTTGATTCATACTGTTTATTAATGGCCAATAAACTGATAGTTTGAGCAGTTGTGATAAAAAGCAATTGAAATTAAGAGAAAAGAAAAAATCATAATGATTGACATTGCTTAAAAAAAAAAAAAAGTTGTAAATAATATCAGTTCACTGATTCTGATTTTCTATACCAGTAGCCATAATGCTGTCTTGCACTTCCCATTTCCAAAGTAACAAAAGAATCAAGAAGTCTAAGTCGTTAAGCAGAAAAAATTTAACGAACAGAAAGATCAATATTGTTTTTAAAAGGATAAAATATATTAAAACTGACTCTCTTTTTGAGAGAGAGCTTCGACCTATTTGAAAAAAAAAAAAAAAAAAGTTTTGTTCATATAGAGATCAGTTCAAAATAATTGGTAAGACTTAAACAAAAAAAAGAAACCTGCAAAAGTAATATTAAATTCAGGAAGTTTTAGAAGAAAAAAAAAAAAAAAAAACATAAACCAGGTTGCAAAATAAGTGAAATGAAATATCATTTGAATGATACATACCATCCTTTTTGGATAAAACTGAAAAAAATAGGTTAGAAATATTTGTAAACTTGATCTAAATGCCTTTCTTTATATTTCAAAAGTTTTGGTGGGAATTCTAGATGTTTTGGTAAATGTCAGATCCTTGTAAACATAAAAAGCATAAAACATTGGGTTGGTAGATTTTCTTGTTAGAAGCATCTTGTAATAATTTAACTGGAAAGATATCCGGAGTTCGGTCTCAGAAAGATTTTGTAATGCTCATATTCTTTCTTTGTTTTTTGTTATTTTATTTTTTAAGTAAGTTTTGTGTTTTTTTTTCATTTATTAAATTTGAACATAAGATTGGCAGGTTAAAGGAGCATAAAAAAAATGAAAGCAAATGAAAAATAGAAAGAAAGAAAAAGAACTCACAAGATTAATGTAACAAAAATTCAGTCTTCTTTCATCTTAAATAATACAATATGATAAGATTATCTTTTTAATTTGTTTGTTTATAGTTTACCACGCATGGGATGTGTATCTCTTTAGTGGGATGATATTATGATCCACAGTGTATGACCATATTTGTCTGTTTTTTGTTTTCCTTTTCCCTTGTCTTTTTTTGTTGTTTTTTTCCATTTGATTGTAGTTGTCAGAAACTCACCAAACACATTACAAATTAGAAAAACATGAAAACATTGCACAAAGGTTTAATAAAGCTGGAGATATACTGGGATGAGAAGTGAGGAGAGGGTCAGTGGGTGGGATGTGGGATTTTATGCACCCCACCTCCTGAAGGTAGTTGAGGGCTACAAGTTAAAGATCACTGACTACAAAACAATTTCAGTAGTTCAACTGGAACAATAAGTTCCCAGAATAGTTGTTTCCCCCTTTTTTACTTCTCGTCTTCATTTATCTTTTAACACAAATTTAAGATTGACTGACTATCTTTAATTCCTCATCAGGATACATATATGTAATGCAGTATCTACATATGCTAGATTTCCTGCCATTTTGACATGCATTATGTCAGAGATCAAGTGTGTCATAAAGCACTAGTACCCCAGCCATTAGGTTATAAGATGTGGGGTGATTTTTTTTTAAATTATTTTCTTTAAAAGTAGGCTTTATATTGCAGGAAATATTTTTCACAATGTATATAGATGCACTCTGACCCTTAACAGAAGTGCCAGTCTACACTTATAAAGTTATTAAGCTTTTGGGAAAAACAGTAACAAACAAAAACAAAGGAGCAATGTTTGTTTAAATTTAGAAAATTTTCAGAACACCTCTATATTACAAGCTTTTCTTTTACAAAAGACAAGACAGAGGTACATTAATAAATCTGCAGCCTAATGATAAATTACACAACTATTTCTAAACTCTTTCCTTGTCAATGGTGGACATTACTAACATAAGTTAAGCATTATACAGTGAACATTTTTTACATTAAAAAAAAAAAAATCATTAAGTAGATGTCAGGTCAGGCTACAGATTTATTGGTCCACCCTCAATTTGACAATGTCTCTGATTTCAAGTTATATATATATATATATATATATATATGTGAGTAAACAAAGTTTGGTCTTTATTTATTTTTTTTAATAACATTTTTCAGAGTGCGCAGATTCTTTGGTTCCAATTAGAGTACACAGATCCATTCTAATTGCGCAATATTAGAGGTGCATACCTTAGAGAGATAGAATTTCAGAGTTCTATATTGTTTTGGTCCTTTTAGTAAATACAAATAAATTTTAATTGTACTGGCAAGGAATTGTTGTGTTTCTGCAGCCAAGAAATTATATCAACTAGAAAAATAAATAAATATAAGTTCTACCAATTTCTCTGAAGAAAACGAGTCAACAATTATTTCTCTACTGTGTGCCTGATCCACAAAGACTGATGTTTTTATAGATATGAAAATAGAGAAGTACACACCATCTAAGAGTTGACTTTTTAATTTTAATGAAATGTCAAGTGTACCATCAAAGAAAGCAAATTGAGAAAGCTTTCCAAATATAGGAAGAAAAATGGTACATTCAGTAATAACAATAAAACTTATTCAACATAGATGTATCCATTACACTGACTATTATCATGAGACAGTTGTTACTTATAATCTGGGCATTTGGTTAGCAACATTCTTGTAATCAGCTACAACTGCAGTGAGTATGATTCTCACTGCATGCTTCCATTCTTGTGGCCATGTACCATTTTAAGCAAAGCTTAATAAGATAGCTATATACCATGATAAATCCCGTGTTTTGTGGATATATTTTTCTCTAGTCATAACAAATTCAACTTATGTCACGAATAATTAATAAAATGGTGATATTGCTTTTATGACTTCTTGTTTAGCTTTTAGTGCAACTTATTTTCTTTGGCAATCTACATAATGTAATGTATTTTGAGTCAGCATTATGAAGAATGGGGATGAATGAAACATTTTTTCAATAAATGGACTCTTGGAAATTTATTGAGAAAAATAGTATCAGAATGAAGACTAAATAAGTTTTGCATTTTATTTCCTTTCTGTTGTTGTTGGTGCTTGAGGGATTAAATGAAGATACAGTTTACAGCATTTTCTTTTAATTTCTGTTTTTGTTAACATACATTGTGGAAACTGAAAATCCATTTTCCACATGAACCACCCAACAAGGTTTAAAAAAAAATAAAAATAAAAATAAAAAAAAAAAATACATAAATTTATAAAAAGAAATAAATCCACCATTTTTTTTGTTTCTTTTTTTTTTTTTTTTTTTTAAACTGAGCATGTAAATAATATTAATGATCAGACTGTGTAGTAATATCCAGACATTTTTTTTTTCTTTTTTTAATTCCTTGAATGGTGAGAAGGAATGGGTGATAGATTAAGTAAAGGAAAAAGCACTGGAATATTTACAATGGACATATTTTGGGAAATGTGGAAGATTCTGAAGCAAATAAAAATGGAAGCCCAGCATTTTTTTTTTTTTTAAATCTTGTAAATGTCAAATATTTGCATCAGTAACTGATACAACCAATTAATAAGAAATGGGACCCAGGGAATAGGGTAGAGGAGTTGGTTTTAGGTAAAAGATTAAAATAAAAATAAAAATGGGCATTCTTTTTTTTTGATAAGGGAGTTAATTAGATATAAAACATCATATATTGCGTAAATCTCCAGACTGTTGTAATAGTTCATGATTTACTGAAGATTTTTTTTTCCAAGAATTGCCAAAATGTTGGGCAAGAACGAAAATTTGTCCTTTTTTTTTTTGTCATGTTCCTCAAAGGAAAAAAAAAATCGTTTATAATAATGGTAATGAGTTGCTTGTTTTTTTTTTAAAGATACTGAACCATTAGATAGATAACAAAACAGCTTCAACTAAACAAAGGTAGATTTTGAAAAAAAAAAGTTATATCATCATGATGACAATAAAATATGATCAGTTGATTGATTTTTTTTAACAAAAGGTATTTAAAGCAATTTCTTCTAACTGAAAGACTTAGAAATTTTTTTTTTTTTCTTTTACATGGCAATGTTTTATCACAGTTTTAAATAACAGTCACCATAGCAATGGTCTTAGTGAATTTGAAAACAGCCAGTCTATACATGATCACTATTTACTGCTCTGAATGATCCACTTCATACAAGCACAAAGCCATTTCAACCTGCTTTTCTAAATCTAAGTTTTTTTGGGTTTTTTTCTTTAAAAAGTTGAATTTTCACTTACACTGGCCAGCATCACACTGCTTTACAATTATGGTCATTTTTTTTTTTTTTTACCAAGTATCATATTGCAAATATGAATTTTTAAAAGGCTTTTCAGAGAATCAACTACCTTTACAAAGGTCATAAAAATACTTTGATAAATTATAATCATAGTGAATGAACAAACAAATACTTAAATCATTAACTGGAAGAACAATTTTTTTTTCCTGCTCACTGCAAACACAAATTATGTCATTAAACAACAAAGGTGTGACATAACTCCTTATGTAATACAGACATTATTGTTAGCTATTATAATGAAGACTATTATTAAAGTTAATAATGTGTCATCATTTTAAAATGATTTTTTTGACCTTGGCAAAACTAAATGCTCTCAAAAATTCAAAAGATGTACTCATAATATGATACAAGGTAAAGTATTACCATTATTATTTTGTCTCTTCTCTCTCCAAATTTAAAGATTATTCATCTTTTTAAATCTCAAAAACAATCTCTCCTGTGCAAAGAAAAGGTTCAACATTTAGTTTATTTTGTAGAATTTTATCAACTCCACTCTGATTCATTAATCTTTTATGTTTTGTAGGCATCATGAAGTGAAAGTATTGTCTTTAAACAAATCCAGTCCAGTGTTCCAAACTTAAAAAATGGGAAAAAATGTTTTATTTGGCTTTAAACCCTTTTAGTGTGGATAAATTTTTCCCAAGGTCTCATTGTATAGTTATTTTTTGACAGTCTTAAAAGCTACTTAATTGAAAAAAGTCAATCTGAGAAAAGAAAAACAAATAAAACAATGAAAGTATTCAAAAATAAATATACTTAAAAGTTACAACTATAATAGATTGACTGTACCCTTTTATATTTTAAATATATCATTCCTGAAGATAATCATTTTATTATAAGTTATATAATCTATGCTTGTACAAGGAAGATTTGATTTTGATCTTATGAAATCATTTTAAATATCTTTAGAAAAGGAACAAATAAAAATCACTTATTTTCATCTGTTAAATTCATTATATTCAAAGATTATAAAAAAAGATATTTTATCTGAGATGTATTTTTACTATAGATTTCAGTCTTTTTTTCCATCTTAGTGTTGCTTTTTATCACATCTTTCAAGACTAAATACTCTTTCACCCTTAAATTAAATAGTTTAAGTATTTTCATTATAATATTAAATTTTCCTTCACCTCATTGTTGTTTCTCATCCCAAATTTCTAGGTCTAATAGTTCCAAAAAAAACAAAAAAAGAAATTGTTTGTATCCTGAAAGCTCATCTTCTATGGATGTAAGTGTAATCAATTCAACCAGATCCATGAAAGATGAACTCCTAAGATATGGTATGTGATTTCAAGTCTCATTGAAAGCTAATGTTTTATTGCAACCTGCCTGGTTGAATAAAGTAAAAATTAAATGAAAAACTTACCTAATCCAAAGGAAATCAAGAACCCTGTCCCTAATATACAAGAGTTAATATAACTCTTGGGAAGACATGATAGGTCAAACAAAAGCATTTATTTACAACTGAATCTAATTTCAATTGGCCGTAGAACGGTATACGATATATTAGAGCAGCCTGAGCAACATGGCAGCTTTCATGTCTTAGATAAGTGATTTTTTTTCTTTCATTGACATATAATCAAATTTTGATACCATAACAATGAAGCATAAACTTATGAATTCACATGAGATCTTGCAGGCCATCTTTAAGTGTGTGTATGGGGGGGGGGGAATGAATTTAGTTCCAATGATGACACAGATTTCACACAGCCCTGGCAGTAGGCCAAGTTCATATACTGTTGATAGTAGTACATACTGTTATATTTAAAATATACTTTGCAATTGGCAGGTATTTCATAGAAATGGCTGAAACCAGACATTTAGGCCATGACATAGAGGTGATTAAATTAGGGAGATAGCTCACAAATTGAGTTTAAATTTATTTCTAAATTTTACTAGTTTAACTCTGTCTTTAAAAGATGAATTTGCTTACTAAAGTATTTGCTTGTTTTTAGCTTTAGTTATATAAAAAGAATTAAAGATTTTCAGGAAAAGCATGAAGATACTATATATATATATATATACACACACACACACATAGTATATAGGTGAGAATTTTTCACTGAGAAAAACTTATTATTTATGTTAATCATTCTTTTTTTTTTTTTCTTAAGACTGAAAAATAAAATATTGAAAAAAAAAAAAATGTTCATTGAACCCTATCTTTTTACTCTCTAGATTTTAATCCATTATAAAGTTATGTGAAGAAGATCCTTTCTCCACTTTCAAGTCATTTTTAAATGCCTTGGTGAATTTAATGCCTGAGCCTCATACACATTTGAGTTAAGATTGAGAACTGTTTGTTATGAAAACTCCTCCAAAATGATATTTCTGTCTTTGATACAAAATTGAATGTGAAAGAGGCCACACAGAGGTGGGTAAAATTTAAAGAATTATCACTTTGTTATGAAAACATAGTCCGTTGACTAGAATTCAGATCATTTAATGTTAAGAAATAAGTAAATTTTTTACCTTATGTATACAAAATTTTAAATAAGTATGTATCTTCTCTCTAACCAGAGACCTAAAATGCTTTTAATGGTCCAAGGAAATTCTACCACAAAGGAAAAACCAAGAAACAAGATGCATGACTCCTTAACACCCATATGGATCACATAATACCAGGGATTTTTGTGAATCATGAAATACTTGCACATGGGTTTTCATTTTGCATTGAAAAATATAAAGAACAAAATTGTCCTTTTGTTGCCTCTGAAATACAAGAAAGGATTAAAAACAAATAGATGATTTAACAAAATTTCATTTTAAATAAGTTAGGGGCTAAAAAGGCAAGAAATGCATAGTATTCACCCACTTAAAAATTAATATAAATGTGACACAATGACATCTTTATAGTTATATAATGCCAAGTATATTTTTGTTGACATTATTAAACAATCATGAATTTCTGGCTCATTCAAGGACTATTACTTGTTTCACTGGCTGACAATGTAAATATAGAGAAATAAAACTGTCCTTTTGTTGTTAACAAAAACAAAAAATAAAGGAATAATAAGTGTCTGAATGAGCATGAAAATTGAAAGTCTAATCAACTTGCTAAAACTTTTAGTTAATGTGTTTGTGTGTATAGATGCATGGATTTGTGTGAATATATACTTTTTCTTTCTTTGAAGAAAGTATTTAAAATGAATGAATAATGCTGCTACAGTGAGAAATGAAAGTAAGACAGATGCATGCACACACACAAACACACAGCTGACATCAAAAAGAAATATTTTGAGTCTTTGTTATTAATATTATGGCGATGGTTCCAAGATTAATTTCATTATTAAAATGAATATGAAAAGTGGGGAGGTATGTAATTAAAATATTGCACTTAAAGGTAGATAATGAAATTTTCAAATGTGGATAAAGAAAACACTGCGGATCATAACATCGGAGTTTTTATGCTGAAGCTTAAATTCAGTTGTATAAAATTCATGATTTTTCCATTTTTTTTTTTGTGTTTTGTTTGTTTTTTTTTTTGTTGGGGGATGGGGGTTCTTCTTCCTCCTTTGTGTTGTTGCATCATCATGCAAATGATTGTTCATACCATTTAACTTTCTTTTTCTTTTTTTACAGCTCACCTTTGAAATAATGTTGAGAAGCTGACTTTAACATCTGCTGGAAATAACTGACTAGTAAACACTGATTTTTTTTTTTTAATATAGATAAATAAACAAGTTTTTTTTTTTAAAAAAAAGGCTGGGGTAAGTGGGCAGGGAAAAAAGGGGAAATTTTTTCTTTTTTTTTTAAGTAAATCAAAATTTAAGTAGAGATGATAATGTATGTATGTGTGTGTATATATATATATATATATATATGTGTGTGTGTGTGTGTAACCATGTATTCCCTCTTGTATCATGTACACATCAAATGTGTGAATATATTTTTGAAACTGGCTATTTTGATTTTAATTATTATGTCAATTATTTAATGCAGCATTTTTTATAAGAATGCTTACAAATTAACACTTTAATAATATATATACAAATAGGTAGTCATTATTCTTCCTTTAACACTTTTTTACTATCCTTTCCTGTGTGAGGTGAAAGTCTAATAAATCATTTTGAGCATAAATTTAAAGGAACTCTCTTTGTATAAAGGGTTGGATAGCCTAGTGAATATTATTGTCACTAGCAGAAAGGTGCAGGAGAAAATACTGCCCTTGAATAAAAGAAAAATAACAAAAATCACAGAGGAAATGATGACAAGTCTGCATAACTTTCTAAGCGAAAGAAATGCTTCTTTGAAATGAATTACAATCTGAATACCAAAAATGGTTTTTTACTCTCACTAGGAGTTTTTAAAAATTTTATTGTCATTGGACTTTCACACAGGAAAGGATACCAAAAAATATGAGTGACACAGGATTCAGATAAAGTTGATGACGATAAGTTTTGTATATCACACACACTTTTTTTTGACAGATATTAGAAATTTCTGTCAATATGCACATCTCAAATACATACTCACATGCAATGCAATCATCCACTGATCAATATATACACTCGGTAAATCAATGAAGTATGGTCTGTTTGGGAAGATATGAATAGATTAACCAAAGAAGTGCAGGAGCAAAGGAAATTACCGACATATTTTGCATATGGTTAATTTGAAACCTTTGTAATTGAAATGTTAATGTATATATTTTTATTAATTTATTTTTTTTTTTTTTTTTTTTTTTAGATTTGAGAACATGCAAAAGTGAAACATGTGCCTTCACAACAAACAAGAGAAAGATTCATTCAAAGTGCAAAAAAATCTTTGCCAAATGGTTAAGACAAAAAAAAAAAAAAAAAAGAAGAAAGAAAGAAAGCATGCAACAGCCCCTTGGCCTTAAAATGGCTTTTATTAATATGTGAAAGAAACAGCTAAACCCTACATAGCACTCAAGGGTAAGAAGTAGTAGCCACAACCAAATAAAGGAAAAATTGTTTAAGACAAGTCAACATGCAAAAAGAAAAAAAAAAAAAAAAAAAAAAATATATATATATATATATATATATATATATATATATATATATATATATATATATATGAATACATGCAAATCCAGTGCAAAAAAGCTTTTACGAGATATATATATATATTTTTTTTTTTAAAACCTTTTTTTCAAAAGTATTTTTAGTGGCAGAAAATGGTTGTCTTTTATATATATATATATATATATATATATATATATGAAGACACTGTTACTGACAGAAAGACACGCAGCGAGGGGTAGGGGCAGGGCTTATAAGCATTTGTGGAGAGCATGCTTGGATATGGATAAGTAATGAAGACCCGGTCAGGCAGAACAATATAGAAAAAACTGTAGACAATGTTTTATTGCCTCATGATGCATTTATACAATTTACCACACCATTTTTACAGGTAGGTACCAAATACTTGGAAGTATACACGTGCAGAGGATACCCTGCTATTGCATTTGCGACAATTCTGAGACTCTTATGGAGTACCTGAACTACTACAGCCAGGTAAGAACACACAACAGACAGACAGAGAAGATGAGTCAAGCATGCTCAAGCAATAAGATCTATTAGCTACTGTAACTTATCAACCAATTGGTTGAATAGGGGGATTAGTTGTACAGCTATGGCTGCATCTCTCTCTTTTTAGTGTGTTAGATTTTTTTTTTCTTTTTTTGGCCAAGGATGGCAGATAGTTTAAAAAGAGAGAGAGGGAAAAAAAAGCTAAAGTAATATTTGGTTCTTTCTTCACTGTTCTTTGTTTCATTGTATATGTCAAGTTAAAGCTTTACTGCATCACTTTCATTAAAAATATATCTCTAGCCATGATTGATTTACCAATTTCTTTTCTTTGTGTGTATTATGTTTGATTTCAAAATCCTACACAAACAAATGCACCTCAATTTATGATTACAATAAGCATCGAGTTGTTGTCACACTTCATTTTCTTTTTTTGTTGGGGAGAAAGTGATGCCTCAGATTATTTCTAGCAACGCCAGGATAAAGTAGCAGTATTTGCCCAGCTTCTTGTCTCACTCACAATCTTAATATCTTCCACTGTTTAACTTCATACCATACATATAGTGTTCGTCCAACCAAAAAAAATCAACACAGTGATTTTCCAGTCTCTTATTCTTTCTGCTAAATGCCCAAGTGTATCTATTACCTATGCTTTAAAAAAAAACAAAAAAACCTATTAACTTCATAGAGAAACTAAAATTATTTTTTCACTTTACAATGAGTCCATTGGAATATAAGTACATTAAGTGGTGTTTAAGTGTTTCTGTTACAGAGAGATGGTTAACAAGCTACTTTTGTAAACCACTCTAATGAACCTGTATAAGACAAAGCCATGTTTAGTAAATGTAAACAGCTTGCCTTGCAGTTGGGTTAACTTGTGCCAAAGAATGCTGATTTTCCAAGGCAAAGAGGTCCATAGAAAAATCTAACTTATATTTAGTTTTGTGCCAGACTGATAGAAGTTTAGTACATATGCATAAAGTATGTTGAGCCTTCAAAGACTCGGATCAGAAAAGATAAAGAGAGAGCACATTATACATTTAAACTTCAACTAAACATAAACGTAAAATAAGAGAACAGGGAATTATAAAGGGAATCAGATAAAATTTGTTTTTTAATTTTATTTCTTATACCTGAACAACCTGCTTTCCACCTCACACCCAGATTTGATATAGCTCATGAGATTGATTTTTTATTAAAGGAAAATATTAAAAAAATAGTGTACGCAACAATAAAAAGAAGCAAAAATGATTGGAGTAGTTATTTACAACTATACATTAATGTCCAACTCAGATACTCAGTTGCTAATAATAGCTCTTCAATTTCTAGCTAAGCACCCCAAGATTGTTTGCAGCAGCAAAATGAAATCTTATTGTAAGTTGTTCTTTTCATTCCTTCTCTCTCTTCATACAGTATATAAGATTCTAGAATAATATTTTTTTAAAAAATAAATATATAATGTCTGTACTGAGAACATCAGCAGTCATGTAGTTGGGATTTTCTTTTACCAACTCAGTCACTCTCAGACAGACACTGAAGCAGATATATTTCAATAGATAGCAAATATATCTAGAAAAGATTTTGATTAAAAAAAAAAAAAAAAAAAAAAAAAAAAAAATTAAAAAAGCAGTGGGTTTTTTATATATATATATATATATATATATATATATATAAGCAAAGAATACATATGGGTGTACATAAGACTTAAGTATTAATACTGAACAAATAGTTCAGAAAATGGGGGGGAATCATTGTTTCAGTGTGAATTAAATTCCCACAAAAGCCAATCATTGGTTTTGAAGCAATTAAACTTTTCTCTCTACACACTCAAAGAGCTCATTGAAACATACTGAGTTTAGTCCTTTTTCTTAAATCCTAAGATAGAAGGATAAAAAGACAAACCTTCTTCTGTATTTCTAAGTCTTAGTGTTTTGCTATCAACACAATCATGTTTATTGTTGAAGCAAAGAACAATGAAGAAAGTGAAAGGAAATAATGAAAATAAGATAAGAGAAAAAGTTAGCCATGACATTTGAATTAAAAGGGCAATTTCACTTATCCATCTGTCCATGTTACAACTAGCTGTACAAATTCATTCAGCACACAAGTAATAGGTCTTCCTTATAGGCACTGCTGTACAAACGTGATATGCAATCCGTACAAAGAAAAAGCATGCTCCACAGTTTCACAGCACAAGTTAGGTAATGCTGGCAAAGAAGGCAACGGTTTTAAAGAGCCAATGTGATGGATTAGTGATTGAACGATTGGTTAAGAGTCAATCACCAATAGTTTTGATTATTTTTTCCTTTTCAGAAAGTGCAAGGAGGGTGAGGAAACATGTTTTAGGTAAACACATGTATGTGTATCAATCTATGAAATTTTAAAGAAAAAAATTTTCTCTGTATATATTCACTTATTTTTGTTTAGTTAAATTGAAAGAATAATTATTGTACAATTTCTTTTCTTTATAAGTATTTGATCAGAAATTATATTAATCAACAAAAATGTTTAATGGAAAGAATAATGAATATGAAATAAAAAAATAATTATTACAGAAACATTTTGTAAATATTAAAGATTTTTAAATTTATGCTTTATATATATATATATATATATATATATATATATATATATATATAAATAAATAAATAATCTATCTCATCAGGCTAGGATTAAAAGGTTGCATTTTTTAAATTTTATTTAAAGCTATTTTTAATTAAGTATGAAATAGTCTTGATGATTAGAAATTGACAAAAGGAATTATATATATATATATATATATATATATATATATATATATAAATTCTAGATAAAATAGAAACCAAAGACTTATAACAATGGAATTTGTGTGTGATACTTTACTATGAATTTTTTTAAATCTATGCAGTATTTTATTTTTATCACTGATTTTTTCTTTCCTGTTAATAGGAAATTTAATTTTATCTAGTATTTAAAGAAAAAATTAATGTTAAAAGTGCTTATTTGGGTTGATCTTTAAAAGTGGTGACCAGTCATGTAAAGATTAAAGTAATAGATAGGGGTAGTTACATGGGTTCAATACAACCGAGCCTCCTCTGCAAATTTTTTTGTTTTTCCTTATTTTTTTTCCTTCATCAACAATCAGGATAAGCCACGCATCTCCATTAACCAGTTAGATTCCAATGGTCCACATTCAAATTGTACAGTGAATATAAAGAACATGAGCCCCCGCCAACCTCAGGCAGCCTGAAAATAAGTGAGACAACATGCCATAATGGCTGTGATATAATATTAACACACAATCATGCAACTGTTCCAGTTGGCTCAATGACAGCCCATGCATGTCCATCAATTTTTTTTTTTTTTTTTTTTTTTGTTATTGGTGGGGAATGGGTTCCATCTTGTTTGCTTTTTATTCTACTATAAACTTCAAATTTTTTCTGTTTTTTTAAACTTTAGCCATGCATGACTGGAACCCTTTCCCCGCAACCAAAACTAGGGTTGTGAAAGGCAAGCCTGCATCCAACTGGATAAACACACATTCCATTTTCAGGCTATCAACAGACAGAGGTCTAGTGCCAATCAGAAGAAAATAAATATATATATATATATATATATATATATATATATATATATATATATATGTTTTTTTTTTTTTTGTTTTTTTTTTTTAAATGTTTTGGGAAGCACATTAGTGATGGGTAAAGGAGAAAAATTGTAACATATATTGGGCGAGAGACTTGATATCGAGAGGACAGGGAGTTTGGAAGGTGGAGGAAAAAAATTTTTTTTAATTTTTAAAAATATCTTTTTAATTTTTTTTGTTTTTTTTTTTTAACTTTAATTTTACAACATCTGAATTGATTCTAAAGACTACTTGTTAAAAAATTCCATTTTTTTTTTTTTTTAAAGAAAAGTAATCTACTGTGTGCATGTGTGTATATTGGAAGAGAAATTTCAGCTGACCTTTCAAGCTATCTCATAAAAAGATGGCTATGAAGTGAAAAAGTTTTATACACACACACGTGTGTGTGTGTATATATATATATATATATATATATACACACACACACACACAGAGACACACACAAAAAAATAATGATATACTCTGAAAAACTTGTCAAAACAATTGTACAATGGAAGATATATATATATATATATATATATATATATATATATAATATATATATATTTTATATATAAAGAGTGAAAAGGGAAGGGAAATAAGTTATAGAATATTTACAATTAGTTAAAAAATAAAAAAAAAAAAAGATGGGGTGATGAAAATAAGACATTCAGTTGTAGAAAATTATTTATGTCTAAACAAAAAAAAAAAAAAAAGAATTATTTGGCTCCTGGTAATGAATTCAAAAAAAATGGCAGAGATATAGTGACACAGCATAAAAATTCAGATTTATCAGTTTTTAATGGAAGATAATTTTGCTCAAAAGAAATTTTTTTTAAAAATCTTTCCTTAACCAGTACACCTGCCTTAATTTGTTTAATTTATGTAAATTAATTTTAACTTTCAGAAGATTGGCCTTAAACATGAAATATGAACAGATCACTCTTACATCATAATTAACTAGAGGAGGGGAGGGCAGTGGATTTGGGTCTAATAAATTTGAGAGAGACTAAATTAAAGAGTCAAAATTAAGTGAATCCTGGTACAAAGGATTAAGTTGGAGCTGTCTTGATTAATTAGGATTCTTTTTTTATTCTTTTCAGAGGGCTACCAACCTCAAATAATTTTCTGTCTCACGCCCAATTTATATAGTAAAAGGTTAGTATACAAGTGAAAAAATGTCGATATAGTCCACTGTCTCCATACACTACTGCAAAGTAAGTTTTCTTTAATGGGTCAGGATTACTAATTAAAAAATAATAATAAAAATAGATCTATAATGAACATCTTCTACACTGAACTACTAGTAATTTAGTGATGATTTTGACATATTTCTGCTAATTACATGACATAGAAATAATTATGTCAGTTTTGGTAAAGAAATATTGCACTCATTAGAAACTTGTAACTGGGCAGTAAAAATGTGTCCAATTAACAAAGTAAAAATGAAAAAAATTTTAGAATTAAAAATGGTTTGGGGAGTGGGAAATATTTTTTTTTGTTCTGTTTAATAAAACTAAATTTAAAAAACAATTTTTTTTACTTTGAAAAAGTTAAAAAAGAATAAAAGAAAGAAAAAGAGAATACAAAAAGAAAAAGAATATAAAAAAAGAAAAAGAATATAAAAAAAGAAAAAGAGAATAAAAAATGAAAAAATATCTTTGGGGTAGTGAAAATTGAAAAAATATTGCTTCAGTAACTTGAGTGCAATATAATTTTTGATTGTAATTTCTTTTCCATCAAACCTCATATTTCTTGGAGTAGGGAAAGATTAAAATGAAAGAAAAAGTAATTAAAAAAAATAATAATAAAATGAGTATTCTCTTGTATTCTTCCCAAAAAGTGAAAAGAATAAGAAAAATATAATAAAAAAAGATTTGCTTCCTTTTCACACTGTAGTAATTTTTTTCATGATGGCATTCTTTAAGAAAAAAAAAAGAAAAAAAAAAAAGAAGAACAAAATCTTGTCTCTGACGAGTGTATCCCTTGCAGTAAAAGTAAAATACAAATACAATTATTGTATTAACTTCACTGACACCTTATATTACTTTTTATAAATTGTTTCCATTTATAGCAAGGAAATTGTTTGATCCAATCCAAATTTCTAAGTGTCAAAAACAAGACTACTGTTTTCTTTTTACCATTAACATCAGTCAAAATTAACAAAGAAAAAGTGGTTAAAAAATTTATAAAGCTAAAAAAGATTTAAATAAAAAAATCAAATAAAAATTCATGAATACCATGAATGTATCGAAATGAAAAGAGAAGGAATTAAAAATTTCATAAAAAAATTTAAAACAAGAAAAATACTAATGACAAACCAATGTTTCTTATGGTGACATATCTTAGAATCGTTAGAAATTGTTGACGGTGTACAATTCTCTTACCTGCTTGTTTCTGTAGAATGGGAAAAACCTGGGGATATTTTTCATGAAGATACTAGTGTGTGTGTGTGTGTGTGTGTGTGTGTGTAGTAGCTATACATGTTCATAGCTATATGTACACTATATTTGTGTGGGGGGGATGTATGCATTAATATTCATACACTGTGCATATATCAATACATATACACTATGTGTGTGTGCCTGTAACTAACAGGTGTACACTGTGTTTACTTGTTAAAGTTTATATTAAAAAACATAAGAAAAAGATTTTACATTACTAATTGCAATTTGTAAAGGTTTGCTGAAATACAGTTCATTTGCATTATGCCTTACTTATCAAGGTAACCCTTTCAGCATTATTGCATGTTTACAAGGAATCAGAAAATTTTCAAGGACTGTTTTTATTTTGTTTTTTGTTTTTTTTTCCACTAAAAATCTGAGACAATGATTGATAAGACATTTTTGAAATATGAATGCCAACTGCTCATTTATTTATTTTTGTTCATTTATTTTATTTCTATAATGAAAAAAAGATACTTTTATAATTATTAGCTCACTTTTTAAAATTCGTCATACAAGTCCGACAATCTCAGTTTATGACTTAAAATGTCCAATGATGGCTGTCATCATTAAATCTAACCAAGTTAGGTTTCTGCCATGACCAATTTCAACTTTTTCATGGGAAACCAAATTTCTCTGCTTTCCGTTCTGATGTAGCTTGAATAATTATATAACATCCAACATATTTCTACAGACTTAGAGAAACTTGGCAGAATAAGGTTGAGGGACTTGTGAAGAGAAACATATGCGGGAGATAATCTTGATATTAGAAGTGATTGTTAATTTCTAACTTTTTTTTTACATTATAATGCAAGCATTTCTTGTAGAATGCCAAATTCAAGAAACTGTAGTGTGTCAGGAAAATATTTGGTCATTTATTTCTATTATTGTGTCTTGAAAGAGTGCTAGAATTTCAGTTAATTGTAAATTAAAAGATTAAATTTTCTGAGGATTCTGATAGAAGATAGCATGAATATTGGGTCAAGTAAGGAGGAAGAAGAACAAGTTGTTGAGGAGTCATTGATGGGCAACTCTTTTGTTTATGTCCTTCATTGACAGAGCATTATATAGCTCTATAATCTCCTTTACTATGAAATAATTTTGAATGATTAAGAAATAGCAAAGTCAGACAAAGTTAGCAGATAAAGACATGTTTATAATGATGGCAATTAAAATAAAAGAATTATAGTTCAGAAGCTTTTAAATTATACATCTCCTTTTGAATGAAACCCCCAATCATGTCAGAAAGATCATTCATTCAAAATAAGATTTGTTAATATTTTTTTTTGCATAAAACTTATGAGAATTAAAAAAAAAAAAAACAATAAAAAAGTAATAAAAAAAAACAAACAAACACAATGCACATCTGAATTAGCAAAACAAATGTTTCAGTTCCCCTAATTTGTCTCCATAAAATCTCATCTTTGGAAGGAGTGGAAGGTGGGGAGTGAGAAAACGTTTATCCTCTTAACTCTATCCCACAAAAGATTGCACTAATTAAGAATAATAGCACCTTATTATTATTATTATTATTTCAATTTTTTCTAGATTTCCATAACTTTACCTGCTTGACCAGCACCCCCCCCCTACCATTTTGTTTTTAAAGGTGGATGGAAGGGTCTTGTATATTTAAATGGAAAAAGAGGAAAAGAAAAAAACTTCAAAGGCATGTTGATGATAAGAGTTCAGCTTTGCTAATACTGGTAAGGATTGAATGATTATTTTTTTTAATATTACTTATTGATTAATAAATCATATATATATTGATTTAACATTACTTATTTATTTATAAATTTAATAAAGTGTGTGAATGTGTGTGAGGGAGAGAGAGAATAATTGTCTGAAAAATGGAAACAGAGTGAGAAAGGAGAATAAACAAACATGAGAAAAATTAAAAAAATAAAACAAAAATTAAAAAGTGTGTGTGTGTGTGTGCATATATATATATATATATATATATATATATATATATTCACAATGCCTAAAAAAATAATGAATTAATGTACAAGCAATTAATGGTTGTTGACTTTTGACTAGGAATTTAAAAAAAAAATGTTAGTGAAATTAGCATGAGGAAAAATCTTTTTTAAACCTTTCTTGAAGTTGGCACATACTAAAAATGGCCATGCTTACCATAGATTAGAATCTGAACCAAGATGCCAACAATCTTTTCAAATACAAGAGTCAGAAAATAGAGCAGCAAAGACAGAGATGAGATGGGAACAAAATCAAGGAAAAAATTAAAAACCCAACACTTCTTTTTGTGGGGGGTTGTTTAACTTCTCAATCTTCCCATTTTTTCACCTTGGAACCAATAGCTTCATGAGAACTCTTGTTAGATTTTTAAAACAGATACTACTTTTTTGAGAAAAAATGTAAGAGACAGTGAGGAAAGAAGGGAGGAAAATATCTTGGCTTAATGCAGAGTAAGAGGAGAGAGAGTATGTTTTATCTTTTTTCTTTTTTTGTTGTCTGGTTTGATTAAAAAAAAGAAATAATTAATAATAATAATAAAAATGGGGCAACATGAAAAAGTAAAAAATAAGAGGTAAAATTGTAGTTAGGATGACTAGACAAAAGTATAAAGCTTCAATAAATGACTATTCATTATGTAATAAATGACTATTCTTTTTTTTTTTTATGTAATCTTACACAGAGGTCAGTCAGCATTTCTCCAGGTCAAAGTCTCTCCAATTAATTGTCAGGAGTTATAAGAATTCCATTTTGTTTTTGGTTCTTTCTTTTTCAAGCCTTTAAAAAATGCATTTTTTTCTCTTCTGTTAAACATTTATGCTTGCTTACCGACCACTTGGTAAAACCAAGCCAGTAACACATTTTTTTCTTTGAATTTTGCTTGTCCGAAGATGACTCCAACATCTTCTTTTATAATTGTCACTCATGATAATGTATTCTTGACTTTTTCCCAAATAAGATGTGATAGTTGTTTGTTATGTTTTTTGTTTGTTATGTTTTTTGTTTGTTTTATATATTATTTTTGTTTTTTTATTTTTTTTTTCTTGTTTTTGTTTTTTTTGCTTTTTATTGCTCCCAAGTGCTTAATTTTGTTGTCCTCGGATAGCACTAAGGAGCCCTGTATCTTTATACATACATATATGCACATGTACAGAGAGAAATCTTGTAAAAAAATTCTGCTGCTGATGTGTTGCCATCCTATGGAATAGAGTCCTTCTCATTGGTTGTAGCAATGCTATCATGTGACCTCAGTAAGGAGCAAACCGTTGGTAACCCCCTCTATAAACAGTTGCCTGAAAAATAAAATGGATTATAAAAATATCCTGCCAATGTAACTGAAAATTAAAAATATCAAGCAAACAGCAATAAAAATAATTGAAAATTTACATTTTAGGCAGTTTTACTTTAAAAAAAAAAGAAAAAAAAGATATGCATAGCATTTTAAATACTATAATTCTTAAAATGGGAAACTTTCAAAACAGCATTCATGAAACTTTTCTTTTTACAGTATGCAACATAGTGAATACAAAATTCTGTTTAATACTTAAAATACTACAAACAATTTATTACTTTTTCTTTTTATCTCAAAACTCTGAATCAATACACCTTTCATTGTTACTATTATTATACTGCCTATTTTACTCCATCTTATTGCAGGTACTTCTTAGATGGCACAATTCCACCATTATTATTTTACTAATTTACCCATTACTGCAATATAGAAGTCATTTTTAACTGCATTGTACTTATAAAATATCAAAATATGTTTAGTCTGCATTTTATTGTTTATATTCTAAAATACTTGAACATATAACATTCTAGTCACTCCTGAACAAGTATGGGTTCTACAATACCAGAATATGAAGATGGGCAATTCACTTCATCCATCACTACATAATGAACTCTTCTGGCAATGTAGAAACATGTTACACATGAAAAAAAATCTATTTCTAAATACACACTGCTATTTATATTTGTGGATTATTAGTTTTACTCATATAATTATTACTTTTTAGATTAAGCATTTTCACTATTATTATTTAAATTAAGTAAAGACAACTGATTCTCTGTCTTGTCCTTATGCTATAAAACAATTACAAGTGAAAATAACTTTTAATACAATTATTTAAACATATCTTACTTTAAACATTTAGTTATCTACAGAGCCTATCACAATTTAAAAGTCCCTTTAATACAATATTTTTAGTATAAAGATATAGTATTTCTACTATGTGACAAGAACTTACTTTATAAAGGGGCAATTTGACTAACTGAAACTTAGGAATATGGTTGTTTTCAGGGAAGTGTTGGATTATGAAATAATTTTTTTAATTTATCTATTGACTCAGTTGAATAAGAACAGGAAAAGCATGCAGTATCTATTAATTCAGCAATTTTTATTTAAATTTTGGTTTATAGATGGTTTGAGATACTATATGATATCTATCCAATAATTTTAACTTAAAGGAAGTTATATTATGATTAATTTTTTTTTTTTTTTTTTTCGGTGGGGATAACAAAATCCTTTCTTTTAAATTCAGAGTCACTTCAGGACATGGGTGATTCCTGTCATTTGTTGTTCTAAGTAACTTTTGACATCACCCTGTTTCCTTGTTCTACCATCTATTCACCCAAACTCATTAAGTTGGCTTCACTATACTGTTAAGTGTTAAATTCTCCAGGCCATATTTCCTCATCTCTGTACAATTTTTTGCTCTTATTTTCCTGACAACATATGAATAATGAGGAAGTTTTGTCTCTGATGTTCTCTGCATTCATCTATAGAACTACATCCCTGTCACTTCCTCTTTATACAAAATGCTTAAAATAATTTTGTACCAGTTTTTTTTTTGTTTTTTTTTTTTTGCACTAAAACTTTCACTGTTTAATTGGGTCAATTGAAGTGAGAATGGCAGAAGGAAATTATATTGAAAAATATTTCTGGTGCATTTTTTTTTTTCATCATTTTACTAAGACCAGTAAATACCAGATACCCGAGTCAAATTTAATATCCATCAGGAACCTTTGATCTGTGGTGACCCCACGGTGCACTCAGTTCACCCTAAGAAATATATCAAAGTAAGCTTTGTACTCAGTATCACCTTAGAACATCAAAAGGCTGAGGTGTCTCAAGGATTAACCTCAAAACAGGAAGTGAACCCAGTTTAACTTAGGATATATGCACAAAAACAAGCATACAACAGAATGTTATATAAATGTTTGACTTACAAAGAGAGAGTAGAGAATCCCTCACATCCTCACAGGTAGATTGAATTTTGGAAGAAAGATCAGAAACTACATACCACTCAATTTGGCTGACATTAATTTGATGGAGTCCAGAAGTGGATGAAGAATTATTTTACATATGAAAAATTTAGACTTGTATTCTTATCAGACCTTATTAACATAATATTACATATGTTTAAGCATTGATATAGACACGAATATACTTTCTTGACTACACTAGTAAAGCGAGAATAAATTCAGAAAAGAAGGAAGTCATTGATTTACTATCAGAAAATATTTATAGGTTCAAGGTGAAATGATTGGTTTTTCATATTCCAAATGGCCTATAATTTATTCAGGTACTACATTTACACTGAAAATCAAAGCAGCAGTATTAAGGGGGAGGGGGGAATCAAGAAATGTGTGTTCTCTAATCAAAATGTTATTTAGCATTGAAATTCTTCATTCAACACAGCAATTGCATTTATTTTTATCTACAAGATAGAAGTGTTTTTTCTTTTTGTGCATATAGACCCTAATATCGACAAAGTATATGATCCAACAGTATTTTTTTTATTTTTCAAGTATTCAAGTGAATATTTTATATATTTTGGTTTGTCCTCACTTTCAAAGATCAGAGTAAAAGAGTCTATCTTCTGTAGGCTCCTCCTCTTCCCGTCTGCATCGACTGTGTAAAGTAGATATCAGCTCATGTACACTGACTCAACTCTTTC
Organism: Acanthosepion lycidas; assembly: GCA_963932145.1. Taxonomy (NCBI): domain Eukaryota; kingdom Metazoa; phylum Mollusca; class Cephalopoda; order Sepiida; family Sepiidae; genus Acanthosepion; species Acanthosepion lycidas. The sequence goes on from OZ010597.1 coordinate 19,547,241, forward strand.
AGTGTGGTTCTCTTCGTCAGTAGTTCAATGAACCAAGACATCCAAAACTAGGGACTTATTAATGTATCTCTTCGCTCTTCACACAATTGTGGGATGGTATAATATTTCACAAGTATAACCTCTTAGCAGACTCTAGAATACACAAAATGCATCTTCTGTAGAGTAGTAAGAGACTCGAGCCTAAACTCAACACTTGTTTACCTAGACTCAATGATATTAAAAAAAAAAAAAAAAAAAAAAAAAACAGATTTTGACATTAAATCACCTAACAAATTTTGATGTCATAAAATCCACCAATCCAACCCACTCACAATTAGTGATAAGAAAATTGTCAAAATTTAAACTCTGGCTGAGTCACACTAAGGCTCTTGGTAAAAACATGAATCTATTTCTCCCTGTATTCTAAACCATCACCAATTACCGAGACAAAATATCTCATCTCTAGTATACCACTGGTTAAAGAAAAGAGAGAGTGATTTAGGTACTTTGGTAAATCAATCTCCAATTACCTTTGGAGAGACTAAGAGCAGTAAAATCTTATTTTCGTTTCCAACCAAGTGAGGGAGAAAAATATACACATATATTTACTAAACTTATGTTAATCTGACACAAGGCCAAATAATGATAGTAAGATAATGTTGCATCAGTTTTCAAACTAAGAAAATTTTCTTGAAAATCCTGGTTTTACTTGAAATTGAACAACAAAGTACTGGTGCTCATAGGAAATATGTAATTACATCAAACTGCTAAAAAGCTACATGTACACGCCAGGATGAATTTACTTACATAATATAATATTTCTTTTTCTATAAGTGCTTTATACATTACTTTTTGTCTTCTGTTTCTTTTTTATCAAATATATGTTTTGTAATACAAAGCCTAAGAAGAGATTTAAATTAATCTCCCTTCTTAACTTCTAACACATTGCTCCTTTTTTTAATTTTGAAAGTGTAAAAATATTTTCTAAAGGATAATTACAATAGTAATAATAAAATTTTTTACAATTAAAATAAAAAGATCATTGATATATTTCTTGGATGATATTATACAAAAGTCAAATGCTGTTTTGAAGGTGCACATGGGATTCACACCATAAAAAAAAGTATCTGAAAGAAGAAATATATCAAGAAAAAAAAAAGAAGTTTAAGGGAAATAATTCCTGAAGTCAGTGAATCTTGTTTTTGTCAACTGCAATTAGTATATTGGAATTAAAAAATTAATCTATAATTTAAAAAAATGGAAGCAATGCTTTTTCAAAGGTGAACTGAGAGGAATTGCAGTATATTTTGTTCAGTTGAAAAATTGTTGGTTGGAGGGGAAAAAATAACTAAAAACAAAAAAAAAAAAACAACTTAGTTGGAAACTTTTCAATAAGATGTATAGAAAATAGGAAATCTTTTCCAATTACCAAAAGATGATTGTAGATGATTTATGTTGTTAGTGAACAAGATTCAGTAGACAACAGGATTAATTATCAACAATGAGATCATAATTGGAGTAAAAAAAATAGAGGTACCTGCTATTTAGGAATTATCTAGACATCAATACAAATGAAACTGTATATAGTAAATGTTTACCCTTGTATGTTTTTTGATATATAATACAAACAGGAAAGACAAGAAACATTGTTGTTTTCAATTATAATTATTATATATGAAATACAATTGTACATGGTCAGTTCAAAACAATCAATGAGCTGACAATTTGCAGCTTCAACTTAAAATGACTGATCAGATAAATATTTATTTTAATTTGATTCTAGTTGTTTTATTAAATTTTCAACAAATTGCAGTTTTCATTTTTCTTTTTATATTAAATTTTGTATTAAATATCAGTTGAAATTTGATTATGACATGCAATTATTGAAATTGCCTTGATAATATAATAAAGAATATATTAAACACATGAAGTGGAATAAATAGAAATGTTACTTTTTATTTTTATGTTAAAGGTCATATCTCTTCATGACTCTATAGATTCCTTTTCTTTTATTATTTATGAATTACAATAACTTCTTAGGAATGATAGTGTAATGTTTTACTTCATTATGGTTTTGAATTTCTTCTTGACTAACTGCCTTCCAAGGTCAGAGAACCCAGTCTACTCAGCTATTTAACCCATAGTTGAAAGGCAAAGAAAATGATTCATACCTTTTCCCAAGGATTTTAGTGTAAAGTAAATGCAACAGACTAAGATAAAACTTGAATTCAACTCACCTATGTCCATACTATCTATAAATTTTAAATTATAAGTGTTTAATCGTGCTAATCACTGTCGCTGCTGGGTGTTGACCCTGATACCCACTTTTATATTTACATACGCTCTATTCCTGATATTGAGTACTTTAACTCATAAATATAGTATAACTTAAAATTACACACATACATGGTGCTGAAAAATGTTTAACCTGATCCACTTCTCATCAAATGACCCTACATTAATTTTTTTTTGAGGTGGGGATTTCTTGTGCTAAGGACTTTTCAGCACATAGTGTTTATGTGTAGTACTTTAAATTAATGTCATATAAACATCTGATTAGGTTTACTAATTATTCATAAGTAGCAAATAGTAAATGATTTTCTATATAAAAACACTTTCTCCCTATTAATACATTAGATGTAAAAGATTTTAGTCTGTTGCCTTTTCAATATAAAAAGATTTTATCTCTCTCAATGAGCTTATATACAAACAAAATCTCAAGATTAAATGTATTTTCCATAAATATGGTTATTCTACAATTTTTTTTGCCCAAAGTCTAGTTTCTTGCTTTGTTTAACTAGTCTCATATTACAAATATGCCAACTCTAAAATATTCAATAATATTTGTTTTTAGATCCCAATAAATATAAATGAACATAATTTAAAGTTTTAATTTGAATTATACTAGCATTTAGGACACACATTTAAATAAACACGAAATTATACAATGTATTACAATATATCCAGTGCATGATTCATGGATCATCTACTGAAGTTTCAAATGGACATGTCTGGATAAGTTGTAATGGGTATTATTCCTCAAAATACACTTTTTACTCTCAAATTTATTATACTGCAAATCCATTTTTTGCTGTTTTATATGATTAGCTTTAAGCTAATGACTAATCATGAATTTCTCCAAAAAAAAAAATAAAATAAATAAATAAAAATAATGAGAAAAATAAGCATCTTAAATTTTCTTTTGAAGATTTTTTTTAACCTAAAAGTAATATTTTAAAGCTACAAGAGGAACATTAAATCCATTTTTGTTTTCTGTCCAAATGATATTAAATTCTACTCTCTAAAATATTCAGTGTTCATTGACTGAACTGTTAGCATTGCTATCAGTTGAAATTTATAAAATCTTTAAGTTTTTCAAGAAATTTGACTTCAAGTTTACTAAATTCATTATTTTTTTTCTTCTTGCTACATGTGCTACCCATTTTTATTGTTGTTGAAAATGTTCAAGAGCTGTTATTTGGTAAAATATCATATACAACTAATGATTTTTTTTTTTCATTCAATTTTATTACTTTCTAGCCTTATAAAAACAATTTGTATTTTTTAAATATTTCTGTCCAATAATAACTACATTTTTTTTTATAATTTTGAAAAACTCATTCCAAGTTTTAATTAGACAGGTGAACTCTTCGTTACATTTTTCATATTGTTATCATTTACCATGACATATCTACAAATCCATTTAGCCCTCCACAGATATACAATCCATAAGGGAAAAAATGGCAGCACAAAAATGGTCATCAACAAGATCAGTTTATTGCAGATAAACAGACAAAACCATTATGTTCCAAAGATTTTGGTAATAACATCAAGCACACAAGAGTTCAACTGATCAAACAATTTAAATTTGCAAAAAGACAATGTTGAAAAAAATGGCTTGTGCTTATATGGTTGCATGCATATGAGAGTGTTGAAAAGTTTTCAGACTGGCCAAGTTTCTTTCAAATCTGATATTTGGTCAGATTTTGGAAAATAGGTTGGGCTGAGAACTTTTAGCACCTCCATGTATAATGAAAATCATTTTATTTTACACAAAAAAATATTTATTTTTCAGCATAATCTACTTTCTTGTCAATGCACTCAATTCTACATTTTTCTGTTGATCATATAGACTGAACATTATATTTCAGATAAAATTTCAGCTAACCTGTTATGCTACAGACTTATTGATCCACTCTTGTATTTAGTTTCTTAATTTAGAACAGTTTTGTGCTTTGGTTTTTTTAAAATAAGGGAGTATTTGTAATATGAGACATAAATAAAAAAAAATTGATTTCCCCAAGAACTTCAAATTATAAATTAGTTTTCTTGAAGAAAGTTTCTTTACTTTCACCTTTCCCTCCAGCCAATTGTAATAATTATGTTCAAAATTTGTTTACATTAGAAGTGTGCAAAACTTCCCAGCACCATTTTGTGAAAAAAATGAATGCACAGTTGAAATTCATTTTTTCTGGAGGTTTTTGCACAGACTAAATAACTTTTTTTTTTTTTGAAAATCTTAACTATTTTTTTTTCAGTGAATTGTTGAGTAGGCATTGCAAGTCCAGTTATGAAATTTTAGTTGTAAGATGTTGAGAGCAAAGTAACTCAAAAGCTTTACATGAAAAGTAAAAGTCTTAAATTTACTTTGCTCTCTTGTTGAACCAAACAGAAGTGCTTGTATGTCATCTTAAGTGCATGAATATGTAGATATATCAACACAATTTTAATTTTATTTACACTAACAATATCTGCTCAAAAATTCATAAATGCTTAATATTTTTCCCTTTATGCTCATGATTCCATAAAATTTACTTTAAAAATAATTAATTTAAAAAACACGAAGCTACTAAAAAGAAGAGAAAAAGCAGTTGTATTTTCATTAAACCAAACAAAAGAAAACAAATAAAATTTTATTTTGTTGGCTAGAATAATGATTAAAAACACAGCAGTTCGATTTCTTTTTAATATAGAAACATACTGAAGCAAAGCCATTTTTAAAAATGTAATAATAATCTAAGAATTCTAAATATAATTGTTTGTCATGCTGCCAGTCCACAGACAGCACTAAATATTGCATTCATGCCACTGTTTTCCTTAGTTTTTTAATTTTTAAGTGGTAAATAAGAATTTCTTCATGGTTTAGCAGACAGCTTACCTTTTGTTAGAATACTCACAAACTCACAGGGTGTCAGGAGAAAAAAAAAAAAAAAAAAAAAAAAATTTTTTTGTGAAATACTATTACCAAAAAGGTCTGACCATGAAGAAATTAAGGAAAATGCAAAGTAAGGAAAAAAGTGGTTTAATACAGTTAAGATAATCCACTGTCTTTTAGAAAAATAATTGGTAATGCTGAAAAAGAATTATTATAATGAGAGAGAGAGAAAGGACGGATAAAAAAAAACTTGATTCAAGTTGGCAAGAGTTTTAAAAATTCTAATTTTAGCATTTCAAGTTACAAGACAGTAATGAAGAATTAAGCATTGTGTAAAAGCTTGTAATAATGTACATTTTTGCCTCAGCTCAAATTCTTCATTAAGTAAATAATAATTTTATAAATGATATATAATAAAATCAATGTTTCTTGCAGCCATTACAGAACCTAATGTTATTGGCAATTATGTACATGATCTTCTTTGACAATGGATCAGGGTAAACATTGTGGGAACAAGAAGAACAGGATCAACAACTCTTGAAATAGTCTAGCCAAATGAAAGTAGAAGTCTGCTAAGTCAATCTTCCATTTGTAGAGATGCTGCGTCTTGAAAAGCAAATTAATCAATTTGTACCCTGACAATCTTGTAGATTATGCTTTAAACTTATTGACAAGCATCAAAACCAAAATGACACTAAAGATAGAAAACTGAAAATTTCTTAAACTATTTTTACTTTAAATCAGCAATGAACAATAACATTTTGACTGGTGTTGTTTCTAACTATAAGCCATGGCCACCACCCCCAAAATAGGTTACAGTTAGAAACCTGTAAATTAATACCAAATTTTTTGAATAAAAATATAATAGTGGATTTTTATTTCAATTTTTAGAATTATAACCTGATTTAAAGATGGGTACTAATGGGTTAATGTATGGTTAAGACTGAACTGTTTCAAGAAGTGATACATTTTTTTATTAAATAAAATTTCTTCTTTACATTTGGCAGTCCTGGTATTAAATTATCAGAAACTGCAAAGTGAAAAGAATAGTAACATGAGTGAGCAAAGATCTAGAGGCCTTCAGTTGCAAAACTGTTTTCTGATTATTTTCAAGTGTTTTTACTAACTTTTCAATACTGGAATAACTAATTTTGAATATGGAGATAAGTAAAAATATTCTTTTGTGGTTAGCAAACTTGTATTACAGATCAACGGTAGTGAGTTCAATTTCTGCTGAACAACTGTGCATTCTTTTTTAAGGATGCAAAAAATAATAATAACTGGAAAAAATTGGCTATAAAAACCAAACCTGGTGGAGAAAAATAAGGGAAAGCTAAACTGATGTAAAAAAAAACAAAAAAAAAAACAGGAATAATATATAAAATCAAATATTATTATGGTATTATGACTATATAAAGTGACATTATTTTAAAAGTATTATATACTTTTCTGTTATAAAATATATTTTCCTGCTCATCTTATGATAACTGACCAAATTTCTTTTTTTTTCTGTCTCTCTATTTGCCATTGATAAAGCTACAAGCATAGCTAGATACAACCACCAAATTTTTTTTATGGTTATGAGAAATCAGACTGTGTTTTAAGCATATTTTTTTTTGAAAATGTATAAACTTAATTGTTTTTAGCGACAAGTTTGATTTAAGTATAGTCATAAACTGGATCTTTACTTGGTTGCTGTCCAGTCAGCTGAAGCAAACCATCTGTATGGGAAAAAATCTAGCTGAAAATGTCCTAGTCTAAAACCAAAGATGATATTACCTTTTTTCCAGTTATTTTATTCTTATGACTTTTTCCCAGTTACCAGAAATTCAATAAAGTCCCATGTTGCTGTTTTTTGGGGTTTTTTTTTATTTATAGTATAAGTAATGAACCACCAAGAGATCATAGATGTTAATCTTTTAAAGTTATTTATTATAATTCCTCACAAAAACACAGGTCAATGTTATGCCTGTGTTAATTGCTGCAATAAAAATCCAGTAAAACAAATTTGGAGTTACAAAATATCTATGTTCTTAAAATCTTTTTCAAAATCTCTCCAGACATTTAAATTAAATGTCATCCAAGAGTTCATGATGATAATCATTTTCAAATAAGGTATAATTAAATAGTTCAGATCTATGATTTCTTACTGGAGTTAAGTTCCATTTTAGGCCTACCACAGAAACTAGCTTAAAGTACAACCTAGTGAGTAGCTTTTCAGCTAATAAGATAAAGGCATACATAAAGTACAGCCCCAATTTATAGGGTTATTTTTTCTGAGTAAAATATAATTTTAGTAACCATTCTGTATATATTGTATAATTTGAGCAATCACTGTTGCATCTTTCACTCATAATTGCAAATAAAATTTAATATTTAGATTGTTTTTTCTTTCTAGCATTTGTCCTCCTCTATATTTAGTGCTGTTGAACAAGTTGTCCACCAGGTGAAACCACTTGGTTTTGCTGAGGCTACTTATATAGAGAGTCATTTTGGAAAAAGCCTCCAAACATGGTTTTTGATGAGTATAGACAATGAACAAGCTCATCTTTAAACTATATAAAAGAACAAAATTATAATAGTAATAAGAATATAATAATAAATTTACATAAAACTATATATTTGTAATAATCAGAGATTTACAAGTAAAGAAGAAAGAGAAATCTTAGGAATGATTGGTTAATTTCCAATAAAATGTATATTGCCACTTGACTACATAAAGAAGCAAAATTTGTAGGAATGACTTAGGAGTAGACTGGGAACATAAAACTTTGCCAACAAGAAATCAAGTATTTCAAACAGAAATGTACACTAAAAAGAAATCATTAAAAATATAAACAACTTGTGTCTGAATGTCTTTTATGAAAAGGCATAAAACAAAAACAGATGTTCTATTTCATCATTGTTCAAGGAAATTATTTTGTATTCTTGATTTTGTTTTTTTAAATGTATTTTTTTTTATCTAAGGATTATTAATTTGAATAGAAAAGAACAAAAAAAATCTTCTTGTGTGTGTGAGAGAGAGAGAGAGAGATATATATTTAAGAAATGCTACCCAAAAGTTCAGGGAATTTAAAGAAAACCATAAATTTGTTTCAAATTGCTCACCATTTCATGCATTTCAAAACCATATTACCAGAAAGTAAAGAACTTCATTTTCAATCAATATTCTTCTTTCTTTGAGAATCTTATTTTGTACTATTAACAATCAAAACTTTTTGGTAGCATCTTGTATATATAACCTAAGTCATTTAAAAAAATACTAGTTTGAAAACAAAACAAAACTTTAAGAAATTATAACAAGGTATAACATGAGTCTTTAGTTTTTGGTTTTACTTGTATAAAATGAAATAATAATCAGTGTTGAAGGATAAAGTGAATCAACATTAATGCAAGAAAGTTAATGGAAAATGTTTTATATAAATAATAATTTTTTGTGAGAATTCGATAAGTTTTTTCATAAAATTGATTTAAAAAAAATTAAAATGAAATGTTTAACAAGGAAAATTATTTAAAATTGAAAGGCAAACCAAATTGGGTGAAATCCTAGTGAAAAATGTAAAATAAAGTTAAAACTGTAAATAAAAAAATTCAGGTTTCTAAAAAATAAATATTGAAAATATTTTTCCCTGATTCTAATATAAATGTTCTAAATCAGCTATTTAGTATCTTTTTAGTGTATGTGTGTGTATATATATATATGTGTGTGTGTGTGTGTATATATATATATATTAGGTTGGTGCAAAAATAATATTGTTTTTTGGCGTATTTTTTAACATCAATAAACGATATTATTTTTGCACCAACCTAATATATATATATATATATATATATATATATATATATATATATATGTGTGTGTGTGTGTGTATATATATTATATATATATATATATTATATATATATATATATATATGTGTGTGTGTATATTTTATATATATATATGTGTGTGTGTGTGTGTGTGTGTGTGTGTGCATATTTTATATATATATATATATATATATATGGGTGCTGAGAAGTTTCTAAGAAATTAATAAAAATTCTTATATTTAATAATTTTTTAATAAAGTGAATTAGGCCAAGAATTTTTCAGAACTATCTTTTGTGTGCGTGTTTATATAACATGCATATAAAATAGATACACAAATAAACCCATATAAAATCATAAATATGCATGTATGTATGCTCATAAGTTCATAGCTATATGCACATGCCTATTACAAACATGTGCATATTAAAAAATACATGCATGAATAAATATCTAAATAAGCATAAATATGCATGTATGTATAAATATATGCACATACATTCTCTCTCATTTTATATATATATATATATATATATATATATATATATATATATATATATATATTTTAAAATTGATTTTTTAATCCAACAGATTTTTATCATTTTAAATATTTTTAGTAGATACTCATATTTGAGTAGACATTCCATTTATTTATTTTTGTCTACCAGTCTAAATGTTTGAAATATTAGAGAAGAATTTGCACTCTCAAGAGATTTCAAATTTTTCTTAAATAAATAGTGTCTACTCAAATATAAATATTCATTAAAAATATCATTTAAAGTTTTATGTATATATATATATATATATATATATGTATGTATGTGTGTGTATGTATGTATGTATGTATAATAAAATGGATTCCAGTTAAGCTAAAGATCAGCTACAGGGAATAGCCATTTAGTAGGACCAAATGTTAAAAAACAGAATCAAATGGAGATAATATTTTTGTCCATTTTATGTAATTCCATTTAAAAAAAAACAAAAAAAAAAACAATTGTTTACAGAGGCCAATCTGTATGGTCCTGAGGTGTTCCACTTAAGAAGAATCCACAATATATCATCTCTACACTTACAGATACATTCTATAAATTGTGTTTTACTCATAAAAAAAAAAAAAAAAAATGAAAGTGGGAGGGGAAAACAACATGAATTGATAGGCTGTGGACTGGCAGCAAGCAAATTTTCAACACTACTACATTGTCTGTTTTCTAGCAGAAAAATATTAAAAATGATAGTGAAGACAAGGCATACAATCATGCTGGGATTGAAACAATGACCTACCCCGTATCCGGTGACTGGTCCAATACTGTGTCCCAAATAGGGGTCTGCCGCATATTCCCTTCCATACCTGTAAGACATGCAACTTTTGGGTAACCAAACCCACAACATGCAGGCAGTAGCAACATCTTAATACATGCACAATCTCAGACTGTGTCTGCAGCCACAATGTTTAGCTAGCCATCAGAGGAAAAAAAAAAGATACAAAATGACCAGTACTCCACTCAGCAATTAGTCACTCAGCAGGTTCAACCATGGCATTTCAATTTTGGTCTCATGACTAGACTCAGAACCAGAAGTGCCTCAAAAGTATGCAGATAGTTTGCAAGAAAGAAGTACTATAGAAACAACCAAGGAATCCAGATTGTTTCCATTTTAGCCATGGCTTCTATAATTTTTGATCATTAACAGAATCTTACAGAATAAAATGACTTTACTCTTAAATTACATAGTTTCTTTAAAGAATTATTAATTGATTTATCTATGTATTAATCCTAATTCATTTTTTAATTAGCTTTACAAGAAAATGTATTCTTTACTTGATATCTTAAGAGATTAATTTTAATATCAATAATCTTTTACTTTAAAATTAAGTGAAAAAATTGTTCTAGTGATTTGTTTTAAAGCATTGGTTTTATATAGATAATAGCTGGCAGTCAATACGATATTTCCTGGTATATAACATATCTTTAATTTCATAACACAAATTTATCTTCATATGTTAACATTATTTTGATTTTAATCATAATTTAATTATTTATAATCATGGATATTTTATTCTATTATCATGATAGGAGTGTGCCAAAAAATGTTTTTTATACATTAAACTAGTATTAATAATCTCTATCATTAGAGATTAAGATGCAAGGTAATTTTTATTTTGAATTGTTTAGGGATATAAGCATATTTGTAATATTAACATCTTTATAGATGGTATTAATTTTTGTTATTTTTTAAATATTCATAAAATACAAATTTATTCAATCCATTGAACTAAAAAAAAAAAAAAATAAATAAAATAATGAAATCTTTAATATGAAATTTGAATTTAATTTATGAAGATATTAAGCTATTTCCATTAAATTCATTTTTGTTAAGATTTCAAAAACCACTACTGAGAGTTAAGAATTTTCTCTTTGAATTTATTAAAAAAAAAAAAAAAAAAAAAAAAAGTTTTATTCAGGAATTTCCAAGACTATCAACAAAGAGAAAAATTTCCTGAAAAATGAAAATACCTAATCTCAAAACTTCAAAAGATAAATATTTTCAAATATAATTATCTTACTGGGAACAATATCTTTTTTTTTTTTTACTTTCTTTTTATGATCCTGTTGTTTTAAGATAAAAATGAAGCATGCAATATGAATATCACAATTAAAAAAAATATATTTTAGAGATTTAAATCTATAATGCTAGTGATATTTCTACAGTTTTTTTATTTAGTGTCTAGTTTTAGCTATGTTCTTGAAGCATTTATATCTAGGAGACCACAAAAGCATGCCTTCATTCCCTGTCTGAGTGAACATTTGCAGAGTTGGGGGATTAAACATTGGTCCATCAATTGATAACAATGGTAGATATGCCAGAGGCAGATACAAGCAATTAAGAAAAAGCATTATAAGAAAAAGAAAAAATGGATATAAGAATGTACCATGAATAATGGCCCACATCCTGTTTGTTGGAAGCCAGTAATAAAGCAGTTGGTGGTGGTCTGGAGACCTGACCTCCATGCTTAGATATGGCTAGAAATCGTATCCACTTATCTTACTTGAGAGAAGTACAAAGTACAAAAGGAAAGGGTCATAGCATAAATGTGCACATTAATATTGGCTTCAGAATCACAAGGAACCTTGGAGGAAGGAACTTGATAAATCTATTAAAAAGGTGTCATTTTAAATACAGGCAGGCAGAAAAAAATTTTAAAAATTAAAAAAAAACAGTGGGGTGGACATAGAAAGTGTGGAGAATAAAGTTTAGGTAACTTTTTGAAAAATCATTATGTTAATTAGAATATTTTCATTGTGATTATTTAGATTTGTTATTAATTCAAGTATACAAAAAGAGTCTGCTATTATCAATTTTTCTTTCTTTGGAAGTGTCTCTTTAATCCATAATTTTCTTCCAGACTGGATATTTCTAACAAAAGGATTCTGCAAGTTATTAATCATCCAATGTCAATGTAATTTTTTATGAGTGTATCATACTTAACATGTGGTATTTACAAGCATTTTAATTTTGATATAGAACACAAGATATATTTGCTCTTATCAAATAAATTTTAGGTCTTGTATTCCCAGATTATATTAATTTTTCAGCCTCATTCCCACAAAAATACTTTCACAACACACTAGATGAAAAGATAAATGCTAAAGAGCTGCACAAATTGTTTTACATTAATTTTTACAAAGATGAGAATTCTTACAGGATTTATTATTATTTTAAGAAATGGTAGGATTGTTAAACTTGTACTTTCTGCTACATTTGTTGGTAAAGGGTTTGTAGACATTAAAATATCACAGCTAATCATTTTACAGCTTTCTTACTGAAGGTGGGTCATCTCAAGAAAAGTGGATGACGAAATACTACTTATACAAAATCCCTTGCAAATATACAAAATTATCTAAAAACCAACCTTATCAGAAGTGAAAAATGATCAAAACTAGATTCTTATAGATAAAATCTAAGTAATTGATAGGGAACATGGCTAGAAGATGAGAAAATAAAAGGAAGCTGCATACATGAGCCTTGCAGACAAATTTATAAGTCAAGCCAGTGTGGATTTCTTTCGCTTAGTAAGGAAAGAATTGCAGTACAACCCCTGTGTTAAAAATATAGAATCATCTATGATACATTCACTGTTTTGAATGTGTTGGCCTGAGCATTATAACTAACCCTACAGTAACATTTGAGATTAATTCTCAACAGTTTTTTTTTTCTGTCATGCTGTTAGCAGTAAAATTATACTTTCTTATTAAAACTTCAAAAATGGTTTAACCTCTTAATTTTTAAAATTAAAACAGCAGCTGCCATGGAATAATGGTTAGCACTAGAGGTTTAAAATTAATTTACAAAGTACCCTATTACAATGATGGTTAACTTACCAATCTCACAGCTCATTATGACTCCATTAGACATTAGGAGTATCAAACTGGACAATGTGTTTGACTAAATTAAACTTAATAAATATTATCAAATTCTATTTTTCTTGACACCTGCTGTATAGCAATAGTCTACAGGTTTATGTCACTAGACAGGATGAGGGAGTTCAATCCTCACTTGGTGTCTCCACTATTTGCAACATAACTAGTCCACCTAGTGGTTGTAATAATTTCCCACTGATATTGACTCTAAAAGGTATCAAATTCTGTTTTTCAAAACAGGTAAACACTCTCTGCTTAAAAAAAACAAAACAAAAAAAAACTGGTGCTACAGTTTTCCTCCCTCTCAGATGAACATCAGCACAACATAGTTAACTACACATTCACATACATAAAAACTGATGATTTAGAAATTTGTCCTTTCTTTAAAGTGGTCAATATAAAAGTGAGAACTTTTAGTTAAAATTTGGAAAGTAGTAAGTAAACATAGAAACTGGCAGATACATAACAATTCATTTTACTCAAATATGTCCCTTGTATAATGGATGTGCACATAGCATAGTGGTTATTGTTATAGACTGGGTTTACCAACCGTATTTGGCCACCAGTCTAAGAGGAGGACAACTCTGGATTTAAAACTGTCAACCTCATCACCTACTTGATATAGATATCACAGCAGTAACATCTAGTTTAATGAGGCATGGTCTTATTCTTGAGAAGGGAATCAAATAGAACTAAGACAAGGATAACAAGACAATGCACTTCATTTTAAGTATCAAACCCATTATACAGTATGATACTATGCTTCATTTATCTAAAACAAATTTACTTGTACCGTGAGAAAAAGGCAGCAATATTTAATTCATTTTTGCATTTGCATTGGTTATATATTTTCTGAATGATTAATCTAGGATTTTTATCCATACAATTTTTTTAAATCATTAAAACCTAAAATATCCAAAGAAAAATAACATAAAAAATAAAAGCAATGTATTAGCAACCTATTCTCACAACTTACTAATGAGATATTCTGTTATAGCACAAAGCATGTTTGCTTATTAGTGTCAAGTAATGTCTCCTGCTATCATAAAGGAATATTTCATTAAGAAGGGGATATCAAGTTTTATAACCAATAAATATACAAAGACACAGTGTGCTTTATATTATTGAACATATATTAATCTACAGTATAGTGAGATACTGCATTTTGTTCTAACAATTGTGGAAACAAACCATGTAATAGTATGATCAGTTTTCTAATTCCAGAATCAGGGAATTAAATTATGTTAACCATTCATATTTGCCATTGGAATTAAAATCCCTACATGACTAAGACAAAAATGTTAAGAGATTTCATTTAAGGGAAAAAAGTTTCTGTATTATCTTAGCATAAAAATAAATTTTAAATTGAACAAAAGTGAAATTATAATTTAGACAATATGAACGACCTAGTGGTTATGGTGCTACTGAGCTAATAATGCAAATTCACTTTATAAAAGCAAATCATTTACCTTCATTTTTAATAATTTATGTTATTGCTCAGCTGCAACAGAAAACTAGATGTAAAATAGAAAGATACTATACAAATTGCTTCTTTTTTCATCTTTGTGTAAAAAAAATCCTTTTTTTTTTTTAAATATATATAACTGAAATTTTCTGCAGCATTATGACTAGTTTTGCACAGGGCTGAGAGCCAAACTTGTTTGCATTTCAAAATTACTGTTTAGTTAATTAGTATTAAGCAAAAAATTATTTACTAAATTTATTAAGTTGAAGCATTATTAAAATGTATATACAATGTGAAATTTTTCCAAAAGCAATTATATCATCCACCTTTTCTTTAATTTCACTATTTACAATGTTTTTCTACCTGTGATTTTTCCTGAAGACACTGGTATACTGGAGGTGCAATATCAAATCATGCAATAAAAATTATTAAAATAACTTTAGGTTTAGCAAAATTCTTTATGGATAACCTAAATAATGTACCCATAGAAAATATCTTAGATACATTTACTTTATTATTATTACTTTGGTACTTTTAAAACTAAAAACCAAACTCTCCAATCAGTTCCTTGAAAATTAAATGTTACAAGATAGTTTTCTTCCAGTGAATTCAACCCCACTCATCAACACTTTTTTTTAGGGTAAAAGGGGCAAGGTTATACTGGATCAGACACACACACAAAAAAAAAAAAAAAAGCAACAAAAATTAACATATTTAAAAAATAGCCAATAATATAAAATGTATATGCAAATAAAAATATGCTTCAGATCATTCAAGAAAAAAAAAGTGACTCTTAACCAGGCCAAAAAGTGCAGATCATTGCTATGACTAAAAAAGAGAGAGAGAGAGAGAGAGAGAGAAAAAAAAGGATTGAGGGAAAGGCAGAGGTAGAAATAACGAGGCGAGAGGTAGAGAGAGAGAACGAGACGAGGGAACAGCAGGATAGAGAGAGAGAGAACGAGACGAGGGAACAGCAGGATAGAGAGAGAGAGAACGAGACGAGGGAACAGCAGGATAGAGAGAGAGAGAACGAGACGAGGGAACAGCAGGATAGAGAGAGAGAGAACGAGACGAGGGAACAGCAGGATAGAGAGAGAGAGAGACGAGGGAACAGCAAGTATAATAAGAGTATACCGGAAAACAGGGAGTGAGAAAGAACTAGGGAAAGTGTAGCGAGAGAAAGAACTAGGGAAAGTGTAGCGAGAGAAAGAACTAGGGAAAGTGTAGCGAGAGAAAGAACTAGGGAAAGTGTAGCGAGAGAAAGAACTAGGGAAAGTGTAGCGAGAGAAAGAACTAGGGAAAGTGTAGCGAGAGAAAGAACTAGGGAAAGTGTAGCGAGAGAAAGAACTAGGGAAAGTGTAGCGAGAGAAAGAACTAGGGAAAGTGTAGCGAGAGAAAGAACTAGGGAAAGTGTAGCGAGAGAAAGAACTAGGGAAAGTGTAGCGAGAGAAAGAACTAGGGAAAGTGTAGCGAGGGAAAGAACTAGGGAAAGTGTAGCGAGGGAAAGAACTAGGGAAAGTGTAGCGAGGGAAAGAACTAGGGAAAGTGTAGCGAGGGAAAGAACTAGGGAAAGTGTAGCGAGAGAAAGAACTAGGGAAAGTGTAGCGAGAGAAAGAACTAGGGAAAGTGTAGCGAGAGAAAGAACTAGGGAAAGTGTAGCGAGAGAAAGAACTAGGGAAAGTGTAGCGGGAAAACAGACAGAGTGAAAGAGTGAGGATATTATGATAGGTATTCTGACAGATGTAGTCTCATCAAGAGATGATAATCCTCCCATAGGTATAGTGATACTGCCTTTTATACAGTACCTCATTTTCATATCACTACATCTCCTTGGACCTAAGACTTTTAGTTGATCTTTGACTTTATTTCTTTTTATGGGAGATCTGTTTTTCCTCATTTGAATCATCATATCTCTAGTCATTCATCCCCAGACTGTTCCTCACTACTACTGGATACACTCATTCTCTCTTTCCTCTCCTGTTCTTCACTTTCATATCTCTGGTGGTCTTCCTGATCACTCTCAATACTGGATTCATCCTTTCTTGCATCACCTGTTCTGCTTTCTCTTCCTTTTCCATAACTTCATGAGCCATTATATCCTGTCCCTTCTTTGTTAACACCACTTGTGTTAAATCCTTTTTGCACCACAAAATTTGCGTTTTCAGGACTTGAATCCTTATCTTTTCTGTACCACATGCTTCCATTCATTGCAAATGACATGGTAATCGTTCTTATTTGTCTTCCCATCAATGCAGCTGGGCTTTGTCTTTTATCTGCATGCAGAATAGCTCTATAACTTAGGTAAATAACTCTCTATATCACAATCCACTGGAGAGAATGCTTTTAATCCTATTTTTACCATTTGTACCATTCTCTCTGCAATTCCATTTGTCTGTGGGCGGTAAGGTGATGCCTTGTATGGAATGCAGCCAATACATTTTAAACATGCACATAAACTTTCTTCACAAAACTCAAGTGTATTGTCGAAGACCAAGGTTTTTGGAACTTCATTTCTCAAACACTATCCTCAACACCTGCTTCAGAGTAGTGACTTTTCTATCCACAACTTTAATAACTTCAGGCCAACCTGAATATGAGTTGACTAATATCAGAAATAGTCCTATCTTTAATGTAAGCATGATCCATATGTATTCGTGTCCACAGCTCCATTTCCTTTGGCCAAGAGTGAATTTTTGCCTAAATTTATTTATGCATACTTTGGGCATTTTTTAAAATACTTTTCCACGTCTCTCAAATAGCCTAGCCACCATGTTTGCAACTTTAAACTCATTTGCATAGTAATTTGCATATTATTGAACACTGTTTTTATTACTTCTTTTCTCAGAGACTGTGAAGGTACTATGATATTTCCATTACATATAATTCCTTTTTCCATTGTTAATTTGTATCTTGACTCTTTATAAGGCCTCTCCATCATAGAGCAATTATTCCATGTACTTCTCTTTATTCTATCCATAATTCTATTCAACACTGGATCCTGAATAGTATTTCCTTTAATATATATGTCAAAGTCGAATGTCATAAGCTTAATTGCCTATCTTAATATCCTGACAGATGTGGCCTTCTGGAGTTGAATAAAATTTCGAAAAGCTTTTGATCAGATTTTAAGAGAAATTTCCTTCCCAGCAAAAAAAATTTCTAGTTCCTTCCATTCTCCACACAACTGCCAATGCCTCCTTCTCAATATTTGAATAATTTGCCTCTGCTGTTAGTTTTCTGGATAAGAACATTACAGGGTGATCCTCTTGCGACAATATTGTGGCTATAGCACAGCCACTGGTATCAGTAGTTAATGTCAATTCTTTTACTAGGTCAAAAGGTTTGTTTGTGAGTGCCTTTTTTAATTTCTCAAAAACAACCTCCTGTCTTTTTGTTCATTATAAAATCCTAAAAAAGTTTCTCTTTTTTATTTCTGGATACAGCTATCTCTGATATCTTATTAATGAGTTTATCATCCAGTTGTATACCATCTTTGGATATTTGATATCCTAGGTATGAAATTTTTTCACAATTAAACTAACATTTATCAAAATTAAATGTCATTAACTACTTAATTTTCTCAAAACTTGTTCTGTTTTACTTTTGAGTTCTTCTTTACTGCATGCACCAATGCCAATGTCATCCTGATATACAATTATATTTTTAAACCCCACTAAAACTTTTTCAGTGGCTTTTTGGAAAATTTGACTTGATGTTTTTACTCCAAATGGCAGACAAGTCCATCTTGATAATCCAATAAGGGTTTACATTGTGGTGACTTCTTGAAACTTGCTATCAATTTTTATCTGATCATATGCTAGTCAACTTTAGTAAAGTATTTCATACCAGCAAACTCATGGCACGCTGTTTCAATGTTTGGAAACAGGAATGAATCTGAACAGATCTGGTGATTCACATTCACCTTATAATTGCCACAAATTATTAATTCTCCTTTGGGCTTACATATTGCCACAATAGGTGAATCCCAATTGCTACCACCCTGGCTGACTTTTTCTAATATTCCTTGTTTCACCATTTTGATCAGCTTAGCAACTACCAAGGGTAGCATGTAAACAGGAACTTTTCAGGCTTGAAAATACATTGGTTGACTGCTTTGTCGAATACACCCCTCCTTGTATCGCCTTAATAGTCCAACATCCAGTTCTACAGACTTCATAGAATTTATCAGCTTCAATGTATCCACTCTTAACATGTCAATTCCTAAAAGACTGTGACTTTTGATATTTTCCACCATTATGATGGATATTATTTTGAATTTGTTCTTTTGTCTCAAGTATGCCTTCAAAGCATCTTAAAATTTTGATGATTGACCCATGAAACTGTTTCAACTGGAGATTACTTTTCTTTATATTTGGTCTACCCATTCTTTCCCAAAAATTCCTTGGTATCAACGTAACATCACTTCCAGTATCCACCAGTATGAGTATAGTTACTCTATTCAACTTAACCATTTCCCTACTTTTATCTCAAATAACTTCTGTTTTTTCAATCGGAAGATCCATATTTTCCACTTTTTTCACTTGCTTTTCATATGTGCATACTGTCTGGAAATGATTCCTCTTTTTACACTTAAAACACCATTTCCCAAAGGCCAGAACCTCATTTTTGCTCTTTTCATGTTCCTTATTGCAATATCTGCATACAAGTATGCTTTTAGTAGCACTATAAGTTTCCATACTTTTGGAAGCATTACATTTTTTTATCAATTCCAATTGTTGTAAGAAGTTTACACATACTTCCAGATTCATATTATGAGTTTAAAGCTGCTCTAGAATTTTATGCTTGTATGAGATGTCAAACATTCCTTCCATCATTTTTAGCAAAATTAACTTGTCTTCAATAGACATTTGTTCCAAACCCATTTTTTCAATCTCGACAATTTTCAATCACTGTACATATTGCATAATAGTTTCTTCTGATCTCTGTCTACTTTTGAGAAATTTAGTTCTTTCTGCTATGACCAAATTTTTTTTTTTGATTATATTTGCTATTACAAAGGCAGCAATTTCTTCATATGCTAAATCTTCCAACACATTGGCATAGACCATGATGGAGATTTTTTTTTATGCCCTCACACCATACTGAGGCCAAAAACAAATCCGTAACCATTTTTTCTTCGACTAGTTCTGGTGTCCTTTAAATTTTTCACACTTGGCGACACTGTGAAACACCAAAACCACGTTTCAATATATTCCATATATTCTATATTGGTTAAGTAACAGATTCGATATATTCCATATATTCTATATTGGTTAAGTAACAGATTCGTGACACCATATTTGTATGATAGATATTCTCTCTGACAGATGTGTGAAGACACAACAACCCTCCTGTACCTATAGCGATACAGCCTTTTATAGATTACCTCATTTAGATATCACTACAGAGGGAAAGGAGAGAGAGAGAGTGACCAACGGGGGGAAAAGGAGAGAGAGTGACCAACGGGGGGAAAAGGAGAGAGAGTGACCAACGGGGGGAAAAGGAGAGAGAGTGACCAACGGGGGGAAAAGGAGAGAGAGTGACCAACGGGGGGAAAAGGAGAGAGAGTGACCAACGGGGGGAAAAGGAGAGAGAGTGACCAACGGGGGGAAAAGGAGAGAGAGTGACCAACGGGGGGAAAAGGAGAGAGAGTGACCAACGGGGGGAAGCAGAGAGAGTGACGAACGAGGGGAAAGCAGAGAGAGAGAGAGTGACCAACGGGGGGAAAGCAGAGAGAGAGTGACGAACGAGGGGAAAGCAGAGAGAGAGAGAGTGACCAACGGGGGGAAAGCAGAGAGAGAGTGACCAACGGGGGGAAAGCAGAGAGAGAGTGACCAACGGGGGGAAAGCAGAGAGAGAGTGACCAACGGGGGGAAAGCAGAGAGAGAGTGACCAACGGGGGGAAAGCAGAGAGAGAGTGACCAACGGGGGGAAAGCAGAGAGAGAGTGACCAACGAGGGGAAAGCAGAGAGAGTGACCAACGAGGGGAAAGCAGAGAGAGTGACGAACGAGGGGAAAGCAGAGAGAGAGAGAGAGTGACGAACGAGGGGAAAGCAGAGAGAGAGAGAGAGAGAGAGTGACGAACGAGGGGAAAGCAGAGAGAGAGAGAGAGTGACGAACGAGGGGAAAGCAGAGAGAGAGAGAGAGTGACGAACGAGGGGAAAGCAGAGAGAGAGAGAGAGTGACGAACGAGGGGAAAGCAGAGAGAGAGAGAGAGAGAGAGTGACGAACGAGGGGAAAGCAGAGAGAGAGAGAGAGAGAGAGTGACGAACGAGGGGAAAGCAGAGAGAGAGAGAGAGAGAGAGAGAGTGACGAACGAGGGGAAAGCAGAGAGAGAGAGAGAGAGTGACGAACGAGGGGAAAGCAGAGAGAGAGAGAGAGAGAGAGAGTGACGAACGAGGGGAAAGCAGAGAGAGAGAGAGAGAGAGAGTGACGAACGAGGGGAAAGCAGAGAGAGAGAGAGAGAGAGAGAGTGACGAACGAGGGGAAAGCAGAGAGAGAGAGAGTGACGAACGAGGGGAAAGCAGAGAGAGAGAGAGTGACGAACGAGGGGAAAGCAGAGAGAGAGAGAGTGACGAACGAGGGGAAAGCAGAGAGAGAGAGAGTGACGAACGAGGGGAAAGCAGAGAGAGAGAGAGTGACGAACGAGGGGAAAGCAGAGAGAGAGAGAGTGACGAACGAGGGGAAAGCAGAGAGAGAGAGAGTGACGAACGAGGGGAAAGCAGAGAGAGAGAGAGTGACGAACGAGGGGAAAGCAGAGAGAGAGAGAGAGAGAGTGACGAACGAGGGGAAAGCAGAGAGAGAGAGAGAGAGAGAGTGACGAACGAGGGGAAAGCAGAGAGAGAGAGAGAGTGACGAACGAGGGGAAAGCAGAGAGAGAGAGAGAGAGAGTGACGAACGAGGGGAAAGCAGAGAGAGAGAGGGAGTGACGAACAAGGGAAAGCGGAGTGAACATGAGAACGAACAAGGGAAAGCGGAGTGAACATGAGAACGAACAAGGGAAAGCGGAGTGAACATGAGAACGAACAAGGGAAAGCGGAGTGAACATGAGAACGAACAAGGGAAAGCGGAGTGAACATGAGAACGAACAAGGGAAAGCGGAGTGAACATGAGAACGAACAAGGGAAAGCGGAGTGAACATGAGAACGAACAAGGGAAAGCGGAGTGAACATGAGAACGAACAAGGGAAAGCGGAGTGAACATGAGAACGAACAAGGGAAAGCGGAGTGAACATGAGAACGAACAAGGGAAAGCGGAGTGAACATGAGAACGAACAAGGGAAAGCGGAGTGAACATGAGAACGAACAAGGGAAAGCGGAGTGAACATGAGAACGAACAAGGGAAAGCGGAGTGAACATGAGAACGAACAAGGGAAAGCGGAGTGAACATGAGAACGAACAAGGGAAAGCGGAGTGAACATGAGAACGAACAAGGGAAAGCGGAGTGAACATGAGAACGAACAAGGGAAAGCGGAGTGAACATGAGAACGAACAAGGGAAAGCGGAGTGAACATGAGAACGAACAAGGGAAAGCGGAGTGAACATGAGAACGAACAAGGGAAAGCGGAGTGAACATGAGAACGAACAAGGGAAAGCGGAGTGAACATGAGAACGAACAAGGGAAAGCGGAGTGAACATGAGAACGAACAAGGGAAAGCGGAGTGAACATGAGAACGAACAAGGGAAAGCGGAGTGAACATGAGAACGAACAAGGGAAAGCGGAGTGAACATGAGAACGAACAAGGGAAAGCGGAGTGAACATGAGAACGAACAAGGGAAAGCGGAGTGAACATGAGAACGAACAAGGGAAAGCGGAGTGAACATGAGAACGAACAAGGGAAAGCGGAGTGAACATGAGAACGAACAAGGGAAAGCGGAGTGAACATGAGAACGAACAAGGGAAAGCGGAGTGAACATGAGAACGAACAAGGGAAAGCGGAGTGAACATGAGAACGAACAAGGGAAAGCGGAGTGAACATGAGAACGAACAAGGGAAAGCAGAGTGAACATGAGAACGAACAAGGGAAAGCAGAGTGAACATGAGAACGAACAAGGGAAAGCAGAGTGAACATGAGAACGAACAAGGGAAAGCAGATAGAGAGAACCATTGAGGAAAAACTGAAAAGAGAGAAAGGAGGGAAAGTAGAGAGAGCATAACTGAGGAAAGCAGAGACACAACTGAGGAAAGCAGGGATTGGAGAGACAGAAGGGGCAGAATGCAGAGAGTAGAGAGGTAAAAAAGCAAAGAACATGAAAATGAAGGAAGAAAAGTAGAGTTTATTAAATTGAGAAAGGAAAGCTGTGAGCATCAAAATGTGAAAGGAGGGAAAGCAGAGAACATGAAAATGAGAAAGGAAAGAAAGCAGAAATACATGAAAATACAGAAGGGATCAAGGAGAGAGAAAATGAGAGAACAGGAGAGAACAGGAGAAAAAATGTACAAGTCAGGAGAGATAATACAGAAAAAGAATGAGAATGTAAAGTAACACCAAATAACATTAAAACAACAACATTGACAACAATTGCAACCTGTCTGGATAGTGCCATCAGAACCTACAGTGATGACGTGATTTCTGCAACTACATTTTAAACAAAGAGCTTCCAATAATGGAAAAAATAAATAAATAAATAATAAAAAGCTGATGGCTCTCATACACTTTTTAATGTTAAAATAAAAAGTATGTGTAGAAAATAATTTAAAGATTTTTTAAATAACACAGCTTTGGAATGTAGTGATGTTGCTTTATGGATGTTTCCTACTAAAAACTGTTTTTTCAAACATGAACCCTAAATCACAACTCAAAAGTTAGCAATGTGGGAAAGAGTTATCTATATAAATTCATTGCCACAGCCCTATGTAACAAAAATAAAACCCTTAATAATTTAAAAATATAATGGCAGAAATGAATAATACTTCTGGGAGCCTGATTTTTATAAGGGCCTTGAATGATATATATTGTGCTGCTTAATTTGCTCATAATATTACAGAGAAATTACACATTTGTATGAATTCTACTTTTAATTTCCACTTTCCTTGTTATTCCACTGCCAGTCTTATAACTATACTATATGACTGTCAGCCATGATCTTTAAAAGAAGAACTAATATCATTATATATATATATATATAAGTCCACCATCAGGTTTACTGAAGTGTGGATAAAAGTACTCATGAAAAGTGGACAAAAAGTGCCCAGCTAAGTGAACAAAATGTACTTGGTCTGAATATCACATTGAGGTATGAAACCATGCAGTGTTTTTGTTCACACTGTTTATATTTGCAAATACTTTGATATTGGACACTCTGCACACATAAATATATCTAATTTCAAACAACACACACACAAAGAATGAATTTGTCAAAACATTTCAATGGGAATGAAAGAATATGTCCATCAATCAAAATAACTCATGGAATAATGATGAGGCTTCTCAACATTACTGTAGTTATCTAAGAAATAATTTCTGTTCTGCCCATTTCAAAGAAGTACCAAAAAGAAAATATTATTTACATTAATTAAACTGTTTTGGGTAAACACTAGCATGATTAATATCCTGACATGATTTGTTTATAATTTATTCATTCATTTTATAGATTTCAATATTCAAGAAAAAATTTCATTAAAAAGTTCTTGCAAAATATTCTTATTACGTAATTATATATATATATATATATATATATATATATATATATATATATATATATATATATATATATATAAATAAATAAATAAATATTCTTATTACGTAGTTATGAAATGAATGATAACCTGCAATCAATTTCTCTAAAATTGTTGTCAGAAACATATTTACTAAACAAATTTCAAGATTATATATATATATATATATATATATATAAATAAAAAGAAGCTTCTGATGATGTTAACCATACTTGAACATTTCACCACAATTAAAAATGGAAGATTGTGTTAGTAGATAGCACTAACTAATGAATATCTGCTATTTATGCAGTAATTGGAACTGAGAACTAGAAAAAGAGTCAACTTCAAAAGTTTGGATGACTTATATATAGACAACACATAGAATAATTCAATGTTTTATCATTAGTAAGAAGTTTTCTTGATATAAATTAGGTGTGAGTGAGCAATCAATATGAACAAATCAAGATAGACAAGATGGTGTTTGTGATAGATTATAAACATCTTGTTTTGCAGATCACTACTACCACAGTGAGCCCAGTCTTCACTGACTGATATTCATGTCCTTGTGCTAAGCTTAATAAATACAACTATATTTACTGTTTAAAAAGTAGTCGAACAATAACAAAAAAAGGAGTAAGAGTGTAAAAGATTTGAGACAGCAACTAACTCTTTCCTTAGAAAGATTTTTTCTGACTTTAATAGAATCCTAAATCAGAAAATTTAAACCAATTTTTCTACCATGAAGAGATAGAAGGTCATGCAGTAGCATTAATGTAGTAAAAAATTTTGACAAGAGCCTTCTTTGAAAGATCATAAACATTGCATGTATTGTGCATCTTTATTTTGGCAAGGAGTACTTTAACTCTTCTTATTAATAATTTTTATGATAAATCTTTTTATTTCTTCACTGCTTAAGATAAAAACCATTAAGTGTATTTTAATGTTAAAAAGTGATTTATTTTTTAAATTATTTTTACTTATATAAATCAATTTATATCAAAAGCAGTTTTTTTCCAATTTCTTTTTAGAGATGCTCAATCTCCTTAAAAGCAAATCATCACCACATTTCCAAAGCTTTCATACATAAAAAATAAAACCATATTTACCACCAAAGAAATACAAAGGATTTTTTGCAATATTCTTTTTATTTTATGCTTATCTTTTTTTAATCACCACCCATTTGCAGTCTAATATCTGAGAAATTAAAAAATAAAATAAAATCATCTGGTGAAAGGGTTCTTGGATTGGGGTACAGCTTTTACACATTTTCTTTATTTTTTCATTTTTATGCATATTAATCAACTTTTTAAAGCACCCACATTTCTTTAATTCTATTTTTGACATGCTGTCAATGTGGCAAATAGTTTTGACAAAAGTGTCATAAGAAAGATAAATGTTGCATGTACTGTGTCTATTTTGGCAATGAGTACTTTAACCATTTCTTCAGATTATTAGTAAATTGAATTTCACTGCTGACTGATATTCAACCTGTATTCTGAGGCCCTCTTCATTAATAGTAGATACATTTAAATGGTGTTGGTACAAAAGAAAAAAAAACTGTCGAAAAGACTATACACAAGAAACAAAACTAACAGTATATTTCTGGCATCTAAACTGATTATTTAGAATATCCAGTGAACATTTTCTTCGTATTTTATATTCCCTGTGAAAAATCAGAAATTAGCAAATTAAGCATTATAACTGAAGAAAGTTAAAGACAATTAAACCAAATTAATGCTCTTAATTTTTTTTTATTAAATATTATCTTCAAATAGCAATCACTTGAAGTGCTTCCAAATAATGAAAAGTTTTGGATATTCATCAGGAGAATTTTTTCCAACTCCAATATCCACTATTAGCAATCATGTTTCACAAATAATGAATTTACAAAAAAAAAAAAAAAAAAAAAAGACATTTCAGAGTTTCTAGATTAATAATTATGATGTTATGTTCTTTACTGCTTAAAATTTCCAAGAAGGGAAATTTACTTAAATTTTAAAAGAGCTGCAGAACTGGGTGTTGTGCATATATATATATATATATATATATATATATATATATATATATATATATATAGACCACTAAAAGATTTTAAAATGTAAAGACAATCAGAAATAGAAGTTCTTCCAAAAGTTCCCAAAACTGTGTTGGTTTGGAATGGTTAGCTACATTTACCCAAAATATTACAAATTAGTAATCATTAGTTGCCCCTGCAATTTTGGTGTTTAGTACACTGCTAAAAGAAAATAGAAAATTAGGATTAAATTTTTTGCAGAAATAATTGCAAGGATACTGCATTATTTAATTTATTATGCCAATCTTTAACTGAAGTTTTTAAAAGGCATAAACTTGAACATTCTAGAGCCTAGCATGTTCCTTTATTAGTGATGTATGATCTGTAAATTGTAAGAATATATGCCAAAATATAAGATGAATATAATAAAATGGTTTCATGAATATAGCACATCATTTGTTTATTTTTATTGGACAATGTAAACACCAGAGATTGTGTAGATGTAAAGGATTTGAACCACTTCCTTTATTTTAGCCACAATTTCTACAGCAAAGATTAAAATGACAAAAAAATTTGAAATCTAATCAGTTATAACTAAGTTTGTTCTTAAAAAAGCTTTAAATGTTTAAAGGTTTACAGTAAAAACAGAATTTATTTATATTTATATTTTTTTGCCTATATTCTACTCATATGGACAAGTTTGGGAACACCAGTAGCTGTAAATACCACATTTACAGACCATTTAATAAGTTCAGTACTGAATAGATACTACTGTGTTATGGTCCTGGACAAAACAGGGTTAGGTATAATAAACATCTTTAGGATGTAAAAGAGTTGAATCTTTAAAGTGTGTGCCACTATTACAGTAATGATATTTACTAATCTTAGTAAATCTAAAGATTGTTATCTGGAAACCTAGTGTGGACAGTGTATAAAATGCTTGCATAGACTAAAGATAACATAATTAGATAACTCATATTAAAGTTTGTTAAATTTATAAATGTAATATCATTGTTTTGAATCATTTGTTTAGAATAATATCTTTATGTACTTAAAGTATCTGAATTTCTAAAATGAAATACTGTTGTTAATTTTTAATGAATTTTCTTTTTATCTTATTTGTGTTGAATTTTTGTTTTTATTGCAACACTCAAGTCATTTTACATTTTACAGCAGTTGGACAAGCAGCATAAATAAAAAACAAGAAGCGTTTAAAAAGATTGGAACTAACATCTCTTATGCTGGAAAACTTTTCTAAGATGGCACCTTAGAAGACTAACCAGTACATGACATTCTGATTTAGTCATTTAGTTTCATTCTTCTTCTTGGTACTTGCATCTTGGAATGTTAAGGAGGATTCCTTGACTTGCACACTTAACAACATACGATGATAAGTCTCATGTTGTTTAACAGTATCTCTTAGCTCTACCATTAACATACTAGCACAACCATTGATAGCTTCCAAACAGTTTCACCTACCCAATTTAATTCGCACAGTTTGGGTCAACTTGTCAAATGACATTTAAACACTTCCCAATGGTATTGCACTTTGGGATCATCTCCCCAAGATAGTATTATCAATGACACATCCTTGACTAATCAACCATACACTCAGTAGCTACATTCTCCTTTTTTTTTAACCTGTGCTATACTGTTGGTTTACACCTAGAAATTTAAAAATATTTGTTTACTCCTAGGTATAAACACTCAACATGTTGCAGAGTAAATCAAAAAAAGAAAAGTGTAACTAGATGATTCAACATAAATGATGTTTACTAAGAGGATTCTGTAACCTAAAGTAATGTACTATATGCTTAGACAAGCTATCTCTAATAGGACAAGCAATATTAAATCCCTTTTTAAATCTCTAATGAATGTTATTCATTACTTTTGATTCTTGTTGCTTGTTTGATCTTTTGGATTATATATGTGTATGTGTATGAGAAAGATAATGTCTGAGTACCACATGTCAGTTTCTGGAAATAATATCCAGTTTGTCTTACATAATAGTGATTCCTTCCCCTCTCTATCACACACACAAACTTATTTTGCATTTAAAAATGCACTGGATCTAAACAGTACTGTTTATGAAAAGTTTTGTGAACTAATTGATATTTTCAGAAATACTTTTAAAATTAGGTTGAATTTAAAGGGTTAACAGCCTTAGAATGTAAAAATGTCATGCGTATTTCAATAGAAAAGCAACAAAAATAAGGCAAAAGAAAAACTAATCAAAAAAATTAATATTTAATTACTGTTCCATTCAGTCATGCCAAATTTAAAAAGCTTCCCAGACCAAGAAGAAAATATGATTTTAAGTCAGGCTGTAAACCTCAGAAATGAACAGAGAAAGAGGCTAATGAAATTCTCATAAATATTAAAGTCCATTTAAAAAAAAAGTACATGATATTGTTTACTGTTCAGTTAAAAATGACTGACTTCCAAATTGAGCAAACAAATAAGGTTCTTGTAAAGTGCAGGATCTTGAGAGAGAGATAAGATTTTAACCTCTAGTATTTACATCAGGTGTTGCTTCATAAATGTGATCACCTTGTCCACATAGGAGGATGTTAACTACTTCCTGGTATGGTCTAATAAAAAATCCAACTATTCTATTTCAAATTGTCAAAATTCCAATAGTGGGTAGAAAAGTCTAGAAACAGAATAATCAAGACCTTTTAACTTTGGAAGAAAAAAAATCAAATGTTCAATAAACAACTGCAATATTAAATCACTAACAGTCATAAGAAAAACCTTACAACATTGAGTGATTGATTAACATTATGCTAGTTTTTGGCTTTTGTACATTTTTATTTAAGGGATTTTGTTTACACTGTGATAAAATCTGGCTATGTCAGGCTCAAATAATTAAAAAATTCCTCTTGCCTATATTTAGAGAGAAAAATGAATTTTTTTTTTTTGTGTACATATTATACTGTTTTGTACTTAAATTTAATAATAAATAAATTATTTGCTATGCAACTTAGTATGAGATATCAAGCAATTTTACAGTGTGTTGTAAACATTATGACTGTTGGCGAATACCAGGTACTGTAAGCTACACAACAAGCCTAGCAACCTGGCAATGGATACAGTTTTGCTACTTATATTAACAGAAGAGTTAAATATGTGGAAGTTTTTTTCTGGACTGACAGATCACATGACCTACCTGAAGTTGGATGAATGGTGAGCAACCATTATCAAAACACAGACAGATCATCATATTTCACTGAATTATTTGGTAATAATAAGGTAAATATATTTATTAGAAATTTTCTGGTTTGATAAAATTTTACTGAAATGGTAATGAATTGGCCTGAAGGTAAGAGGAACATAGTGATCACTGGCATAGAAGAGAGAGTGGGAGCATAATTCTTAGCTGTAGAATTGCAGTTTCAAGGAAGTGTTATCCAAAAATGGTTAAAGCTGTGTTTTTGAAAAGCATATATTTATTCTAATTTGTTTTGAAAACAGAATTGTTTAACCAATTGTAAATTTTTGTCTTTTGATCAAAAACTTCAAATATTAGTGAGCAGCAATATTTGGAGTCAATTGACTATTATAAGCATAATGTATAAATGAACAGATCAAAACAAACATCACTAAAATGATAATTCCCCTCCCCTCATTTTATTTTATTTATAATGAAATGGTTATTTTCTTTGGGCCTCCTATTTGATGATTATTAAAATTCTTAACACTACCCACCCACAAAAAAAAAAGAGAAAAGTGATAGAAAAGAAGGTTTCCCACCGCCACCATCTCCCACTACTTTTTCATTTAAGATGTGTATGCAGTTAACATGATTGTAAAGTTAGACATGGGTCAAATGCTGATCGTAATAAAAAAATCAATCAAGTGCTGAAATTGGATGCTGTTATCCCACATTCTAAAATCTAATTAAAAAAATTCAAACAAATGTTAGTGCCAATGCAGAAAATTCCACAATCTCTATGGAAACTCTTTCATTGCTCAGAAAAGAAGCACGGCAAAGTTCAAGAAGAACAATAGTAGTAGTAGTAGTAGTAGTAGTAAGTGTGGGAAGACAGAGAACCTTAGAATTAAGCACAGCTATTTGGTCAAGTCAAATGTATTACTAAATATACAGTTAATTTTGATGCAAAAATAATCAAATTTAAAAAATATTGAATTATCACTGTTGCTAAAAGTTTTATTTCTTTTTTTTTTACTAGAATTTTAGTTATTTACTAATTTTTAAAAAGTGTTTTTCTTCTTTAATATATATCTAATAGTTACTCTTCAGATGGTATCATATTGCAAAAGAGATTCTACATCCTATTCTAGTAAGTCATTGCAGAAAACAAAAGTAAAAAACAATAATTAAACTTAAAATATTTGTAGCAGGCACAGAACTGAAAACTGTCACATGTTCCATTAACAGCAGATACAATGCCATGATGCTCACTGGAAATTCCTAACATTTTTCCTCAAATTTTAAAGCTGGTCTTATATACAGAGAAAGCTGCTTGATTTTATCACAGGCCTTTTCAAAATTATCCATATTACAATGATCAGATTTCTGCTTAATACAGCAAAAACGACATTTGTCAGCACAATATTGCTAAAATGCTTGGAAAATGACTCCAAGTCTCTTAACTGTGAATTTCCCCGACTTTAAGAAAATAAAAAGAATAAGCAGGGAAGAATCCTTGAAATCTACACTCTTTACCATCAGTCTTAGTGGCACACCAATGACAATACTGTAATAATAATAATAACATAGTCATAATTTGGATTTGCGATTATAAATATAAAAATGGAAAATGACTTGAGCATAAGTCAAGAATACCAAGGACATTTAAAACATTAATTCTTAAAATTGAAAACAATACCCTTGTAAAATTAGTTAACTCAATATACTGAGCAACAAATGGGAAAATAGAAGCTAACAAAATAAGTTTGGATTTTAGCAATGACTTAATTTCGATTTCATGACTTTTAGAAAAAACACAGTTATTAATATGGTTGCCAGATGTGGCAACAAACAAGGAATTAAGTTAAATTTGGAAACCCAAGGCACCTAAATTTTTAAGAAACTTTCTTTTCATGAGTAACTCAAGTTAGCCTAGCCTATTTTCAAAGTAACCCCAAAAGTCAAAAGTAGTAACAAAAAAAAAAAAAAAAAAATTACTAGTGATGGAGTTTCAAAAATAGTCCACTCTAGTAAACCTAGTTAACAATGCAGAAAACAATGTTTAAATTTTGGCTAAAACTCTTTATGTACACTCTACATTATATACTGTCTTATCACTTGGTGTGCCATGATGACTGACAGAAAAAGAGTTAATTAGAGAACACTTGGATAAACCACTCTCCTAGGCAAGGGAAACAAAATGCTGTCACTACCAGAGCCAAACTTGACTCAGAGAAAATATATATTCTAGTCATGTTTGTCACCGGAACTGAAAATGGTAGAATGGGTTCAAATTATGGTAGCCTACTGATTTAGCCATTATTGGTGATGACTGTCACAGAAATTGATGGTGATGTATACATTTCCAGTAAATTGCTAAAAACTGAGATGATTCCATACAAGAATGGCCAAAGAAGATACTTTAAACTAAGAAAGAACACAGAGGATACAATGACTGTCAAAAGAAGGGAGTCATATGATGTCAGAAATCATTGTTAATTTTACTTTTAGTTTTAATTCTCTTTTTTATATAAAAAAAAAAAAAAAAAAAAAAAAAAATCATTTTCTAGAAGAGATAAAATTCCTTTTGCAATATAGTATTATCTAGCAAGTAACTATAGCTGAATTTTAAAGGGTTTTGAAATTTATTTTATTCCTGTTGAAAAATTTGGTGACATGAGGGCACTTGCAAATGGCTTAAATGAAAAAAAAAAAAAAAAAACCATGTCATCACATTCATGGAGGCATAAAAAAATATCTCCCAGGGACATGCCCATTAGAGCCAACAACAGTAAGTTTCAAGCATACCATGGTTTTGACACATCTTCCATGCAATACTGTTTTTTTTTCTTATAAATAACTTCAAAATGAATTGTCTTTTTATCATTCATACCAGAAGAAACTGGGTAAGGGTGTAAAAAGAAGAAGAAAAAAAAAAAAACAAGATAATCAAAATAACAAAAAAAAAAAAAGAAACAATTTTAAGAAAGAAGTAAATAAAATGTGTATGAAGCTGTGTCTACATTTGCCAATCTCTAATGCAAATCATGCTACCCTAAAAATGAGAAGGAGGTTAGAGTACCCAGGTGGATGAATATGAAATAAATGATTTGCTATTTCTATATTTTTAAAAAAAAATAATTAAATAAAAAGTAAAGAAAAGAAAAAAATCTGCACACAAAACAGGTAAAAAAGAAAAGGGATCATTGGGAGAAAATTTAGAATGCTAAACTTGAAATATTTTCTTTCTTTTGTTTGTAAAGGGAGGGAGATTGTTTTGATTAATTAACAAATTAATCATCAGGGAAAAATATAACTTACCCAGCAGCATACGTTGCTGCAGTTGCTACAGTAGGAATCGCATATCTCGTGGCAGCAGCATAGCCTGCATATGGCTGAGTTGACACCAACTGCAAAAAAAAAAAAAAAAAAAAAAAAAAAAAAATTAATATGCATATCAACAAGTATAAATATGTAAAGAGAGAGAGATAGTATATTGATACTTGCATACTGGTATAGAAGTATATATACTTTCCACCTTCATAATATATAAATAAGAATATTTTTGACCCTGGAATGTTAACAACATAAACATTCCACCAGATTCCATGTTTTTTTTTTGTTTTTGTTTTTTGGGGTGGGGGTTCCATTGAAAAAAAAAAAAAAAAAACAAAAAAAAAACACACACACACACAGTATTTAAAACATTACAAAATTTCAGCAAGTTTCTTTACAAGTTTCCATTCAACATCACATGACTTATTTGATATCCGAAGAAACTCACCAAAAGGCTCAAATAGATGCCCTGTGTCTGTTCTATTTTAAAAAAATGCTTAAATGGACAATTGCTGCCTAAATATACCATGTTTAGCGTACACACACACACACACACACACGTATGTATGTGTTTGTAAGCATGTCAAAAAACTAAGAGATAAAACAAATTATTTGATTTAACCATTTACTTCAATAAAATAGTGAAGACCAAGTTGAAAAAAAGAAAAAAACATTTTTTCAAGTTAGTGGAGAAGCATTTCCCAGTAACTAGTAAGTTAATAAATTATTTAAGAGAAACACCCACCAAAATAATTTACTGTTTAATAATATAATTCAACATAAGGAAGCACAATCAAAAAGTGCTTTCCACAAATGATAATAATGCCAACCTTTCTTGTTATGATAAAAAATAAAAGCGATTGTTCATTGGACAGAAATGGCTTGACAAGTGTTTCATCATGAAACATTAAGCAGTAAAGTCATTTCAGATATGTGCTACATTGAAGGAAACTGAAGAACCATGAAACTATAGATACAATAAACATAAGTCCTCATTTATTATAAGAGATCATACTAGAATCAAACTATCTAAATACATATAGGAGTTAAAAGATTAGAGCCCACTTGATACTCCACTTGATCCCTGATCAAGTGGAGTATTTGGGTTACACATGCTTGTGGTGCAAGTTTTGGTAAATTTATGTTGTGACTGGAGGAAAAGTTATGCATTCTGGAATTTCAGCCACAAAATAAACTCCTTGACAAGAGTTGCAAGTGTCAATAAATACTGCTGATACCATTTGCTTTCTGACTGATGATTGGTCAAATAAAGATACACATTTTATAATGGTCACATATATTTGGCTGAAACATATGCATGAGGATATTATAAATAACACTTAAAAGATCACATGTCATGAGAAATTTTAGCCCTAATTTATGACAGTTTTTATTTTGTTCTTACTCTTTACTATATATATATATATATATATTGTGCGTGTATATGACAAAATCAGAAAATCTATTTCATCCTTAGAAGAAACTTCTTCAGAGTAATAATGGCTCTATCAATAGAGTCAGTCATTATTATTTTATTGTCTTTTTCTTTGCATTGTTCATTGCCAAATATTTATTTTTCTATTTTACCCCTCTTGAATTTTATCTATTGAACCCTCGTTTTATCTATATATATATATATATATATATATATATATATATATATTGTCCATGTAAGTAATATTTTAATAGTCTGTTTGAATTTGTTTACTAACACTTTCAAACTTGAATCTTTGTAGGTGTGTATATGTGTGTGTCTTTATTAATATATGTGTGTATGATTGCTTATATATGCCTTTCATTGTATGTATATGTTTTTTTTTTTTAGGGTAACAGACATCTATTTCCTGTTTCATTGGTGTTTTTGCATGTTTATATATCTAAATATGTCTATGTATTTGTCGATTTGAACCTTTTAAAACTCTTTATTCTACATTGAACACCATCACTGATATGTTGAAACAAAATGGTTATTTTTGTAGTGATTTTATAACATATTTATGTTATAATTTTTTGAATAAATTATATATATATATATATATACAATATAAAAGGCTCAAACACTAATATTCCATGGTTATAATTTTATTACATTGGAATCGTAATCATTATATATATATACATTGACCACTAATATTATCATATATATATATATATATATATATATATATATATGACCACTAATATTATCAATATCCGTGTGTTTGTGTGTGTTTAATAATCCATGTTGTATTAATTTTATGAAGAAAGAAGATATGCCTTATGATCCTGGGTGTAAAGTTATCAGAAAAGATTCTGAAATCAGTGCGCTTTCAAAAATGTCTGACTTAGGAGTCTTTCCATTTTGTCATTCACTTACGCACTATTGGTCTGAGATATGGTTTTACATATAATATCTTACATTGGAATGACAAGATGTAACCACAAGTTCTATGCTAATAGTTTCTTTTATCATACTTCTTGCTTGATGGAACTCTTCTGGCTTCTTGCATTACACTCAAATTTGATCTTCAAAAGTTTAAATGTGATGTCAATCTTAATTCCTTGTCTTCTTAATTCCTGATGTTTTTTTCTCTCTCCTTAATGTTTTTCTCTCATATTCTTGCACACACAGTAACCCCTTGTGTCTTAGTGGCCTTATTAGTGGCTTCATTGTCTTGCTTGAAGTGAAATGCTTAAAAAAAATATGTAAATAAAATGGGAGTTTGTGAATATTAATACAGAGTAATACTAAATCTTAATATCATTTCATCACAAAAAAAGGTGATAAAGCCACTAAGAGGCAAGTGATGACTGAGAGTGAAAGAATCTGAGAAAATGTTGAGGAAAGAGAGGACATTAAAAGACCATGATTCAAAGTGATAGAAGATAGTAATTGATGTTGGATTTAAATTTTCTAAAGGTTAGCATCAGCCATGGAAAAAGGTTCACTATTAAAAGAGTGCAGTTTCATTTTGGAGGTGTTAAAATTAGCTCCAGTTAACAATAGATTGAATGTAATTTTCAAGTTAGCTACCACTTTGACTTTACCAAACATATCAAACTTACCATTAAGACAGGAATAAATACTTGTCATTAGCATAGAAACCAAGTTGAGAACTAATGACATTAGGAACAAAATAGATCCAAGGATAGAGCCCTGGGGGACACCCACATTAATGTAAAAAAATCTAGGATGGTTATTCAGGATAATTTTCATTTCACAATTTAAGAAAGAGTGAATCAAATTAAAAATTTGGCTGAATTTATTGCATAAGAAATAATTTATTAATTCAAATGATATCCTGCTGAATGAAAACATTGCAAATTTTGTTAATTAATTTCTTTTTTATTAAAACATATTCACTTTACTTATTTTTTTTTTAATAGCAAAACATTAATTTCTAGAATTATCTTGTAAAGCACTGTCATCAATATAAAAGTCTTTCTAAAGCCTCTCGACATTGGAATAATGCAAGATGCAGAGTCAGGTCATCTTGTAAGTAATATACAAATCCTAATAGCAATCAAATGAATGATAATCTTTGCTATTCTAATGTGCCCTAATACTAACAATACATCTTCATGTAAACATACAACACAATCTTCATCCAAGCTTTCCACCAACCAGCCAATGATCACCATACATTGCATTCTGATTCCAAATCACATCGGTGTAGAGCAAAAGCAGAGGAAGAGTGCAATTCCTATTTACAAGGTAACACAATGAAACAAAAACCACATCAAGAAATAATAATGTGTACCCTGTTTAACATATTATATATAGATGTTTTATTCAGGGCTTTGCCAGCTCATTTGGGTGGATAGGTAGGTTATACTAGAGACAACTTCTGCTATGTTAGCTTTTCCTCCTACTAACACAGCTCATATCTACTCATCCTGACATGGTGGCTTGCAAATATGAAAGGGAGAATTCAAAACTGTGACATGGACACATCCATCTCCAAACAAAAGCAAACTGCATGACTGTTAATATAGAGCAACATCCAGATATAACTTTCTTCTGGTTTTGTTGCCACTCAATCTGCAAAAATCCCTCATCCACCCCTTTATACATTATCCTTTGGTTATACTGGATGCAACTATGAAGGACAAAACTTTAAAAGGAACTCTCTGCTGGCCCATCAAACAGAAACACTTGAGAATGAAATAGAACCTCCTTTTCTATGTGGTTGTCCATAGTATCACAGTCATAGAGTTTTAAATGGGTATGTAATCAAAGATGATTCAACTAACTTTGCTATTAATCTGATGCTCCTAAAGATGGCTATGTCTACAAAGCATATGGGAGTAAAAAAGACAATTTGAAGAAGCAACTTAAAATATTCATGATGTTCAGAGAATAAATTCCTTAAATAAAATAAATTCACAAAGATGGTCTGAAAGGTTTAAGAAAGAACTTCAGCTTAAGAGATGTACAACATTTTCTTATTTTATAAGGATATAAAAGTAACTTAAAAAATGGCTTTGTGAAGATGAACAGGATGAAGCACAACCAAAATCAAATCATCCAAAGAAAGTTTTAGTGTTTATTAGAATTGCATTGGTGTGGTTCCTCTTTAAGTTGTTACCAGTTAATGGTGTAATGGAAATATGCATCTGCAATGAGTAGTGAGAGAATTTAAAAACAGCTTTGAAGGAAAAAGAGCCCTTACTTAATCAGTTACAAAGTGTTTCAGTGATAATACCTGACTCCAGAAAGCAAAATTCACATCTGATAAGATTGAAGGCCTTGACTGGAGAAAACATCTGAAAAGTCTATTTTCCAGATCTTGCTCTATTTGATCACTACCATTTCCAGACATGAAGATTCATTGACTTGTATGTAAAATATATGAAGAAGTAAAGACATGCTTTTCTTCCAAGTCAAAGCCTTTCATCATAAAAACAATATAGTAAAGCTGGTAAATTGTTCAAAAGAGGTTATTAATAAAGATGGAACCCATATTAATAAATTCTAATTAAACATTATTTTTCATGTCATTCTAACTCTAAATTCAGACATTACCCATAGCATAAAACAAAATGAAGACTCATCAATCCATAAGTCCTGATGGATTTCAGAACCAAAACACTAAGTCATTAGAAGGAATTAAAATTATTGAATTACAGTTTGGCATATAAAGTTTGAAGGAGAGCACATCAAAATAGCAGTTGATAGAATTAAAGTTTTTGTTTACATTTTTTCCAGCTGAATATTTGTCTGTGTTCTTGTCTTTAATGTACTGAAAAATTCATGGATTTAATTTCAGGAAACATTCAGGTAATGTTTCAACATAATGCTAAAGGCTATCTTCTTTAGGTACCTCCACTTGATTGCAGAAAATACAGCATAGCATGATGAAAAAAAGGCCCCAAACTCATTAAAATCAAAGTTTTATTGCCAAAATGTTTGTTATTATTAAGAGGAAAGACCAAATTATTTTTTTTATTTTTTGAAATTTTTTAGTCCTTTATAGTATGTTGGAAATTTTGGTTAAAAATCTTGTTTTGTTTACATTAGTGGCCAAACAAATCATCATGGTTAGATTTTTATTTTTGCACTTTTTCTGGCGAAACACACATTAATTTGGAAATTCTTGCAAAAATCAAATAACTGTTGGATTTTAATGAAACTTTCAGTACATATTCAGAAATGAATCAAATTATTTTAGAAATTTTTGGTAAAAAAAATTTTTTTTTTTTTACATATGTTACCATCCACTTATATAATTTTGTTAAATTTCATGAAATGAAATTTTTAGGGTGGGGATTTTTTATTAGTTAAAAGCAGGACTCCTTGGAGATAGTAAATCATCATTTTTTTTTTTGTAAAACAGTTAACCCATTCACCAAAAATCTGCTCTGAATTGTAAAATAATAAATGCAATAAAACTAGGAGATTATTTAATTATAAAATCTTTTAATTGCTTTGATAAGATTTATTAAGGACACTATTGCCTTAAGAAGAAAATTTTTTTCTATGAATAATTAATTTTTACAAGAATTGTTTTCATTTTTTTAAAATTTTAATTACATTTATAATATTTAAAAATCACTTAAATTTCAGCATTGCTTCAGGGCAGTGGTTTAGAAATATTGTTAAGTGAAAAGTACTTTTATGAATCAAAAAATTGAAAAGCTCATAACAATCATTTGTACCCAAATATTTTTAAAAAAATTATAATTTTTTTAGTGTATAAACATTCCCAATTTCTACCCATGGAAAGCTTTTCATGACATAATACTTAAAAAGATCATGTAATTTAAGTGTCATCTGATGCACTGAAATTTTTTCACTTTCATTATTCAGTTCTTTTTTTTATCAGTAAGATCTTTGCAAATCATCCCAACAAAATTTCAAAGTAAGTTTTACTTTTTTAATTCCTATTTCACTAAATATTTTTATTTTATGCATTTTAATTTTGGTCATACTTAAATTAATTAATTTTTAGTTTAAGTTAGTAAACTTAAGAACCTAGAGAGAAACGCATATTTCATAAAGCATCTTGAAATGTAACTAAAAGCCAATAAAATATTAAATAATTGCTGAAAATATGTTTATTTGTAAAAATTACTAGGTGGTTAAAAACTAAAAAAAAAATGCATTCTCTTACATCTCATAAATTTATGTCAATTCTGGTCATCCATAAGAGCTGTCATTACCTCAGAACTTATTGATACATCAATAAAGATTCTAAGAAAAACATGACCCAACATTAAGAAATGCTTGTATATTACTTTTTTATGCTATAAGTAATATTTATTTCAAATCAGACTTTAAATTTTTTAATTTTACTCAAATAATGTGTCACAAATATATTTTATTTTTGAAAGATTTTTAAAACTGATAATTTTGTTTTGTTTACGAATTTCTTAAAATTAAGAAAATGGTCACTTTTAAGAAAATTTTTTAAAAATCAAGCAAGTATTTGACATTCCAATCTATATAATTTCTATTTGAAATACACCAGAATATTTTACTTACTGGAAATAATAAATTTAATCATTTAGCTTTCAGTTAAAGCTAAGATGAAATCTTCAAGAATGCTTTTTCATTTTTAAAAATTCATTTTAAACTTTAGGCATCAAAAATTCAGTGGAGGTACCTAATCCTCTTGTCATGATTTCTAACCAGTGAGTGTTTAAATTAATAACTGGACAAAATGAGGAGAATCTTATTTGAACAGAGCAACCCAGAAATGCAGAAACAGAGTTTTGCATGGACAGGACAAAGATATGGAATAAATTTGAACTCTATAGATCTGAATTATTGCAGTAGTCACAAAAAACATGCAAATCCAGAAAAGCTGACAAATTTTCCTTCTCCTAGATATGCTTTTTGTCCAAAGAACATTGTGCATTTTGAATAAGAGTTCTTTCAGCCAACGCAACAAATAAATGAGAGATCATATTTTTTTATATTTAGTGTTTTTTTTTTTCAATTTTCCATTTGAAGTATAAGACAGGTTACATCTAGTTTCACAACTTTTTTTTTTCCCCAATCATGACCCTTTTTTTTAGTTGTATCTATACCCTTTGAAGTAACTTTCTGAAGTCTCAATACTGTTCAATACCACCAAAAGTGATAGCAGTATCTGGCAGTAGCACTCCATTATGAGCTATTAATAACCCTATTTTATTACAGCCAAATTGGATTTGAACCATTAGTTTAATTCTCGTTTGAGGATTAGATTAATTTATTGTTAACTGTTCCAAATGCTGCAAAGTATAAAAAAAGAGGAGAAAAATCAATTGTGCTCATTACTGTTTTAAATAATAGAAGAAATTTCTTAAGAGGATGTATACCTGAATTTCAATCAGTCACATATAGGACAGAGCAAGAAGATTCTACTGAAATAAACACACAGCAGAAAAAGAGTTAAATATGATAGAATTTAGAACTTACTTGGTACCTGTCAGCAGCTGCATATGTGGCTGCTAAGAAGGGATCTTGATACACACCTCTGGTGAGAAAGATCAAAAAGAAACAAAATTAGTATGGATATACAACAGGTGCTAAATATTCAAAATGGAGAGGGAAGGGGTAAAAGTATAGAAAAAATAAATCAATTTTCTTTTGAACCCAGTCTTACTAAACATCCTCAACTATTTTACATAAATTATTTAACTAAGATATCAGTTAAAAGTAGATGTTTTTTGAATACCAAGAAGGATCTTCGCATACATTGACACTTACATGGGCTGCACATCACTGAGCACCAGTTCTTTATATTAACAAAGTTAATAGAGCAAATAAATTTATTTCTTTGTCGCTTCATGAAACCTGTGGACAAGATAGTGGGATGTTCTTGGC
Organism: Acanthosepion lycidas; assembly: GCA_963932145.1. Classification (NCBI taxonomy): domain Eukaryota; kingdom Metazoa; phylum Mollusca; class Cephalopoda; order Sepiida; family Sepiidae; genus Acanthosepion; species Acanthosepion lycidas. Next base: position 19,588,523 of record OZ010597.1, read on the forward strand.
TGCTATTAACAGCTGAGAGATAAACATCAAATTTCATTGAGGTGAATGAAATTAAATCAAATATGACTTACGCTGCATATGGTAATGCGGCTGCCGTTGTGGTTAGTGGGGTGGGGTGTCTGAATGCAGCAGCCGCAGCAGCAGCAGCAGCAGCAGTGTAAGCACCACGGGCTGCAACAGCAGCAGCACGGCCTCGGGTCAACGCCACACCTCGAAGGGCAGCAGCTAAAATAGAAAAGTGATTCATAAGAAACTTGAAATGGTTATCATTAGAAACTAAAAAAATCACATTTTTTTTATTAGCAGCAAGAAATAAAGTCGATATTTTTTTCCCTTTAAAAATTTTTTTTTTAAAGTTCTGTCTTAAATTAAAAATTCCAACTGATCTTCACAAAATTGGGAAACTCAATCCTTATTAAAATAAAATGAAAAAAAAAAAAAGAATTTCAAAATTTTAAAGAAGAAAAAACTGATTTTAATATAAATTAATAAGAGTTTTTAAAAAAATGTTTAATAAAAAAAAGACTGGTTTATAAAAAATAACTTAAAAATTTGTAAATGACTGATCTTTTAATGAAATTTAATAAAAATACTGACTTCTTAAAGCTAAACTCATTTTTTTTTAATAAATTATTTTTAAATTGATAAATGATTTAATTTAATCAAAAAGTGATTTTTTAAATGTATAACAAAATTATCTTTAATAAAAAATGAGTTTAAATTTAATAAAAAAACTGGTTTAAAAATCTAATAAAGACTGATATTTTAAAAATACAAATATGCATTTTAAATAATGTGAAACAAAGACAGCCAAATTTCTAAAATTAAAATCATCAGAGTAGAAAACAATGTGCTCCTTAAAACTCAAGTATATAACAATATATTGATTGAAATAAATGCGGAATAAATAGGCACTGATTACAGCTAGTTAGAGGAAAACAATATTGAAAATTTTCTTGAAACTGAAGCCACATTTTAATTTTTTTTATAATCATCTAAAATATTAGAGAGGAAAATCTTGAAAAATTCTTCAAAGACTGATAAAGCAACAAATGAACTTCTAAAAAAGAACTTTACAATTAAGATTTAGTAATATGAACGTGTAATTGTGATTAACTATGAATTCTTTTAGCTCTTCTCCACTTTAAAAATTATTATACAACTCAATAGCAGCAATATAGCTTGTTGATTTAGTCCTGAACAGATTATTTATATATATATATATATATATATATAATTGGAGTGGGGGAACCTTCCCTTTTAATTTTTGATAAACTTCTCTATACAACCTTGTCACTACCCAATATAGTTAAACAACTGGTGCCTTTTAACAACCTAAGTTTCCCCCATAAAGTCAAGAAAAAATACTATGCAGTCCCTGTCACAATTCAATCCCTAATTATCAGTCAGCAGTCTGGGAATAAGAAAATTTAAATAATGGAAGATAAAGAGTATTTTTAGATATCAGACACAGATATTTTGTTAAAAAAATATTGTCTTTCTCCACAAATACAGATTTTTTCATCAAATTTTGTTTATTATTTTTTGATGAGTACATTCTTGCATGAACATTAATTACATATAGCAGAACTGATTATATTTAATATCTATTCCCTTTATTGGTCTATAGATAAAGAAAACACATGAACATAACATGAAATTTTATTATTATTTTTTTTTTTTTAATTCATAGAGGAGGCACTTCTATTTTCATTGTTAATTTATTACTAGTTTTACTCTATCTTGTATCTCTTATTATTGCTTTTATCACAACATTCTAGGTGTGTGTGTGTGTATATATATATATATATATATTTATTTATTCTTCATTATTACTATTTTTTCTCTATAACAATACCATGGGTCAATACATAAGTAAACAGTGCAAATCCAAAATAAATTTGTAGCTTTCAATAAGAAAAACTATTAATACTTATCCCCCATCCACCCAAAGTCATTAAACTACATCCCATCTTTGCGTTATTAGATCATATAATATGAAAGAGCTTTGTATAAGTGTGAATACAAAGATCTACATCAGTTTTATATTTTCTGGAAATTATCTGTAACAAATATCTGATAGAACAAAAAATAATACCAGAAATTAATTAGATGAGAAACTGAGAAATTATAATTTAGTTAATTGACTAAGCATAAAGCTATACTATTGGGTGCAATCAGCAATAGTTAGACCTTTCTCAAATAGTCTGCTTGGAATAAAATGACAAGAATAATAAAGAGTGTATTGACCCAGTGTGTTGGGATAAAAAACGAGAATAATAAGATAAAGTATAACTAGTGATGAACTAATGAAAATTTGAAAATAAGTTTCTTTCCAGAGGTTTTTCTTTTAACCTAAAGTACTGATTGCAAAGTTTAATTTTTTTTATTTCATTTTATTTATATTTGTAAAAAGAATAAAAACATGCCTGGGGTACCACAGATATTAAGGCAATAGTCTGGAAAACATACGGAGTAAAAACTTATCAAGTTCACCTTTTTTAATTTTTAAACTATGATATGAAAGAGTGAAATAAATATTAATTTCCTGGACTAAAGAGAACAAAAAAAAAATTGGAATTTGTGTCATGGATAAATATTAAATGAAGGTCAATAATAATAATACCTTAACAGGGGTTTGCTTTCTTTTATCAGATTATATTTTTATCGAAAAGTTGAAATTCTAGAAAATATGTTATATATGAATGGTTCTGCCATGTTAAAAAGAATCTCTCTAAACAAAGATAGCAGTCTCTTGAAAATGCAAAATGGTGATAGTTGTGAAAAGAATAAGAGTATGATTTTGCTCAAATCTCTCCCAGTTCTATTCCAAAATTAAAAAGCTTTCCCCCTAATCCTAGAACTTCTGAAATCATAAAGAATCATTTTACTTCTCTAAAAGGCATTGACAACCAGAATTTAGCAAAGAAACTATTTATCTTTTATATTACTGGGGACATTATTAAAGATATAGGTGGCATGCTATGAAATCTAAAGAGACAATAAAGACAGATTGTATCATCATCATCATCATCAATTATGTTTCAAGTCTTTGTTCAAATGTTTATATTTTCTTTACATTGACAATGCTTTCCTGAGTTGAAGAAGCAGTTCCACACATTACACTATTTTTCATCTTTTGTCAACAGGGGTTGCCAGGTATTTTGTTAATGTTCTCATCTGTACCATTCTGGATTATACCCAGTGCTCCAATTATTATAGGTATAACAGTGGTTTTCAGATATCACATTTTTTTGATTTTCATCATATTTATATTTATTTATTTTGTTATATTCTTTAACAGACATAGTTTTATATGAAAGCACTTCATATCTATGAGAAGATATTGTTTGTAGTCTTTAAGTGCCAAAGAAGAGTGACCATAGGCCTTCTATGACTACTTCAGTGTCATATTCCCACTCTTTTTCAGCATATAAAGCACTATAATATTGGCATATCTTCCAAATATACTGCCCAATCTTATGTCCATCTTTGTGTTCATTTGGTGTCCGCACCAGTAGTTATTGGCAGTTTGCATTGGATATTAAGTGACAGTAACTTCCACCAGTTCAGAACTTTGCACCAAGGATATGTATGCCACTTCCAAAAAGTCAAATCACCCTAATTTCTTCCATGATCCACACATAAGAAGAAAGTTCTACTTGGACTATTTTCCCCACAAAAAGTACCACTTTGTGGAATAGAACAGATGCTTTCCTGAAAAATTCACTCTTGATTTCTAAGTCAAAGTCACTTGTTAGCTATCCTCTTTATCTTCACTTCCTACCACCTATGTCATTCAAGGGTTACTGCTAAAATGGTAATGATTACCATTTTAACAGTAACCCACAACCTTGAGTGGTGCTTGAGTCTTATTTTAAGTGAAATTTAGTATTTTTTTAAATTGCCAATATTCAAACAGCCTCTTTAGTATTCAAGCTATAGTCTCGATGACCTTGATTCTTTCTGGGAACACCAGTTCTTCCAACCTTTTCTACTAAGAACTTTTGGATCAGCATTATTTTTTTTATAACTAATTTTACTGGTCTTATTGTTGCTCTTTATTACACGTCTTGGTTGATACACTCTGCAACCTACATGAACAGTGAAAAATCAAAAATAATAAAGTAGCTTTCATAAGACTTGACTGAACTTGCATCCTCCACATTAACAGCCTATCTTCCATGGACATCACCTTAACCACTTCAACTACAGACATTTCAATAATTAATTGGAGTACAAATCTGTAGTTATTCTGCCCAACCCTGTGTATTGTTGCTTTACTAGTTTGTAACAGCTTTTTATTTATTTTTTTTAATTTAAATTTTTTTAATTTTAGATTTTCACAAGATTTATTCCACTCTCATTGCTTTTTATCATGTCAATGAGGTATAAATAATAGATAGGGAATATTGCTGAAAGGTAAGAAAACTAAAAGTAGCATACACTAGCTTGACAGACAAATGTATAAGCAAGACCAGTGTGGGTTTCTTTACTTAGCAGGGAAGGTATTAGAGAGCATCCCCGCATATAAAAAATATGGAATCACCTGTGTCACATGGGTTGGTGAGAATGGAATCGCCTGTGTTACACGGGATGCTGGGAATGGGTTGATCTGATCCATATATTTGCCACCATTTCTTTTCTGTTTTACAAATTACTTATTAAAATTTAAAAAATAAAATTAAAAGAAACATTTGCAATTATAATTAATGAATTTTTTTCTTTATACAGAAAACTATCCACACACCTTGACTCTAATGGAAAAAGTACAATACTGAAATATATGGTCAGCTTCGGTTTATCCAGTTAAAAATTATATCTCAAATTTTTATAAAATTATGCAAAATTTTACAAATGGAGTGAACTGGAAAAGTATTTAAATACTTAAATTTAAAAAGAAATTTGAATGCAACCATTTTTCTTACATCAGCCAAAACAATGTTATAAAAATGAAACATGAGGATATTAATATTATATTTTCTAAAATAATAATTGTTTTAAGGAAAAAGAAAATTCTGGAAGCAAGACTAAAACAGGGAAAATGACAGAAGTTTCTCAATATTAACACTAAATAATAATCTACTCAGTTCAATGGTCAAGTGAGAATGAGTTACCCTTCCTTGCCTGTATGCAATGAAAGCTTAATTTACAAGACAGTTCAGATATGGATGACAAAGAAAAAATATTACCCATAATGGAAAAAGTATATTAGCACAATGTTGTGGAATGGACAACACTAGGAAAATTTTTTGAAATTTATCCACTTCTTATATCACTGATCTGCTAAGAATAGAGTTAGATTTTAATTTGTTGAAACCAACAGAAAAGGTTTTTCAGAAACATATCTACCTTATCTATAAACATGATATATCTATCACCTTTAAAATGTCAGTCAAAGAGTCTAATTATACTTTTTGTATGTTGATATATAGGAAAAAAACAATGACAGAAAAAATAGATTAATTTAAAAAAAAAAAAAAAAAAAAAAAAAAAAAAGTACTTTTTTTTTTTTTTTCAAATTATTGTTCCTCATCTGCCAAAGTTAATTTTTTTTTTTTGTTTCTACTAATTTTAGATTAAATATTGTCAAATATAAGATACTACAAAGAAGAATCATTTGTTGCAAAAATCAGTCATAGAAAAGACAATTAATCAGTCATAGAAAGAACATTGGTAATGAACAATCAGTTCATAATCTGCTAAAAAATAAAGAACATTCTGGTTTAATTTAAAAACAATTAAAAATGTATAAATTGTTATTTATCATCTAGAAAATTGCAGCTAATAGCAACAAAATACACTCTTAAAACTTATATCATTTTTTTTTTCTACTCACAAAATTTTAGGCTGTATATAAGGTTGGTATATAATTATAATAATATTATAATTATATAACATTGTAGTTCTTTTTTAATACATCAGTGGGGTTTAAGTTGAAGGAATGAAGGATGAATGGATACCAGAAAAAAAAACTTTAAAGGGCAGGGAAGGTGGTTGAAAAAAGACATACAGAACAGACAAGCCATCACTGCATAATAAAAATACAATTAAAAAATACCAATACATTCTTCTATTAAATGGTGTGTTAAGATGGCACAATGTCACCCACTATTAGTGATAAGTTTGGTAAGAGATAATTTTTTAATATCAGCTTTCTTTTTTTCTTTTTTTTGACTATAATCTAAGAGCATGCTGTGCCAGATTTGATATGCTTCAAAAAGACTGAAAATGCACTCATTACAACACCAAAGTTTGGCAAGATGTGCTTCCATAGCTTGTAGTGGATTTACAGCTGCGATGCCAACAAACTTAGAGATTTTAAGACAAAAAAGGAGGGTTCTCAGCCTGAAAAGAGTCTACTAACCAAGGATAAACATAAATAAAAAATTATTAGGAAAAAATATATAATTAATAATGATTCCATTAACAATTCAAGGTGTGGTGAATACATCTTTTTTTAAGCATGCAGTTTGCACTCATTTTTTTTTTAATTCAGTTGTTAAAGGGTTAATATAAAAAAAAATTAAAAAAAAAAAAAAAAAAAAAAACGAAACATTTTTTTTTCTCTTTTATGTCAAGAAATTTCAATGAGCATTTCTAAATAAAAACCAATGTCCGGTTTAATATATATATTATATATATATATATATATTTTTTTTTTTTTTTCAACAGGCAAAAAATAAAGTTTTTGTTTTTTTTCTCCTAAGAAGCCATCATCCATTTTATGAATACAATTATGAATATGGCAACCAGTATATACTGTATGAAAAAAATAGAGAGAGAAATGAATAAAATTTTATTTCGGAAAAAAAAAAAATAAAATAAAATAAAGTTCTTTTTTGAAAAAAAAAAAAAAAAAAAAAAAAAACAAATATAAAACTTGGGTAAATAAAATCATTACTATTCAAGGCAGAACGCAACATCACATAGAACATGCAGCAGACGGCATCAATGTATGAGGCACACAGATAGGTAGTGATGCACATTTCACCCAGATGTTCATTCCACCCTTGGAGGGACTTTGGAGGAGTCACAGTTTTAACGCACACACATTCCAAAAACATTAACGTTACTAGGCATGAAGACTAGCCAAACAATTATGTAGCTTTTAGTGGTTCTGTGTTATCAGCAAGATTCTTTGAAAATATGACGAGGAGAAAATCAATCACAATAAGGAAGAAAAAAGACAAGAATTCTATCATTCCTCTGGTTAAGAAAAAGAAAAATAATGTCCTTAACAAATACAAAAAAAAATCCCATCTAAAGTTTTTTTTTGTTTTTTTTGTGGATTTAAATAAAATTCTTTTTATTATAATTTCTAGGTTCATCATTTTCAAATGCTAACCTTAAAATTATACAGCTTACATCTCAATCAGTGATTCTCAAGTTGGAAGCACTTGATTCTTATAGGCAGAATTTTAGCTAAGAAAATAAATTCACTCATATGTATAAGTCTTAAATATAATGGTGAAAAAATTGTGAGATGACATTTTAAAATTAGGGAGGAATTGAATACACATGGGATCCTGAGGGGAGAAATTTAACTTAGGTACTGAGAATCACTAATCAAAATAGAAAATGTCATTTTCGAATTAATACAAAAAAAGTAGCTAGCAATTACCGAGCTTAAAATTATAGCTAGCATTACTGTATAAAGCACCTATTTAAAATACAGTAAAATCTTTGCAAAAAAGTATACATGATTAAAAGTAAAAATTAAATCCTGATTTTATTGCACATATATAAATTCATAGAAAAATTAATCCATTAAATGCAGCTAAATTTTCATCATTCATATTTGAACCATAGAACTGCAGATGGTGGAAATTCATAGTTAATGAGATAAACAGATTACTAAATAGCATGTTTAATAAAATTTTGCTTAAAAAAGAAAATTAAACAAAATAAAATTATGCTTAAAAGCAAGCAAAAAAAAAAAAAAAAAATGACATCAAATGTTCATTTTATATGCTTCATGCTAAATAATACCCTGACAAAATTGGTTTAAAACGTTTATCAGGGAGTTTAAAAAAAAAAAAAAAAAAAGAAAGAAAGATGGACAGGGTTCAAACTTGAGAGGACTTTACTGATTTTTGTTTTGCCCATAACACAGAATCAGAAACTAGCTACAAAGCTTGGCAAAAACTAAACATCAACTGCCTGTGTATGAAGATCACGGAAAATAGCAGAATATCTAAGACTTAGTGAGCACTGGTCATAGTTGACACATACTTCCCAAACCTATGCTACACATTCTCCACATAAAGGAAACAGAGAAGGCGAAGTAATGTGCAAACGCAAGTAAGGGATGTAATTCTGTTTTATTTTTATTTTTTATTTATTAAATAAATGAATTACAGATTTCAATTTTAAAAAGAAATTATAAATATTCATCAATTCATTTTTTAGTGGGGAAGGACAAAAAATAGAGAAAAAGAGAAAGAAAGAAAAAAATGGTATTTTAATAATAAAAAAAAAAAAAAAAAACAATAACAAAAAAGATCTTGCTGCGTGCTGTATGTGTTGCTCTGTTCTGTTCTTTCTGAGAGACAAGAACACAACGTTGCCTTACCATTTGGAATTGCGGGGTTAGCGGCTTTTTTGGTCATAACCCGAGCAGTGGCATTGTTCACCTAGTTCATAAAATTACAGTATTTTAGAGACACACATTCATAGTCAAAATGGAATGAAATATGGTTAAAATATTTTTTTTAAAGTGATTTTTTTTTTTTAAATCAAAAAGATACTTAATTCTTCAATCTGCAGAAATAGTTTCTTCATTTTTTTCTTTTTGCAGTCACAGTAGGGACTTATTTTGAAGAAACTAACAATTCAGTTTCTTTAGTAGCAGCTTGAAGAACCAGAATGATTACAATTTTATATTGAAGTAAGTTTAGTTTCCATAGATCAATACATTTTCTTTCTCCCATTTGAAATCAATATGAAGCCAAGATTGCATTTGATCTGTTTCTGATTGCACACAGATAATCAATTCTTCTATAAAAGTGCTTCAGTCTCAAAACCCTCTACTGATTTTTGCAGAGTCCAAACGGTCTCATTTTGATCCTTAGCTATCCTACTGAACATCCAGTGAAACACCAGAATTACATTTCACAAAGAAATGAATAATGGGAATAGCATTTAGAAATTTAGCATTTTTAGGAAAAATGCCAATCTAAGTAAGCCAAATATTTTTTACACCTTTCAAATTTTAATTTTCATGCAGAATTCCTATGTTGGCCAGATGATCACTAGTTTTTCCTATAGGTTAACTTGCCATTTGTCTAGTCAAAGTGCAATCTCTGCTCCTATTGATGAAACAGACTACTAGGTATTGGTGTTCATCAAATACTTATTGATCATATGTACTGAAAAAAAAAAAAACTTGGATTCATGAAGCCCTCATAAAAATAAAGACACCGAAGTTGAATTAGACTTTTAATCAAATTACCAAAATTTTGAATGTATTTAAAAACTGATTAATACATTCAGCTCAGAGAGATTTGTTTGCAAACTGCCTTGTGTGTGAAGTCATCATAACACATGAATACAATAATTTAAAAAGTAAACTTTAAAAAACAACTCACATCTATAATCACAGTTTTCATCCCCAACTAACAGTTTTGGATATTAAGTAAACAGCTAAAAGCACTATACCAAAATCTTTTGGTACACAAGAGTCACTCTGAAAGTAATGCCTCCTATTTTATTATGTTAGCCTACAATGTCATAGGCAAATTTTGGTGATATGGCAACAGAGGTTGAGCCTTCTTGCCAATTTTAATTTCTTTTGCTTTGTTATGGAGAACTTTCTGGTAAAATGGCATTTGACATAAAAGTGTGTGCAAACCAGAAATATATCAGTGAAAAAAAAAGAAATATGCACCAACTGACATTCATCAAAGTTTGTTGAGCAGTGGATGAAAGCAAAATTGGCTGGTAGGCAATGCATTTCAGCAATGTATGCAACAAGTAATATTCTCTGAACAATCACAAGCCCTGAACAACTGTCAACCCATACAATGGAGAGCATCTTGAAAATGCATAGGCAATGGTGGTGACTATATGGAAAATAATGCACTCTAAATGAAAACTTGCTCCATCCAACAAGGTTATTGCACTACTTTGTATCTGATGTACTTTCCCAGGAAATAAATTGGTGGAATTATTTTTGGAGCATCCCATATTATATATATATATATATATATATATATATATTAGGCACATGGTCAAGTGGTTAGAACATTTGCTTTCCAACAATGAGACCTGGGTTTGAATCTCACCATGGTTGATTTGTCAGGAAGAAGACTCCCTGATGTTATCGTTTTGGAGGGGATGATCTCAGCATGCGGCACCTTTGGAAAATTCCTGAAAACCACCAAAACTTGTGAGTAAAATTGGGTAGATGGTACCCTTGGGGTAGGGGCATCGATAGCTATGCTAGTATGAAGTCACAAGTCATCGTGACCGAGAGTTTGTGCATGCTGGCCTTGATCAGATTGATAACACACTCTTTCCCAGAAACTGTAACTAAGGTTTGCTCAGCATAGTTGCAGTATAAACCACAGGTGGGCTCTGTGGGTGTTGAACAAACACAAATGTGCCTGAGCAAGCATTTGCAACAGGGATTGGCTAGCCACCCTACTAGACAGGTATCCTCAAATATGAGTGGCCAGTTGTGTGTATGTGTGCATGAATTGTTTTCTTTTCAACAGAATAAAATTAAATATTTTCTAGTGTTTATGGTTGAATTCTGTCAATTAAATCAAAGACTATGACTAAGGAGACATGTATAAAGAAATTAATAAATCAGTACTCAAGAAAGAGCTTGAGGCTCATTCTGATTCCAACTTTGTAAAACATTCTGTCAGTGAATCAAAAATATAGCTAGTCAAAAATTAACTGTTTACCATTTTAACTGAAAGCACCATTTCCCAGTACAGTAAAACAGTGTCACATAATACGTCAGCTCTTTGGCAATATTCAGAAGACATACTTTCAGAGAGAAATTTTCTTTTCATGGTGCTGTTAATTTAAAATATTTCAATGAAAATTTTAAATCAAAGTTCCACCCTCACACAACTTTCTTTTAAATTTGCTTTTCTATTTATCCTTTAAATCAGCCATTTCCTGTTTTATGATTGCTTGCATCAGAAGGAAGCTGAAATATATTGCTACAACTCAGAAGAATTGCTTTTAGAATCTTAAGATATTCCCTTTACTCAATGAATTGTTATTAGATTAAATATCCCTGTGCAAACAGGGGCAAAAAATGTACTATTGTGAACCATTCAGATGGGTAAGTTTAATGCAGACAAATTTGTTATATTCAAATGTTGTAAATATCCTGATTCAGCCAAAAGCAACGTTTTTTTTTTTTAATGGTTCCTCACAGCACATGGTTTCCTATAGAGTAGCTTCATTTGGCATTTCCTCAGTCCTCTATTTAGAAGTTGTTTGCAAAAGGTCAAATTGTTATCAAACTTGGTAATAGAGATTTAAATTGTTACTAGTGAAATTCATAAAAAGAAGCCATATTCACAGAGTTATTAGTTTGATATTTATTACAGTTTGGGGGATTTAGAAACTAAAATTTGTATATCTGATAAATGACATAATAGCTTTATGTTCTTGGAAATTATGATATAAATATTATATGAACTCACTTCATACATGGAATACGAAGCATGGAGATTAGTGCTAAAGTTTTATATTAATTTCATTTGTTATAACATCAAATGCTCTGGTTAAATAGATGCAGAGAATGACACTGATTTTTTTTTTTTTTCTTTCTTTCAATAAACTTTACTTATTTATGTCAAGAGATAAACAAAAAAGTAATTCACACTATCAACAGTAAAATGGATTTAAATTTTGTTTTTAATTTGATGATACAAGGTCCAAGGATTTATTCAGGAGGGACAATAGGTACCTGTTCTATGTTTTTACCCCAGTTTGTTAAGAATAATGGGGATTTGCAGAGGACATGCTAGTTTGGAATCTTGTATAGAAAAAACATTTTTAATACTCCTCTGTAAAAAGTGAAAGTGTCACAAAAAACATCACTGCTAATTTGTTATTCATATTTTTGTTTTGACACTTTACAAATGATTTCTCTAAATATTTTTAATAATATGTTAGACAGGATTATTTTTTTCTCCCCTTTTTGCACAGTCTGTCTAGCATAACAGCTTGACCAAAGCAACATAAAACTGTAACCATTCTGAAATTATGATAAAAAATAATGAGAATTCAATTTTAATGAAAGTCAATTTTACTAATTGTAATTACGACAAATGCACTTTGAAGAAAATGGCAGGATAAAAGTCTAAAAAAAATAAATAAATAAATAATATTGAAGGAGACATTTGATTTATCCTCCTATATTTAACAGGAAAGTTAAGAAAACTTCTTTGCTATTACTGATCAAAAGTCAGAGTTTTCATTTATTCGGGAGCTTTTAGATATTTTTTTTTTTTTTTACCCTAATTTCAGAATATTTCATAGAAAAATTAGAACCTGCCATCTTCCTTAAAATGCTAGTTAACCTATTCAAGATCAGTTAAGCCCATGAAGGAACAATTTTTTTTTAATTATTTTAATTCACCAACAAATTTCCTTTATTTCCATAACCATAGATTTTACTATGGATTTTATTAATCCCCTTTGAGAGATTCATTTCATTCAAATTCCAAAATTGTACATAGCTTATTTAAACTATCCTTCATGAGCCTATCTTTATGATTGATAATCATAAAAGAAAAGAAACTTTGGGATCCTACACAATGAAACAATGTTAAAAGACATTAAATATGTCTGTTCATTGTTCTATTATTGACTAAACTACTGATTACTAACACTCCTCAGATTAAAATAAAGATATTGTTCTTAGTGTAAAATTATCAATATTCAATTTTTAAGGGAGAAAAGCATGGAAAAGTTATTTTTTGTTGCTTTTAAAACAACTTTCTGAAAGAGAAAAGAGAAAGCAAAATGAAATGAAATACTGGTCATATATATATATATATATATATATATATATATATATATATATATATATATATATATATATACAAGGCCACATTTAGCAGGAGTAGATGTACATTCATATGTCAGGAGTCCCAAAATTTCTCCATGTAAATATTAGAGTAAAGAGGAAAATAAAACATAAAAAAAATAAATGAAAGAGAAAGAGAGACAGAGAAAGAAAATAAATAATGAAATTAATTTTCTTGGCAGATCTCGAGGAGTTTTTATGGAAGAGCCTTAATTAAATTAATTTTTTGAGCTCATTTTTCCAAAGTCATATAACTGTCATAAATTAGTTAAAACAAAAATTGGTGAAAACACTTAACTAAATAGCTTTAAACTGAACCAATTTTACTCAATGCTAAAAATGCCAACTTCTAAATAAATGCTATTGTTAAAAAAAAAAAAAAAAAAAATTGCAGATCTGAACATCAGAACCATTTTTGTACACATCTATCAGTAGCAAATATATGATACATGCATTCAAAGAAAAAAAATTGCCAGGCTGTAGCCAACAAAATCTTGTCTACCATAGTGGCAACATCCAAATTTTGATAATGACTGAGACAGCTAAAAGTAGTAAAACAGAACAAAAGTATGAACTTTGGACAGTTTATCCAACAGATTGAAAAATGCAACAAAAATGAAATAAACAAACCTTGTTAGTTGTATTTAATAAAAAAAATAACCTGTTTACATGAACTATTTTACCAACAGCTATCCTCCTGCAAATAGGTCTGACAACTTAATGGTTGGCAGAAAAGAAAACAGTAACTGAGTAGCATGAGCAAACCCCTCTCCCATGACTAAATTGTGTACCAAAGTAATAGTAATATAAAGACTACCCTAAATGTCAAACACAATATGGGTTTAATCAAGGATAAGATTTTTATGAGTAATGTACAGTAATTTGTCACAAGGCTAATATCAAGGTAAAGTGAAGGTAAGTGTAAAACTGATTATCAAATTTTCTTTCAGAATCTGAACGTACAAGCATTGTCACCTTTTAAAGAAATAATATTCTGATAATGGGATGTGCATTTTGTGAAACAGATATTGACAAGAAAAGTGGAATCAGCAAGCTATGTTCAAATTACCAGCTAGCCTGTTGCATTCACTTTCATATAAAGGCACACCTCTGTCTGTTCTCTTCTCCATTCCCTGCCTCTGAGTTAAATAACAATAGATTGGGGTCGGTTGCATTGGGTGACAATCAATCTAACTCATAAAAACTCTGAATTCCAAACTGTGAAGAAGGCAATGTGAAACCAATTCATCATTTTCCTCCACCAAAATGCATCAGTACTCAATAAAATGTTACCATTTTTGACAGCATGAATAAACCAGTAATAATAATAATAATGAAGTTAGACACACAAACTAGAATCCATCTTAGAGAGAATAAAAAAAAATCAGATTATCTCCAAGCCAGAAGATAAAAATTAGTTGTCATATGAAAGGACATGACAAAGTAAAACTGTAAGAAACTGTAAAACTAGACAAATATCTAAATCTCACAAAAGCGTTAATTGTAGAATAGGAAGGCCACAGTTATAACAATCACTATTGGAATACTCAGAATGGTCCCAATAAACCTAGCAAATAGGATTGAAGAACTGGAAATCCAAGGAAGATTCAAGATTAACCAAACAGGGAAAAAGCAGAAAGGAAACAAGAAATTGGAAAAATACCAGTACCTTGCCTGGGATCTGATAAAACTGTGAAACAAAAACTAGAGTTATGACTATAATAGCAAGCAGACTTGGAAAGAACAAGAGTGATGAGACCAGATAAGTTGGAAATTCAAGGGAAAACTAAACATGGACTAAAACATTTGAGATTTGGTGTCACTCAGTCTCCATGATAAACACCTCACACCTGATATGAACAAGTAAATAAATGGTATAAGAAAGACTATTAAAATCTATGTTAGTAAATCTAGTCTTTCCAAAGTATATCTTAAGTATGAAAAAAAGATGTTACCAAGTTTTATGTTGTTATTTTCACAGGAAAACATTAACCACCTGTCAAACATTGGAAAGTTAAAATCTCAATTAAAAAAAATATTAATTAAAAAAAAAGTTGGCATTTTCAAAGCAAGAGAAAAAGCAAGTGTTATTTGTTTTGATTTTTTCTTTTTAAACATTTTAAAGTATTTCAGGTAATTTAGAGTCAACTATGTTGAAACAAAAATGTTATTTTATTCATTTTAATTTTGTATTCTTTTTATATTTTATTTTCAGTTATTTAAGCAAATTCTTATAGATTCTAAAATATTATCATCTGCTGAGGAAACTTGTAAAAATATTTTATCTGAATTTTCTTCATTACCAGTAAATAAATTACAAGAAATTTATGAGGTCAAAATTTTTAAAAGGGAAAATTTAAAAAGAACCTGAAGGGTGGATCAATGATGATTAACATCTTCAAATTAACATCTGTTTATTACCATACAAAGTATTTTATACATTACTTACTATTTTAATAAGCTATTTTGTGTGTTCACATGATTCAAGAGATAGAAACAGTTTTAAGGTGTTCCTTTAAAATTCAGTCCCTCCACAAGTAAATCATTTATCTCATCACAAGTTAAGAACAAACCATAGAATCTGTTTATATTTACATTTTTTTTTTTTTTTTTCATAGTATGCTGATCCTTGTGAAATCTTGTACATGGGGAAAATGCAATGTTGCTTAACCTTCATACAATGGACCAATAAAATTTACAGTTGACTCAATTTTTTTTTTTTTTTTTTTTTCAAATAATTTTAAAATGATTTTCTGATATATCTGTTGAGCTCATAAAAGTTAATTTCTTTAATTATTAAGAATAAACGCTAAAGAACAGGTAGTCAGTATATTATCCACACCTGCTCATGACAGAACTGCTGAAGTTAAGGATTTCCTCTTGTAGCAGAATTAACAGCAACCTTAAATGTTGATGAAGATTTTCTAAAATCTAATATAGAATTTGATGTTTGTATAAATATTAATTGACCAAACTAAGTATCAGAAGTTTTGTGAAGAGATTATTTCCAGAATAGCACAAATGATTTTCAATATGCATATTTGAATACAAGTTGATAGCAAGGCTTTATTTGAAATTTATTTCTGATTCTATAAAACTATTTAACAGAATATAAAGGGGAAAATGAAGGCCAAGAAAGAAAAGGATAACTTAAATCTTATCACCTGCACAAATTTTCAAGAAATAATCTCAACTTATAGATTTTTAATACTGAAATGAGTAAATAACTGAATTTTAGTTTTAAAAATATTTTTTCTAATGCTATAGTTTAATATAACAAACATTTAAGAAGTAGGAAAAAATGTCTAAATGATAAGTTGAAGTTTAAATAGGCAGATAGTGTTTCCTCCTCATAATCTGATGGTAGATCAATTGAAAGGTAAAGAAAAGAAAGGTAGGGAGGGGAAGTGAAAACAACAAAATAAATTTAAAAAAAAAAAAAAGAAAAAAAAAAAAAAACACGACAGAATCAAGAAATGCCGGGCAATTAAGAAACACCTCGATGCACAGTTGACTGATAAGATTTTTACCCTGAATTCACCAATTTTTTCATTCTCACTTTTTGCCGAATCATGTTCTGCACAAGACAAAGGATATTATAGTAAAAATAAGACCAATTAAAAGAAGAAGGCATTTTACACAGCACAAGAAGATAATTCCCTTACAGAAACCTTGTAATTCTTTTTTTTTTTGTATTTTCTTACAAATCACTGCCATGAATTAGGCAATTGAGAAATGAGCAAGTCTGCTGCTGAAAGTTTTAATTAAAAAAAAAAAAAAAAAAAAATTAACCTAATTCTTCAGATATGAATTTAGGTTGAGTATTATAGTTCTCAGTCTCTGTAAGTTGTCTCTTCTGTCCTGTGAAAAGCATATCTCATATATATATATATATATATATATATATATATATATATATATATATATATATATATATATATGTTTTTTTTTTTTTTTGTTTTGTTTTTTTTTCTTCACTTTTTAAGATATGTCCATTAGGCAACACGAAAACTAGGTGTAACTGCACGGAGCAAGATTCTTACTAGTCATCACTTTGGTAAGGAGCGCTCAAATCATTTCATCTAAAACAAAGGCATTACAACACAAACAAACGAGGTTTAGACAGGCATTTCTTAATACTGCACAAGAAAATAATGAGAGGAAGTTGTATAATATTGGACCCAAGATGATTTTCAAAGTAGAAGGAAACAATTTTCATAAACATATATATTATTTATTTGTAATAGATTTACCTAGACCTCTGTTTCATTGAAGAAAACTATTTAAAAATACTGCAGAAGTATTTTTTGAAATGGTTAAAAGTGATTAGTTGTGTTATATAGGTCTCAGTTTAATCAGGATTGTCCCAGTTTGAATATGTCCTCGTAATATAAACTATCAGTATTCATTTGTACCTTGTTTATGTATCAACCCTGAATCTTTTGGAATGTTGGATCATGAAAACATTATGAAAAAATATAAACCTATAATAAAAGTTGAAAACTGTCTTAGTTTGAATAAAAGAAATTATGGTAAGCTTCATGAAACAGTTTTAATGTATATTTTTTCTTCAATTAGGTAAGTTGTACTGAACAATATTTAAAAAAAAAAAAAAAAAAAAATTTGAAACAAACTAACTTTTATTTCCAGATACAAATTTGTCTTAATGAATAAAACTTAATTCACAGGGTTTATTTAGTTTTATCTTCTAATTATTAAGTTTAGTCACGCAAGAATATAGATAATTTTCTACTTAAAATGGGGTTTCATCCAAATGGGTCCATTTGTAAAGAGAAAAATCACAAGTTAAAATTTCTCTTTTCACCATAAATAAGAGATGAACATTTAGCAGGCATAGTCATGAGCTTTGAAAATTTGATTAAAATTATAGAAAAAAAAACTGTTAAACACTGGGATATGTTCATGTTCACACTCATGATTGAGACTGGAGGTTGCTACTTCATCCTTGTACTAATAGAAATACGGTACAGCATTATCAAACCAGTATGGCATCACTCACCAATGAAAAATTTTAAATTTATAAATTTCATAACTACTGAATGCCTATTGCTATTGTAGGATCATAAGATCAAAAGTTCACTATGGGGAATTGGAGCAGGGCAGCTGTACCCAAGGTCATTCAAAGAAGAGATACAAAGACAATCTCAAATCAAACCTCAACTGTGCCAAATTCCAGCCCTATAACCTCAAATGGATGGTTTCTAATCAGTCCAAATGATGCAATCTATGCTCCAAGGCAGCAAAACTTCTAAGCCAACTGCTGCACACAGTGCCTCAAGGCAAACCAAGAAAGTAACGATAGTCATTCTTGCCCCACCTGCCACTTCAGAATTGGGTCTCAGAAGTCACATACATGCCTACAGACACTGACTGCATAAAGCATTCATCTTCCTCAGTCTTCAAGAGCCTATCATGATAATAAAAGTTAAAAAAAAAAAAAAATGAGGTTGGACCATCATAAAACAAGAGGCATCTGTATATTAATGAAGCAACCAGATAGGAAAACTTATTGTAAACAGCTTTCAAGTACTAACTACTTATTAATGGTGTTTCAAAATTGTAAGCAGCAATGAAAAACTGGATTCAAAGTGTAAAAGGTGTGATAGATCAGAGGTTAACACCATCCCCACAAAAAAGACCAAATAGTAGACTGAGTAGTCTGTGTATGGATTCAGTATGATAACATAATGAATTTGTTATCTGAGTTATGTATAAAATTAAAATTTCTTAGTAATTATTAAAACACACAAATATTTTAGAAATCATTCAAAAAATGTTATAGCATCTACAGGAAAAATCATGAATTACAGACAGAAACTGTTTTTATTTATTAAAATGAAATTAATTCCAATAAATACTTACTTGGAACTAAAGCCACTTATACAGAAGACATCAAAAGTGAACTTTGCTCATTTTAATTTAACTTCAAACATGTCTTCAGAGATGTGCAGTTTTTATTTTATTTTTTTAAAGTATATGGAAGTATTTACAATAGAAATTTAGGCTTTTAAATAGCATCTCCTTTTTCACTTTAAATCAAATTTATAATTCTCTCAGTATGTCTTTTTGTTGTTGTTGTTTGTTCAAGAGTAAGAGTAAAAATACTAAAAATAATTTAAGAAGGTTTCTTAGCAAGAAATTTTCAGAGATGAATGTTCTCAATAAAAAAAAACTGATATCAATTCCTTGAACATAAATATCTCTGTGGGTCATCTAATGACAAGGATAATTTCTTCCCCCTTTCAAGACTAATAATTTTACCTTAAAATGTGATTCCATTTAGTTAATCTTAATGCTGAGTGATATAACACAAAGTCATATAAAGTATATCATTACAGAATCACTATTTAGTGAAGATTTGAGATTCATTCAATTTTGCTCAACATTAACAGATACACCCGTCAACCATCCAGCACTCAAAAAGAACTAAATAAAATAGGGATAAAGGTATTTTGATTGAACTTTTTCAGACTTTAAGACTTTCACTTTAGGACTGAGTTCACAGAAAGGTTGCAAATACAACACTTCAATTAAAGGATAGTTTTAGGAGTTCAGAGATATAGAATGTTGTGTATGCCTCAAAAGAACAAGACTCAATATACCAAAACAATTCATAAAACCAAGTATCCTAAGCTTGGATATGAAAAGAGAATTGGGCATATGGGAATGAACACACTCAATAGGAATCCCATAAACTAGTGATCAACAGGTAACTCAGCCTTGATCTCTTATCAAGGTCTACACTCCAAATATTGTGAAATGTATTAGAGGTAAACAGGCACAGAAAGGCCAGAGAATACACTGATCAAAAAAGTAAGAAAATGAGCAGTATACAAAGATGGAAGTAGTACACCACTTATCATTAGCTATTCTAATTTTTACAGCAATTGA
>OZ010597.1:19610994-19643494 GCA_963932145.1 Acanthosepion lycidas
AGCCTTAATTGATAGTGGATGATTTAGCAGGATTACTAGATGATAGAAAAACCTTGTCTGACTTCACTACCTACCTTTGATAACTCTGAAGAGAAATGTGTTAACCAGCAGGAAAGAGAAGCAGTTATCTATTTAGGTTATAGAACTTAAGAAAATACAGGTGAGTAGATGGAACTTATAAAAGCAAAGATGTTAGTTTTATCGGTAACTTACCAATGTGTCGGTGTAAGAGAAAAAATTACCAACTAGAAATTTGGCAAACATGCAAATATTTTTTAACTTTTTTTTTATTTTTATTTTTCAATGATTTTATAATTATCTTTCTTTTTCACTTATTTACATTCAATACATTTTAGAAGCTAATGCTACTGCAGAATATAGGCCATACAGGTCATTGCATTACAGTGTTTTGTTTTTGTATCTTTTTTCTTTTGTTTTCCCACACCCGAGTGCAAGGTCATCACATACCCTGTTCCTGGGCTTAGTCTGAGGACGTCTGTCATGCAACAAAACAAGATAACAGAAACTTTTTATCTCATCAATCACCTTGTAAAAAAAAAAATTTTGATTAAAAAAAAAGTTACAAAAGCAATAATCAATTCACATGAGATTTTATATTCATCAAAATAATAATAAAAAGTTTTAAACTGTTACCTGATATTATTCTTAACTGTACCCAACCATATTTATTAATCTTTTAAATAATATCCACAGAAGTTAAAAAAAAATGTGACCAGACATGATATACACCCAAAGAATCACATCAACTAGAATGTGTTCAAAGACAGCAAAGATTAGGATACTAATCAGAATAATTCAAAGAATAATGGCGATGCTGCATTCAGAATGTCAAACACCACCAAAAAGACCTGGGAATGTATTGGCCACCACATGATATTCCAAACAATGAAAATAAGACCAAGATCCCAAATAAGCTGTGAAGCAGCAAAAATATTGCTCTGTAAAAGTTTTCTCTTCAAATTTTTCCATAAATAAATTATAGAAATTTAATATTGTGCAGAGAAAATTTGTTGTTGCAAAAGATACTTTTCATGAACCCATAATTTTATAAAATTTAACTATTGATAAGAACTTATACACTTAACACTAGTGTAATAATACAAACTGTCAAATTGATTGTAAACTACCTTCCTTAAAAAAAAAAAACTGTTACAGGTTCCTAGTATATATTGATTAAAAATGACAATTTATTTCCAGAACCAACATCCATAATATAAAATACAATGTTACTTTATATATTTATCAGTCTCACAGCCTGATCAATACTAGTTAGTAAGGAGATATTCTGTTTATAAAACAGTAGTCATTACTAAATACCAATAAGCAAATTAAATATGCCTCATGTTAATGTAATATCACATAAATAAGAATATCAGACATTTAATGTATTGTTTTTTTCTGTCTGGTAGTTTTTTTTTTTTAATATCTTTACTTTTAATGATTTAAAAAGTATTTTCTTTTTTTACATAATGCTAGAGTTAACTTCATAAACAAAAATCCTCACAATTATAAAAACTATTTAAATACTTGCCATCATGTTTTTTACAATACAGGTAAATAAGTTAAATGATAAAATAATTTTAATTTAAAAATATATATTTTTAAATTAAAATTATTTTTTTCAATTACTTTTTACCACAAAATCTATGTCATCAAAGTATGACAGCAATATTTAAGCCATATGGTAATTGAATTAGTTATATTTTCTACATGAATCATCTAGAATCTTTACCTATACAATTAACTCTATTGTATGTAAAATATAATATCAATGTTTAAATTACGAAAAGTAAAACTATCCAAAGAAAACCAACATGAAAAAAATAAATAAATGCAATATATTAGTAACCTAATATCCACTTCTAAAATTGAGATACTCCAGTGATAGGATGACAAGAGCCATGTTGGTGATGTCACCTTATTACCAAAGGAAGATCAGGCTACATGACTGATAAATATATAGTTTCTTCTTTTTTTTTTTTTTTTTTTTAATTATAGAATAGATTTAAAATTTATGTAAATGTTTTAAATGAAAAAACTGATTAACTTATAAATCATACAGTTTCTAGGTATTTTGTACTGTTAGACTAAATGTTAGTAATATAGTTTGCACTCTGAATTATGTTGAGAGAGAGATAGTTAAATTGTTATGAAAAGATGCAGAAATGGCAACCCACATCAATAACTTTTTGACTATTAAGCCTATTAAGATTTGTCTTTTGTAACAAAAAAAAAAAAAAAAAAAAAAAAAATTTCATATTAAAGATAATTTCCTGACTGAATATATATGGTTTGGCAAAGAAAGATCAAGGAAACATGAAAGGTGTTTTTCTCAAATTGAAAGTTGACAGAGCAAGTTCCAAATGCAACAAAAAAAGGTGACAGGGACAAGCATGCTTAATTCTATAAAGCTGCATGCCTCCATGCCACACACTGCATAAAGCACACTGGGACAACAACGTGACCGGCCGGACGACAGGGGAGGGGGATATTACATGTGAGACAGCAGGAAATGTGGGTTGGGATGGGTAAGAAAAAAGATGGAAAAGAGGAAAAGATAAAAGATAGAGAGTGAAGGAAGAAAAGAGAGAAAGGAAGAAAGGTCACAGAGACATTTTTGACAAAAAAAAAAATAAAAATAAAAATAACGGTTTGACCACTGGTCTTGGCACTACAGCCCCAACTACCCGGCTGTTGTTAGTTGTTGTCCTAGGTTTAAAACCAATGACAAGTAGACAGACAAACAGATGGACAGACAGATAAAATGAGTGAAATAGATAGGATAGATAGATAGGATAGATAGATAGAAAGACATATTGCAAAGAATTTGATGAAATCTTCAGGAAAAAAAAAAATCTTTAAATTGAATGTAAATATAAAATATTCCTTTTAAATTATTCTTTTTTTTGATTTCTAATTTAAACTTAATTTATATTTTACAATGTTATGTAAATGTACAAGATTAATAAATCCTAAAGCCATTGTTCTACTGATATTTATTGAAAATATTTCAGATTTTAACGATTTTGGGTTCCCAATCTTCAAAAATATTATTTAAATGATTAATTAAATTTATAAGAATTAGTTAATTTGTTTCTTAATTACTAATGATGAACAAAAAAAGAAAGGCATCAATATTCTGATTAAACCATTGCTTATTATTTTTGTGCATCATTTTACTTAGACAAAAATTTGTGCATCATTCACACAAGACAAAAATTAGTGCATTATTTAAGCGAATTAGGCATAAATAATCAACAGAACCTTTTTATCTGTCACTTATATTATTTCAAACGAAGACTGTTTTACATTTACATAAGTAGTGAAGTAATTGTTTTAAGTAACACTGTTGACTGAAATAACTGTTGCATAATTTGTTGTAAAAAAAATATCAACTTATTTTAGCATATCAAAATTAAAAACATTTATTAAAATACTTAATTATTATTTGGCTTTGATAACTCGGAATTTTCAAAAATGTTTTTAAATTAATATTTCATTTTATTTATTAACTAGGAAAATATGTATATTAAGCTATTATAAAATAAAATGCAAAAATATTTTTTAAATATCTTATTTCAAATTAAATATATTACATTTTTTGCATGATAGTTAAATTTGACATACAAAATTGAAAAATGTAAGTGTCTGAAATGCAGAATATCAAAAAAACATTTTAAATTAACTACTTATTCCCTATATTTTACAAATTATATTTCAACAATTGTTTTCTGATTAAGAATGTTCTTCATTAATTAAATAACATTAAATAAACGATTGAAATTGTCCAACATTACCACAGAATTCTAATGAAAGAAACTGTTTTACATGGCTTTATAACATAAATCACTTAAGGCTATAAGATCAATATATTTTAATAGGTTGTAAGCAAAAAATCTAATAAGTAAAATAATTTTTATTGTAAGATACTGATTGCGATCTATTTCAAATATACAATATAGTAAAAGTTTTCTTTACTCATGAAAAGAAATTCGAAAGATCATGTAACTATAGTTTGATAGCTTATTAGATTAAATAATGAGCTTTTACTTGAGATTTCTTCTGTTCTTTCAGAGTCTTTAGAAAAGAGTTTAGTAGTACCAGAGTTCTTTTTTTCCACTCTTTACTGGCTTAAAAAAAAAGTTACTGATATCATTAACATGATGTTTTTTTGTTTTTTTTGAAAATCAGAGTTCAAATAGAAAAAAATAAAATCAGATATGTATGTAGATTTAAAACCAAGTAATAAAACTGTTTCTTTTTTATTTATCTTTTTAAGGATAAATAGAAATTGTATTATTTAAATTTAGGGATGCAATATGGGGTGGAAAAGTTGTATTGATTTTGAAACTCTACTTTCCAAATGCGAGTTTTCCAAATTTACAAGTGGAATCACAAGTGCACATGGGAACTTTGACTTATAAATGCAGTAGTTATCTCCCTACCTCACAAAAAATAAAAGGAATCCACTGATTGTTCATGATAATCTCTTCATTTTTATCAAATTATATTTTGCCTTGTTTTATTGCCTTGTTGAGGAGGCACAGTGGAGTAATGGATAGCAGCTCGGATTGAAGAATCAGAGAGCTAAGTTTGAATTCCATTTGAATTCATTACATTCACTTACATGCTAATACCCTTGGGAAAGGTATGAATCTTCCTCCTCTTCCCCCAGCTATGGCTAAATATCAGGACAGATCAGGTTCTATAGCCTTGGATGGCAACTAAACTATTGCAGAAAGAAATGACAAACTACTGCAGGAAACAAATCTGCCTTGTTAGTCATGTATTGAAAGATACATGATCACCTAAGCTTGTATCACACATGGCACGTAACTGACCGATTTGTTTTATTGTACATAGGTACAAAATTCAATTCCTGTTGGTGTCTGTGGATCAAAGTAGGTCACTTGTCCAGGACAGTTTTCCAAGAAATCAAAGTTCCAGATTTTGATACCAATTCAGCACCCACAAAAATTTGTGCTAAAGTAACACTGCCTTGAAAGAATCTAGTCAGTTGAGAATGCAAGGTAAATATTCTATCCTGTGATACTCAATCTGTTTGAAATAAGCATACCTGAGCAACAGAAAGCACCTATAGATTTTCAACTACTTCAACTGAAGTCTCAGTTTTCTATTTCTGTGAGTGGTTAGGGGCAGAGGTGCTTGGTTGTAATAAAGTCAGATCCAGGTTAAAAAAAAAAAAAAAAAAAAGTGGCTCAGTCAGTCACTAATTCTGCAATAAGGATATTTGAAGAGGAATTTGATACTTATGATCATTTTACAGAAATTTCATTTGACCCCCATTTTTTTTTTTTCTTGAAGATAATTTTATAGACATTTTGGCATTGCTCAATGTCTGCTTTAAACTGATAATGCAAAAGTAAAAGAAGATATTCAATCAATAAGTAAGGCAGTGTAAAACTAAGTAGGGTTTGCAAGGGAGAGAGTGGAAGTAGGTTGTGTGTAAGCAGAGACTTTTTTTTTCTTTTGGTTCTTTTGCATTTCTGAAAGGCCAGGCTGAGAAAATTTTTCTATTTCATTAGCATCTTAGCAAAAAGGTTAAAAAATCTCAAGTAACATATTCAGCTAAAAGTGAATATTACCTTCAGCAAAATTATCTTTCTTATTACCGAAAAAAATTAAATTATTTCTAATATTTTTCTATCTATAATTTTAGACTTGGTGAAAAATGAGATATTTTTTATTTAGTACTTATATTAAATAGGTTGAAGTAAAAGAAAAAATTATTTACAATAAATAGGTTCAAGCCTTATAAAATAAAATTGTTAGAAAAAATATAAAAAACATACAAAACTGATGAATTAATATTTATTTTATTAATAATTTAATTCTATCTTGTTTAGACAATAATCTTCTGATTTCTTAATGGTTAAAGTGATCAGTTATTTGAAATGACATCATTAGTACTCTATACAATCCATTGCCTTTTCTTTACATTATTCTCCCTCAATTGAAAAGTAGCAAAATTTTTGTTGTCAGTTATGACAACAAAAGCTTTGTTAATTGGTTATAATTTTCCCTCTCCCAAAATAGTAATTTAGTAATGCTTAAAAATTGGTTTCAAATTTGGTTTGATTTAAAAATGAAATTGAAAATTTAAAACATTTCCTAACAATAAGTTTTTCACTAATAATTTTACTTTTATAATGATAATAAAAATATATTTTATATAGTGGAGTTTGTAATCTTTTGTAACCTTTTTATTGATTAGGCATTAATAACTGATTTAACAAATTGATACAAATGTTCATATAATTTAAAACGACAGCCTGCACTAATCAAATTTTAATTAAATATTTGGCAAAATCTAAGCACAAAAGCAATTAAATTTGTTTTTAGGATACACTACATTAACTACTACCAATTTCTTCAGAAGATATAATCTTATATAAATACAAGCAGGTATTGAATTTAAGGCATGAAGAAAACCAGCAGATTAATTAAGGATCATAACTTTAAGAATATATTTAGAATAGAAGGATTGTTAAAAAAAAAAAAAAAAAGATTTTTTATGTTTTCATTATTATCAATCTATTTTTATTCTATTTATTTCAAGAAGATTCCATAAATTCTTCACAATGAGGCTTTTATAGAAAGACACCATTATTTGAATGCCTATTTTGCAAGTTAAGAAAAAGGGTACAAATGTGAAGCTAGAACTGTACAACCATTTGCCATTTTGATGAAAGGTGATTTAATATACAGAGGAAGATAAAGTATAAGTTTTGCACTAAAATACAATGTGAGTATATATTTTTTGGTTGTTATTCATATAGTTGTATCTGTACTGCTATGGTTAAAAAAATAAAAATCAATTTTTAAATAAAACACAAAATTCAACTATTTTCTTTCTTTTTTTTCATAGTAAAACCAATATAGATAAGGATATACGAACCATTAATAATTCATTCCTGAAAATAAAATTCTTATACATACCTGACAGTAAATTTTATTACAAGACAGAAAAAAAATGAAATTTGTACTAAATTACAGACATTTTATATTAGCATTTATTTTCTTTAGCTATATTAAACAAAATTAAATGGTCAGTGTGCTTTTATATATATATATATATATATATATATATATATATATGTGTGTGTATGCACACACACAGATGATAAAAAATTCACTTCATTACTGAATGTCACTTCCAAGTTTCATAAGATCACATCCATTGTTGAATTCACCATATAATCTTGTAAAGAGTATAGGTGATTCCATGAACTCAGAGTAGAAACTTTCAACAACTAAGTGAACAAATTTATTTTATCTATCATTAATGTCATATCTCTTGATATCAATAACATATTCACAAAAACTGGCTGTCTTATATACATTATCTTCCAGAATTATGTTCATTAACTAATTTGGGTAAGCTACTATATATATATATATATATATATATATATATATATATATATATATACACACACACATACATTATATATACGCACATACACACGTACGTACGTTATATATACGCACATACATTACATATATATGCACGCACACATACATACATATATATACATACGCGCACACACACGCACATATACACACACACATATATATATATATATATATATATATATATATATATATATATACACACACACACACACCAGGATTTATGAATATAAGTATCAACACTTCATGGTAATTTTTAATTTCACATCTCAATGTATGCCTCAGACTACACTACACTACCTATACCTATAAACATCAACTTCAATATTTAGCACACTTTCTCAATAAATGCAATAAATTTTTTAACAATATCATATATAAAACATTAATCAATTTGAGATTTTCCACAGAGAGTGCCTCAAAATTATTTGTGGATTTGTCATTAAAAACATTACAAAGTGCAAAATTGGAGGTATTGAGACTTTTCTTATGCATTTGCAATTTAATTGGCCTTGCCAGGTCATCAGGATGAATGATTACAGGATACCTAGTTCCTCATGGATAACCAGCTTCAATTTGAAAAAAAGAAAGCTAGGGTAGGCCATTGCTCAGGTTTAAAAACAAGCTGATCAGCAATCATGTAGCTATCAACATCCTATATAAGACCTTTCAGCAGGTAGCCTAATATAGTAAGGAGTGAGAGCTGGTTGTTTCAATGATATCAACGATATTAAATCTCAGTCTCCAACATCTAAGGAAAGCCAGGACAAGAGCATCATCATCATTACCATCCATCTTCTTTCAAAACCCTCATTCTTGTACCATTTGTGACCTTGTTTGACAGGACTCAAATATATCAGGCATAAACACTTGAACTGATTTAGTTCGTGAACACTCATACATCAAAATCAATGACAGTGTCCATCATATTTGGATATATCTGTTAATGTAAGTAGAAGATGTAGCAATGTACATGTAGTTCTGTCCCAGTCTGATATACACCTAGACTAATTCATTCTCCACAAACTAGACTTAAATATTTTTCATTGACAACTGAGAGAAACAAATCAAACAGAACATTTCACAATACACTTTTTTGGTAGTCAGTTCAAAAGTTTCTTTAAAATACAGTTTACAAAAATGCATTTATGTACACACACACAAATACTTTATATACATAAATACATTGCACAATCTATTACTATAAACATTATTTTAGTGAGTACACCGGAGATATCGTTCATAAAAAAAAAAAAATTAATGCTATAAAAAAAAATAAAAATAAAAATGTCTGTAATTTAGTACAGTTCTAGATCATTGAAAATCTTATCAAAGAGAATGTACCTTTTGACCGGGACCGAACCACATTCTAACCAGATTTCTACTCAACCCCACTAAAATAACATAATAATATGAAATATTATTAGATTTAAAGATCTATTAACTGCCATATATATATATATATATATATATATATATATATATATATATATATATATATATATATATATATATATACAATGTATTTTGCTTAGTAATGGACATTTAAATAAAAAAGCAAAAATGTATTCATTTATAATCAATAACAACCAACAAGACAATAGATCATCAATTTCTCACTGTACATTCAATTTTCAAAAGAGTTACACATTTTCTTCAGGTATGTTTATATGTATAGACACCAACAATAAAATGGCAAAAGGTTGTACAAAAAGGCCTAACAATACTAAAATATCAATACAATTGATAATACTGACAGTAATGTAAACATTTAAGAGATAAAACATCATGGGATTTCTTTCTCAGTCATAATATCTAATAGCATAACAGCTTTGGATTCAACTTTCACCCTCTCCAAGTGAAAGAACATTAGGAAATTGCTATTTTGAAATCCATTATATGTGGCTATGCACAGACAAGAGCTTCAAATTCAATAGATCGAAAACTGATCCTGCATCATTTAAAAAAAAACAAAAAAAAACACACACACACTGCCTAGGAGCAGATTACTTAAATTCTCAAAAAAAAAAAAAAAAACAGCAGTGATCTGAGGTGAGATGCCTTGTTGATATTAAGGAAAAGAAACCATGATGCTTTTTCATGACAGTGATAACCTACATAGAATAAATTATATAGATAAGATACAAACAAAATGATCATAAAATCAGATTTCAAATCAGTATCTCCAGGAAGATTTCTTCTCTTTCCAGACAGATTTATATAAGGAACAATCAATTAATATGACTATGTGGATAATGTGTAATAATGGCAAATTTAATTGAAAAATCAGAAATTAATTGTTAAAAATATATACAAGAATGAATCAGTCAACAAATATTATGAGATTTAAAAGTCAAAAATAATGAACACACAATGACATTTAACATATTCCAAAGGAAAAGTATCTAAAAATTACATATTTTTTTAGATTAATAATTTAAACTGAACGATAGAAAAGAAAAGGGCTGTATCCTGGTGATATTAATTGTAATCTTTTTTTTTTTTCATTTAAAAATATATATATATATATATGCCAACAATGAAAGTTCTCAAGGCTTAAAAAAAATCAAGATATATGCATGAAAAGTTTTTAAAGTGTACAGCACCTGAAAAGAACAGTTCTTGAAGATTCTTAACAGTGCAATATATAATTTCTATTTAAAAATTCAGAGTTCTGTGTGTGTGTGCACACATGTATACACACACATACACTGATGGAAAATAAAATTGCAACACCCTGAAAAATTATGCCAATTTTCATCAAAATCAATATGTGCATATGTAGGCATAAAAGACATTCTAAAAAATTGTAAATGTCTTCAGACATCTTGTGACATAACAGCATGCATATCAGTGAAATATTTGTCTGAGTTACATATGGTGACATATGCTATAAGGTTCAGTGGAATGAAAGTCCAGTGCAAGAGTCATGCCAAGGAAACGTACACATTCTCCTTTCATTTGATTACAGCCATTTGAGAGGGATCATATTGTGGTCTTCAAGTGGTAAGATAGTCATTTTAGAGAATTGCTGTTTGTTAGATGTGAGACATTGGTGGTGCTTCACTGATCACATAATAGGTGGTAATTTAGTACAGACACACAAGGAAAAAATTGACATATTATAAGGACATCACTGATAAACAAAATTATATCCACGGCACAGATCAGAGAAAATATGGCCCCAGGAGTGTCAAGACAAAATCTTGTCAATCATTTTCTTGCAGTAGGTCAGCAGGCACTCACGCCACTACCACAACACACAGACCAAAACAGTGACAACATGGTGCAGGGTGCTCTAAGTTATAATTTTCATTCACCTATGATGTTTATAGAAGGAATGTTGAACAGCACAATGTATATCAAGGACATTGTTCAACATTTTCTGCTGTTATTCTTACAACAGGAAAGTGATGTGTTGTTCCAATCAGTTAATACCAGCTGCATGATGCTTATGTTAGTCAACATGTTCTACAGGATGGTTGATAACTTTTCTTTTTTTTCTCTAAACAATCCACCCAAACAAGGCAATAATGTCACTAAGACACAAGAGGCTACTGGTAGTGAAAGAGAATGAAAAAACTTTAGAAGGAACTGGAAACCCAAGCCTAAACAAGAAACAAGGGATAAACTGTTCAAAAATTGGGGAAGAGTGTATTGGATGGCATGTTCACCAGATCTGTCCCACACTGATGATACCCTACTCCTTCAGTTATTTTACCTGCAACTCTTGCAGTATCATATCAACAAGACAAAAAGAAGTGTAATATATCACAGGATGATATTTGCCATCAGTACAATCATATCCATGCAAAATGTATAGGCATGTGTTCATGCTCAAGGAGGACACATTGTATTAATATGGTGTCCAACTACGGTGAAGACTTCCTATATTTCAGAATGTGTGCATATATTCATTTGCGCATGAGTAAATTGGAGCACATATTCAAGGTGATGCAGTTTTATTGCCTATCAATGTGTGTAATATATATATATATATATATATATATATATATATATATATATATATATATGAGAGAGATAAACAATTAATGGATTTCTTAATCCAACATTATTTCTTACAATAAACATTGTTTTAGTGAATATATGTATTTAAGGAGATATCCCCATTTTTCTAAATAGTGAAATTGACACTGACCAGCTAGAACATCTGAGGAATGTCTACCAACTTAGAGTACCTGATGCTTTTAACCAGGTGTACTTTGTCATTTCACCCACAGAGGTTTCTACAAGATAAAGGGAAGATTTACTTCCTGCTAACAGATAGTTTCTTTAATGAGACTTTCAATGCTCTAAGCTGGTAGTCATTAATTTCACTATTTGATAAAATAAGGATGGTGACTCAAACACATGTATCCACTATAATAATATTTATAGTAATAATACAATACACACTACACACATTTTTACAATTAAGAATCAAATTTAAACTCCAAATTATATCTATATGAAATAATTCAGTATAAGTGGTGAGGGGGTTCTCAAAGAGTGTACCATGTAAGAGACAAGAGAATGTTCACTGTTGGCAAGATTAATTTTGTAGAATGAAACTGTACAGTGTCAACATAAAATGACACATTGACAACAAATAAAAACTTTTACTGAAAACAGAATTATATACATCCATTCAGCAACCATCACCCACTGTTCACTCTCATGAGCACATGTATACAGCCTTTATTCTTTTTCAAAAACAAGTTTGTTTTTTTTCATTTTCTAAGTGAAAATCCAGCAACATTTGCATATAAAGATTTTTACCAATTCATCATAGATGGTTCCAAGAAAGAAAGACAAATAAAACTGGAGATAAATAAAAATTTCAAATAAATCTTATTTATCGAAGTTTACTTTTATTTATATTTTTGGCATGAAAATTATATAAACTTCTGAGATAATGCATTACTTCATGGTTTATTTATTTCTAACACTATGTTTTGGCTAGTCAAAAAATATTAAATTAATCAAAAGAAATGTTCAAATCAAGGAACAATTGGAAAAAAAAAATATATAATACAGATAAGCTAAAAGTAAATCTATATTTAAAAACACATTTAAAACATTCAAAAGTATTCTAAATATTGGTCTTCACAAACTCTTTTGCATTATTGACAGTTTCACAATGTAAAAATTAATCAGTTCCACATCAGATGACGAATTTTTATATTATGAAACTGTCAGTAATACCAAAAATCTTGTGAAGACTGAAAGTAGACATTTTTTGAAGGTTTTAAAGATGATTTTAAACACTGGTATTCTTTGTCTTTATAGTAGCTCTATTACAGATAATGAGCCTTGTAAAAGAAAAATCAGTTGAATCTATTTAAAAAAAAAAAAAAAAATAATAAAATATATATATATATATATATATATATACACACACACAGACAGACAGACGTATTGATTGATTCATTTTCTATGGCTTATCAACCCTTTTCAGATTATTTAATATCAGAAAATATTTTTACTTAAAATTTTTGTGGGACATAATAAAGATTTAGTGATACAAGTTTTACTAATTAACCCACATCTGGGGGAGAATAGTTGAAGCCATACCTTTCTGAAGGTTATTTGTGTGTAAATGAATAATGAACCCAACTGGAATTGTAACTTGGCTGTCCAATAAACAATTCTGAGACATCACCCACACTTCCAAGCTTATAACACCTGGTATTTCCAAGCGATCACCCATCTTGGTATTAGCCATACTTGATATTGCTTAACTTCGGTGATGGTATGGGAACCACTATTTTAACATAATTTGGCCATAAGCCTAATTTTAACTGAAGCTTATAAGGATGAATCAATAAGTGCATACCCATATACATAGTTATTACATGAATTTTGATCTGAAAGTTTCATTGTATAACATTCAATCTATGTGATTAATCTTCACCACCAACTTAAATGCACTTAAGAAAAAAAATCATGATGGAAAATAAATATTTGCTGTAGAAAAAATGTTTTTCTTCATAAACAGGTTGTAAATTTAGTGATATAGCTAAATGTAAACAAAGTTTTGATTTTATAAATTAAAAAAAAAATGTAAAAAGATTTTTCACTGATCCTAAAGTGATGTATATGAACCTATAGTTTTAATAAGTTCACCTTTTATGCTCTGCTGGGTAATTAGTGTCTTAATCACAATTTGTGAAAAATTGATTTAAATTTGATAGAAAATTTCAAAATGTCATTCAGTAAGAAAAAACAACCAATCAAATATATACTATATAGTCTGTCAGTATAAAATCTAAGGCATTAATCACTAAAGCTATATATATATATATATATATATATATATATATATATATATAGTGCTTTTATGATTAATGCTACAAATTTTATACTAGCAGAAAAAATTAGTTTGAATTAACAAAAGGCTTTAATTAACTATGACTATAAAACAAGGTCTTAAAATCTCAGACTTCTTATAAAAATGCCAAACATGCAGGTTTTAATAATAGAAAAAAGGAAAACGTTATATTCATTTTTTTTTTTATTTTGTTAATTTCTGATCAACACTTAGTAATGACCACAGAATGCAAGTCTCTAAGTTGTAACAAAAAGAATCTGAAATTAAGATGAAAGAAATTTTAGTTGAAAAATTAAAAAGAATAAAAAAAATATTTTCATAAAAAATCTATTAAAAAGATTTGTCTTTCTTCTTGAAACCATTTTGCACATGAAAAAAAATATTAACATTTCTGATTTTTTATGGCAGTTATTTTAAAATCAAAATTGTGGGATGAACCCATATTTTAAAAAGTCAAAATTTTTCATAATATTGGCATTATTTATTCTTACAAAAATGAAAAGCAAGATTGTTTGGTTTTTACAGTTATCTGTGTATTAAAATGCCATGTTTTAATCAGAAAGCTAATGTACAATTTATACAGATATTTCTCAAAAAAAAAAAAAAAAAAGACAATGCTAGTATATACCTTCTGTTTTTATTGTTGAATAAATAAATTATTAATTTTTGGTGAATAGTTTACTTTCCAACCAAAAGTAAATTGTATATACAAATACTTTAACTTATGAAAGAACAAAAAAAAAAAAAAATTCTGTAGTTTCATTCTACTTGATAACATAAAAAAAAAATTTTTGGTATTCGATAGCAATTATATTTTTTACAATAGAAAATAGTGAATTTAAAGTTTGGTGGTGGGGACTTTTTACCTTTCTGATTATTTTTTAATCTTTAATTATAACTGTCAAATTTTCTGCATTAGAATGAAAAAGCAAAAAAGATTAAAAATCTTTAAATTATAAAATGGGTCTTAATACTAAATGTTTAATTAGATTTTTTTTTGTTAATTTCCTTTTATAGAAGGAAATAAAATTTACATTTTCAAACAAATAAACCAAAAACTGACTTAAAATAAGTTTTTGATAAAAAATGGAATTAGAAGATTGTCTGAAAAATTTAAGTGACATTTCAAAATGAATGCCATTTAGATTACTAGATTGGGGGAAAATTAAATTGACAAAAGGTTCAGATATGCTTAACGAATACCATATTAAAAAAAATGTTGATAACCCCACTTCCAGTTCAGTTGATGTTAGTTGTGCCTATTATGAACACTTGATATTCACTCCATCCTGAATTTACAAAATCCAAATCTCTCAAACCAAAATAACATTTTATTTAGTCATGTTTAGAAAAAACTGTAATAGATAGAATGATGCCAACAGGGATAGGAACAAACCAAAATTAAAGATATCATAGAATTGATTAAACAACAAAAATGGAGGTGGATGGGGACACAGATAAAACAAAGGATACCAGATGGAGAAAAAGGTTGGTTGATTGCTGCCCAATGAATAACAAACATACAAGGAAAAGACCACTAGAAAGATGAAATAGAGAAACTTGCTGGTAAGAAAAGAGCATAGTCCTGGTTGTCATGGAAACAGATGGTAAAGACCTTTGTTCAGCGATGACTTATAATGTGGTTAATAATTATTCCTTCACCTCTAAGTTAAAAATTAAACAATGTTTAAGCCTGGAAATAATGTATGACCCAATGTCACATCTAATTAACTCCCTTATGACCACTTGGTCTACATGTCAGATGAAAAACAAAAAATGTATACTAAAAGGATATTCACAAGTCCAGATACCAATTAAATTAAAATTTCTCCAACTTTAATATTATCTTAAATTTCATTACCATGAGATAAAGAATTGTCAGTCTTTATTAACTGTTGACCAGTATTTTATTCATTTTAATTTCAGTTGCTTTTTATTTAACATCTGTACAATGATTGTCTGGGTAGTTTGATGGTAACTGAAATTAAAATAAAAAAAATACTAGTCAACAAATTCATGTATCGCTTACCTTGTTTTTTTCAAACATTAAAATATACAATAGATTATCTACAAGTCTAAGAAAAGTCATTAATATTTCAATCTTGAATCAGACAATTGTGATTTAAAAAAAAAAAAAAAAAAAAACTTTTCCCTTACAGATTATAGATTTGTAAAATGGACTGAAAAAATAGTCATAACTACGTCAACAGTATTCTAAGAGTATTTTTATAGCAATACATAGAATAGTGTTAAACCTTACCAGCTGATGCCTGAACTACTGAGCATAAATATACACCCTTTAGACAAATAAGTATTTGCAATTGCATTCAACTTATAAAGGAATTCTAAAAACATGAGCGTCAAAGCCTACATTCCAAATAATTACTATTAAGAAATGCCTGTATATTGTTAATTGCAAAAAAAATTAAACTTAATTGAAGCAAATAAATTATTTGTAATAATTAGTTTTCATTAATAACATTTGAGAAGTTTTTTCTTCATTTTATTGTTGCTTTTTAACTAGATCAATCATTCAGTTAAATAGTATAATTATTTTCATTATTAATCTTCAGCTAATCTTTTGTCTGTCTTATTTCCTTTTATCTAACTATTTAGGTTAAATAATTACTGTCAAACCAGCTAGTCTAAGTATTTTCATCATGAATATTAGGCTTATTTTCATCATCTTATTGTTGCTTTTTAATTAAAATTTTAATCTGACTGATTAATCAGCATAAATTTGGAATAAAGTAATTTTCAATGTTATCTTAACTTTGAATCTGATATCTGGAGAGTTTTTCCATGGACCATACCTTAAAACAATTCCTTTACAGAAGCCTATAAAGAGTCAAAACTTGAGACACTGCCCACTCAGAACCTTCACATCTTATTTTTTATATAATTAAGAATTACAAATTTGCTAAGCAACTGTTCAGCAACTAATTCAGAATTAATTTTTTTCAAAATCTATAACATTAGACTCAAATTAATTTTTATGTGATTTTAAAAAATATCTCTGCATGTATTATTCATTCAAGACATGTCTGCAGCTGATGACCATTTCATCTCTTCTATTGAAATAATAAATATGAGGAAAGTTTACTAATTGCTCAACCTGAATTGTCACTTCTGATCAACAAAGTTAATGGTTTTGTTTTAAATTGAATACTGTCTTTAACACTCTTCCTAGAGGAATAGATATCATTATGCTTAGAACTATTAAGGTTATATAAACCATGTAGATTCCCTTGTGGAATGTAGAGTTACACTCACAACATACTAGTTATTGCTGCTGTGGTTTCCATAACAAGTAGATTTTTATGGGGTGGAATTGCTAACCCCACATTCAGCAAGTTTTGAATTAAGATTTGTTTTTCTTCTGGAGTTGTTAATCAAATCCAGAGAACCTAATCTGACCTGCTTTCCAACTCCTAGCTGAGGGTAGGAGAAATGGATTCATATCTTTCCAAGCAAATTTTTTTCAAAGGCTTGGCCAGAATTTGAACTCAACATACCAATCCAACTTTCTGTGGCAATAATCATTATGCTATGTGCACATACAACTTTATGGTACATGCCACAAATAACCATTTTACGGATAAAATATCAAGTCTGTTACTCATTGCCTTTATTTAAAATTGTACAGAAAAAAAAGATACTCCCATATATTTGTGATACCCAAGTTTTAAAATGAATTTTGAAAAATTAAAAATATTTCTTGAAGCACTTATTTTAGTCTTAATTTCAAACTAACAGATTAAATTAAAAAATGCATTAACTAAAAACATTGTTTGATGCAAAGATAATTACTTTATTTTTTCTCTTTAAAGTGATTAATGGATGAATTGAACTTGTTTAATAATACCAATAATCACATTCATCCTCGTAATCCCACTTCCAAGCTAAAAAAACTTAACAAGAGTCTTCTAAAAGAATAAACATCTGTACAGAGGCAAGGAGTGGAATTTACTCATCATATAAATTAAGAAACTATCCTTCAGGCCAATATTTGGAGTACTTTCTTAAGACACCCAATATTCAAATGATAATGAACTCATTTTTTTTTCTTCCTTCTTTCTTATTCATTGAAAGCTTCTTGGAGATGAGAAATGACAAATACAAATTAGTGATGAGAGAAAATCAGATTACATCTTGATAATTAATTACTTTTTTTAAAAATTAAAATAAGCAAACAATTTTGGTACACAGATATTCCACTTCCAGTTAAAATTGTGTTCTTGTACATAAATGGTAGAAAATCCTAAATCTTGAGTCACTTAACACAATTGAAAATACCACCAAAAAAAAAAAAAAAAAAAAAAAAAAAAAAAGAAAAGAAAAGAAAAAAAAAAAACAGACTGTAAAATCCATGCAAAATTGCACCATAATCAGACAGTTTGTTTTTTTTTAATTTCTATATATAGAACAAACTCTTTCTATTAAACTAGAAGATATTCTGTAAAAACAAACTTAGGATGACAAAGGAGTGAATATCAAGTACAAAAAAGTCACAAATATCTACAGCCAACATGAACTTTTTTGAGTTGGGGGGTTAACACTGATTGCTGACAAAGAAAAATATACCATAGGACTGGAAGTCACACTTACCTTTGAGCCACGTTCATTAAATATAATTTCTACATCTAAAATTGTCCCAAATTGCTGCAAAAAGAACATTTTACCACTGATATTTCAAACCACATACAACAAATCATAAAACTTGTATAAAAAATAAAATAATTAATAATAATAATAATTATAATAATATATTTTTCACACCAGTCATGACTAGCGGTTTTCATTGGAGATTTAGTGACACCAAGTTTCCTCAATACTTCATCATTCTCCTCATTTTAGCTTATTTTAGTTGAGCTGCTGTCTGGATTGAATTGTTTCCCCCGGAATTCCAAGATTTGCAGCCTCTCTGATAGGTTCTTTTAGACTGTTCCCAGGATTCCAATCATTATTATTATTATTATTATTATTATCATTATAATAAAAAAAATAAACACTTTTCATCAATTAAGAATTTTTGGCAGGGTGCAAAGAGAATGGAGAGGAAAGAGAAATTTCTAAGTTGAAAAAACTCATTACCTGATGTATGTCAAGAAAACAGGGAGTACAGATAGGGAAGAGAAGAAAGAGAAAATAAAAAAAACAAAAGGGGTTCTTTAACAAAGAGGTTATTGTGTTTGATAGACACAAATAGTTAAAAAAAAACAAAGATAACAAGATGAAACAGAGAAATAAACATATAATTACAATGTGGATTTATTTTTTCCTTTTTAAGTAGTAGTGATCAATTCATCGATAGAATATTGATTATCAGGGCACCTACAGGTCAAAATGGAGTGGAGAGTAAGAAAATACTAGAAACAGTGCCAGTATGCAAACCACAATTCTGGTGCTTAAAATTTTTGGAATTCTTCCTAAAGCCAACCAAATGAAAAATGTTAAAAATAATGTCTGATTTTATTAGCTTTTAAACTTGTGTATACATAAATGCATTTAACATTTGTTAAAGTAAAGCCCTAAAAAGTGAATTTACTTGCTTTAAAATAAAATTAAAAAAAAAAAAAAGATTCCAAAAGATTCCATTCCATTTGATGTAATCACTTCCAAGCACATAAAACCTAAGATTCATAAAGCCAAACAATTATTCTCTTATTTACTATGTCCTTTCAGGACATGGGCAATCATGGCTCTCTACAATTTCCTGTCTTTTGTTGCTTTATGTAACTTCTGAATTTTTATTACCTATCTTTACTTTTGAGTTCTTGTTCTGTCATGAAATAATTCAGGCTAGTTAACTCACTACTAGATTATTTAGAGTGCATTTATCTTTTAATCAACCCTCTCCTCTAAAACTAAATTTTATTATAGTCATTTTTCACATCCATGCTTTGAATCAACCAGTCTTGTATTGTGTAAGATCAATAAATTTGTCAAAGATTTCTGTACTACATTATTTTAAACTAGTTTGGAATTTCCAAATGATGTAATAACAAAAGATTAAACCAGAATTAAGAATTGAGTCAGTGTGGATAGTGAAAGTATTATCCACATGGAGAATAAACTGGATCAGCACAATATGTATGGGTGAAAAAAAATAATATATTGTTTATAACTTAAGAGTCATTCCAAGTTTTGTTTGAACTGAATGGTTTTCTATTATTGATACTATTGCACCAACACTTTTGTCATTAAAAGAGAAAAAAAGCAAGTGAGAATTTTTTATAATTTAAGTGTTCACAAAAAGCTTACACATATAACATCAAAACTGCTTCTTTGCTTTACACTATTTCTGCTGATAAAAAGTTTCAGCAGAATGCTCTAGTTTCAGAGATACTGGAGAAACTAATACATATATTGTGTAGTCAATGCTTAGCAAATATGTTAAAATTCATAAAAATTATACTACAAATTTACCCAAGCCATGTAAGTGGAATTGAGTAGACAAACTCGATTGAAAGCCGTTGATGGCTGTGCTGTCACAAGTCACTGTGATCAAATGTTTGAGCATACTAGTCTTGTTCAACTCCTTATTATACCAGATGATGTGCACTCTCCCAAACACTGTAATTAAGGCTCACTCAGTATAGTTACATTATAAACCACAGGTTGGCTCTGTGGGTGCTGAAGAAATATAAATGTGCCAAGGCAGGCATTTGCAACATAGATTAGCTAGCCACCCTTGTAGATTCCATAGTCTCCCAAAACTGACAGATGTCTAGAACTATTATTCATGAAGACAAAATATGAAGAAGTACCAAAATCATTAAAATTCTCCTCTTTCATTTGATTTTTAATTCCTTCAGTCATAGAAAGAAATATTTACTAGAATTAATTTATGTATCAAGGAAGGAACTATTTGGAATCTTCTGCATATTTTACAGCAAGATAGGTATAATGTGAATTAAATAGAATATTGAAGGAGTTAAATTTCAGAATTGATTTCCCCTCCTCCCTTTGTGTGCCACTATTATCTTTAAGATTTAGGTATTTATTTAAAAAAAAAAAAACAAACATTAAAAATCCCCCACACATCTATTTTATTTAATACCAAAAAAAAAAAAAAAAAAAAAATTACATAATTTTCTTTATCTGTCAACTATGGGATAAATTCTACCCCAAAATTAACCAATTCCAGTATATTTTATAAGTGATCAATATTCAAAAGATATAGCAACCTAACCAAGTTACTGCTGTTTCACCCCTCAGATCCTCCAGCTGGTTTGGAAACCAGTTAGAAGATCCAAGGAATGAAAACCACAGTAGCATCATAAATTTGTTATATATGAGTTTGGTGCAAAAATAATGACGTAATAATGTTGTTTTTTGACGTATTTTTTAACGACAAAAAATGACATTATTACGGCATTATTTTTACACCAACCTAATATTTTTAAAGATATTCACATACACACTTCATATATATATATATATATATATATATATATATATATATGTGCGTGTGTGTGGATAGATAGATAAAAGGAACATTCTATTTTGATTATTAAATAGAGTAATTTCTATGTATTCTGTTCTGATTATCAAAATTATTTATTACTTATTCTAGTTTGACTATTTCATAAAATAAAAAGTAAAAAGATGCATCTATAATATGAATTAAGGTAAAAAAAAAAAAACTACCCTGTACTTTGTGTATTTGTACGTGTGTGTGTGTATTAACAATAGAATACTAGTTCTTTTTAAATGTGGTTTGGGTGGGGAGAAAGGCGCAGTCATAAGTTTATATACACTTGGTTTACTTACACAGGCTTCCACACATCCACACATTAACACACACAGAAAAATGAGCAATGTTTTTTTTTTTTTTTTTTTGAAGAATAGAAACAAGAAAAAAAAAGATGATACGTGTAATTTGCACGTGTAAGTCCAGGCACGCAGGCAAGACATGCGCTGAACCATGCACCCATGCATATACACAGGACCATTATTTTTAATAAATGTGCGGCAGCAGAAGTAACAATAACACATTTGCGGACATGCCCGAAAAGAAAAAGTCACTTAAAGTGTGTCCTGACTGCCTACATGCACAAAAACACGTGCAGAAATGTATTATTATTATTATTATTATTATTATTGCTGTCCACACACAAAATGTGCACACAAACACACACACACACATACATGATGCACACACGATGCACACACGCACACATAAAAGCATTTGGTCCCCAAACTTGACCTGGAGGAGCCTTTTTTTTTTTTTTTTTTTAACATTTTGGGCCCATTATAAATGAAGGAATAACTAAAGGGTAATAGTCAAATGTTGTGTGTTAATTAACAATCACACCAACAATCAATTTTTAAAGTTTTTTTTTTGTGTCACTCACAGTCAAGCCTGGGAGTTAGTGCTGATCTGCCTTTTATTTTAATTAATTCTGTCAATTTAGTTTTAAATAAGCCAATCTAAGGAGGTGGGGAAATCACACATGTAAGGCTAATGAAA
This sequence comes from Acanthosepion lycidas, assembly GCA_963932145.1. Classification (NCBI taxonomy): domain Eukaryota; kingdom Metazoa; phylum Mollusca; class Cephalopoda; order Sepiida; family Sepiidae; genus Acanthosepion; species Acanthosepion lycidas. The sequence continues at coordinate 19,633,257 of OZ010597.1, forward strand.
AAAGAAACAAGCTTTTTTTTTTCTTTTAATTATTCAAAAGATGCACAGAAGGATGAAGGCCTTCCAGGAACTTCTGGAAAAGGCACCAACCACCAGAGGTTTGAAATAGGCACTCCAGCAGAGTAGAAAAAGGGTTAATTTTTTAAAATTTCATTTAAAAATAAACAAACAAGTAAATCATGAAAGAATTCTTAAAAAAATAAAAATTACTTCTTTTCATTTATCGCAAAGAATACAATTCACCAAAATAACATCTTACCTTGAACAAAATCCTGAATTATCTCTACTTCTCACTCACAGGCACTCAAAAAATTTATCTATCAGTTGTACCTTTAAGAGCAACAGTATTTAACTGCTGTCAAACTATTTATAAGGTTATTAGTGATTTTTCAAGTATTAAATGTAAAAAGCATTTTTATTTTTAGACTAGTTTTTAATTCTTAACTTGAAATCAGCAAATATCTTTCATATACATCTAAGGAAACTTACAATATTTTAACAAATTCTAAGTCTTCTTACTTTGGCAGTAAACAGAATGGTGATTCAAGATTTGTACATGGTGAAAGCAATAGTTGTCCTGGATTGATAAGATATCTCCTGATAAATTACTTTCTCCTCAATTTTCTTAGTCTGGCAGTGAATTGGATAAAGATTCCAGATAATTCATAAGTGGTGATGAAGGTAGTGAAAGCAATGATTGTACTAGACTAGTTTGACAAGTTATTTTTGCAATGTGAACCTCAGGAAGAAAATTACATTTTTCAGTAAACTTTTTAAAGAAATATCCCAGTCTCAAATATTGATATTTGGTAAAGCTTCAGCAATAACAAGATTTAAAACTACTACCATTAGTGATTGATGTTTTTGGCAAAAACTCAGATTTTTGTTAAGTTGAGTGTCATCAGCCTTTGTCATTACAACAAAGTTACAACAATCAATTTAATTAAACCCCCAACTATTTGTTGTTTTGCTTTTTTTTTTTTTTTCATTTTTTTCCTTTCATAATCTGAATAAAACATCACAGAAAACTTGAATAATGTTAATCACTTGGTAAATGGCAACAATTTATTATTCTAATTTACCAAGACTGTTTGCACACACCCATTCACACAATATCCAATTTAAACCTACCAAGATAAATTTAAATTTTTTTAAAATAAATAAAAAATTTGAATTCTTTTTATTTAAACTTTTTCAGCAGCTGTAAAGCAAAAACACTTAAAAATTTGGTTAATGAAAAGACAAAAAATGTAAGTAAAAAGAAAAGAAAGAGACACCTACCCCTAATAACCCTTTCAAGTCTGCTTCTCGGAACCGAAAAGGAATATTTGAAACATGAAGGCGTTTGGGCCCTGTGGTTCCGACTTGTGCCACAGTAGTAACTGGTGTCACTGTTGTAGCTGGAACCTCACCATCTAAGTCAGTTTGCTAGAGAGAAGGAAAAAGGAAAGAAAAAACAGTATTAAATCTTTTGGTAAAGACACACACTTGAATTAGATGATTAAACTTCAATTCCACAGATATTTTTCAAGGCAAATAATTAGCTTTGTATGAAGAATATTCAAATTGTCCCTGCATTTTAAAGAAGAAACAAAGATCATCTCAAATTGTCTGCATTTCAGTATTGAAGCATTTTTATTAGCAATTTGATGTGATTACAGGAGATAATCAGCAGGTAATTTTAAAAAATATGAAAAACAAACTTAATTAAAAAGCTTAAAATTTCTGACATGACACCCTTCCTTCCTTCCATCAAATTCTTATCTTTAATCCTTTTAAGAGATTTGGAAAATAAATTATAAATAATAAAAGCTAACACAGGAAACTAAAAAGACAAATAATGTTTGATAAACTATTTTTCTTCATTTCATGTAAAACAAACCATAAAAGTGGTTTGTTTTGGCACAAGGAACTAAGTCATTCCTTTTAGCTACAAAACAAATTCTTCTTAGTTATAAAAGATTATAATGTAAATTGCATTTTACTGTAAACATTTTTTAATTCCATTTACTGGTTGATTTTCTTATTGTAAGGACAAACAGAGCTGTCGCACTATGAACCAGAGATCTCTGCTTTTTTTTATGTTATTCAACCTGAATAACATGAAAACATGGACATATTTAGGTGTGCAATGTAGTTAAATTTCTCATAAATGGATCCAATACACCAAATAATAAGAAAAATTAAAAATAAAATTAGTTTAACAAATGTTCATTGCATACCGATCATTAGTGTGTTAAACAAAATGCATATCAAAACATTCCACATTTTAGCTATTAAATGAAGATTTAAAAGAAATTAAAAACAGAGGAACTAAATAAAGCATCAAGCATTTAATCAGAATTTATTAATGAGTTTTATGTTATTCAGCAAAATAATGTGAATGCCAAAAATAGGGCATGTGACACAAGAATAATAAACATACAAAAGTGAGTATAAATTCACTAACCATGTCTTGGACATTTTGTGCTTTCTGGTATCAACTTGCTAACCCCACATTCAACAAGTACATATATCTACCACTAATTTGAAAATTTTATTCTTGCATAACACACACACAAATGTAATAACGTTACCGACTAGTTTCCATATCTCACCAAATATTTTACATGTCTCTCAAAAATCAATTCATCAGATAATAAAGACATGCATTTCCTAACCATTTTTCATTTTGCTTGAAAAAACTATTTCCTACCTTGAGTTTCCTGAAATTTTGGGTAGCACCTCATATAATTGTTATTCTTGCATAAGGTTCTGAAGATATATATATATATATATATATATATATATATATATATGTGTGTGTGTGTTTGTGTGTGTATATATGTATGAGAGAGAGAGATAGCAATGAGATAGATATGTATCAAAATATTCTCATTTTAAGACTACATGAATTGCAAATTACTCAAATAGACACACTAAAAATATTTCAATTTGAATTTTTTATGAAAATATTCAAATTGATCAAGTTTTATTTTGTTTTAATAATGTCGTTTTTGATGTTAAAAAATAAGTAAAAAAACGACATTATTACGTCATTATTTTTGCACCAACCTAATACCTTTAATAAGAAAAATTGTTTTACTATACAATTTTACTTGAAAATGTAAAATAACTTACTCAGGTATATGAAACCACCAAAATGTTTTATCAATAATTTAACAAGTATTTTCTGGAGAACAAGTATGCTAAAACGGTTAATTATTTTTAGTTACAAATTTTAACTCTTGTCATTACACATCAGTTCCTGTTCTGAGCTGATAATTAAAATGGTAATTTAGCAAGGTTGAAAAATTTCATTAAATACTCCATTATAACCCTGACAGTTAATGGCAGAGAAAAATGGAATTGATAAACTAAGTTCAAGTTATTACCGAAATGGTGGGTGCTCAATTTGTACTTGAGAAAGGCATGAATTCACTCCTCTTTCCAGCTATGGATAAAAATCAGGAAAACTAAGTTGTCTAACCTTGTTTGGCAACCAGTCTAGCATATGGCCAAATGATTCCAAACCAAGAGTTAGTCTGCTAATGTTGATTGGTTCCATTTTTTTTTTCAATTGGTCCAGGATTACTCTTTGTTGCTGGTACCATGTAACTCAGAACAATTTGTTGTATATTACTTGAATAGGCACTGCTAAGTTGCTCTCATTGACTGAAGAGATGCCATAAAGGGAAAATGCTCAGCATGACACCCGAACAATCTGTTAGATGAAAGGACTAGAATAGACAAGTTTAGTATATAGTGTATAATGGACAAATTTTTGCCATTTTATATTTTTTAATTTTGCATATGCGTGTTGTTTGCCTTTGATTTTGTCAACTGCACAGTATAGTAGGGTCAGTCGGGCACTGTCTGTGAGAAAAAGAGCACCATGACACAATTCATTCCACTAGAAATTTGGAAACAGCATGCTGTACTTGATATTCATGATAGAAGTTTCAATTCAAACATTTAAGAGTGTTTGGGTGTCAATCTGAGGACAGTGCAGAAGATTCAGAAAAAATTGAATGAGTCTAATGGTGATTATGAAGGTGTTTGAAGTGATCTTGATATTATACCTCCAATCATCTTCCCATAGGGCCTCAGACTCAACATGAAGTTCTGCATTAAGTGCCTTGAGGAGTTAGTGCTGCCCTGGGTCAAGAGGATGGCTGCTGGAAGTACCCTATGTCTGGTAACAGGACTTTGCACCATGTCAAACAAGCAGGATAACCCCATATTGAATGTCAGACAATTTCTGCGATTCTCCAACCACATGGCCATCTAACTCCCCAGATTGCAACACCCTTCATTATTATGTGTGGGGTGCAGTTGAGCGAGAGACCAATAAAACTCCTTGTAACACCAAAGATGAATTGAAGGCAAGGATTATGACAGCATTCACCACCTTAAACAAAGAGACCATCCAGAAGAGTTGCAGGAGATTCCAAAGTCATCTGGAGGCCGTAGTTGAAGCCAATGGTGATTTTATTGAATAAATTTACTCTTTATTATTTCAAGATAGTTTTGTGTAATTTTGATCTGTTAAAATGAAATGTCAGTGTTATTTTCATTTTTGTGTAATTTAGATGACAATTTATCCATCACACTCTGTATATCTTCATTTATATAGTGTCCATTCAGGACAGAGGTGATCATAGCTCTCCATAACTTGCTGTCCTTTGTACTTCTAAGCAATGTTTGTCTCTTTACTATCCCTCCCCTGTGCTGCCATCCATTTACAGAAGCTCTTTAGGTATGTTAAGCAATGTTTCCCTCTGCCTCTCTTATATTCAATATCTGTGAGTTTTTCTCCAAGCTATCTTTTCTCATTATATGTCCTAGGAATTTAAAATGTCTCTTCCTGATTACAAGTACAAGTGCTGTTTTTGTTCCCATTTTTTATTAAAACTTTTTTATTCATATCGTCTATCCATGGTATTCTTAGCAGCCTTCTGTAAGACCACATTTGTCACTTCAAATCTCGTCATCCGTGAGAAAATTATCCAGCATTCGCTGTCATATAGGAGGATTGATATTACAGTGTAACCCGGATATAAGAGAGTTGCCGGGACCAGAGAATAAGTCTCTTATACCGGGGTTTCTCTTATATCCGGGTTTGGTCTATTTTATTTAGGTAAGTATGGCTCTAATTTGGAACCAGAGAAAATCTCTCTTATATCCGGGTTACACTGTACATAAAGTTCCGCACTCTTTTCTTTGTTTCTAATGAAATATTCCTGTTTATTAATACTTTTAATTTTTGAATGACATTTTTGCTATTCCAATGCACCTTCAGTTCTGAGTCATATTTTTCATCATCTATTATAAAATACTTTTCAGATAGTTATCTAAATATGCAAATTCTACTAGTCACTTTCGGATTAATAAACTTAATACTATACCCGACATTGCATAATACTTAAAAGCTCACTTTGTATAATGAGCAAGTTTATCTCTCAATCACCACATTTGATATAAGACTACACCCCTTTTGCAGCTAGGAATTAATGCTTTCCATTCTAATTTTCATTCCTTGTCAGTATATCATATATATAATATATATCTTCTACTACATATTTCCTACTGGTGGTAGATAAAAAGTGAAGGTTTTTCATTTTCAAGGAAATAAGTTCTTCCCCACTTAGAAGACTAAGCTGTCTTCTTAACACATTTTCCCTCTTTAGCTGCATTGTGACTGAAAATCTCATATTCACTCTCTTCCAAAACAATGAAAATTTAATTGAAAATTTTAATGCCATGACCTTTCCAACTGTAAGCAAATTATACCTCTCCATATATTTTTTTTTTTATCTATGAATTCACAAGAATTTTGTTTTTTTTTTTAGAAAGAGAGTGCATTCTACTGCATTCTCCAGTGTTTTTTAATTCAAAGTTGTCCTCCTCCTACACTGGTTACACACAAAATAAGGAAGTCTAGTCTACCCTGCTGGGAAGAGAAGTGATGGATCCATGCCTATCCCAAGAATAACTGTTAGTATCTTCCCAGCTATAAAAGAGGGGTTTGAAGAGATGGTTTTACATCCTTGTGACATTAACTACACTGTAGTAATTTTTTTTTTTTTTTTTTGCAAACCATTAAAAAGGCAGGAATTTTTCTAAGTAGTTTTACATGGACGGATGTTATTAAGTCTACATGGTTGAGGTAGTAAAAGCACAATTTACAAATAGATACTATTCAGTAAAGTTTGTTTTTTTAACTAAAAATAAATAAATATGAAGCCATTGTACTAGATTCTATTATTGGTAAAAAAACAAAACAAAAAGTTAAATATTGTCAGTCTATATACAAAATATGAGGAAATGAGTACTGACATGAATATTTATGATAAGAACCCAAAATATTCTATAGACTCTAAATACATTTTCGTTAAAGCTACATAATAAATACATTTTTTCTTTTCTGTTTTTGTAGGTTATAAATCATACAATATGGAGGTGAAACATCTATGAAAGACTTTAAATATCATATTTAACACCAGACAAAGAAATTTCCATGAACTGCATAAAAGTGTGAAAGAATTAACATATTTTTATGGCTGACTTTGCAAAATATAAAAAGTTATATAGCACAGTTAAAACCAACCTTGCAAGAATTATACAAGAAATCCGCATAAAGCTTGACTCACTTCCCAACATCTAACCAAACATCCAAACATCAGAATTTTTTTTAAAACTGTTTTTGATCAGGCTGAGACCTTTTGCAGCATATCTTGTGTGTATAGAGGTCTAAATAACTTGATAAATAAAATGCCATAATTAAATATCAAAAACTTAAATATTGCCATCTATGACACAGATAAATTATATTAATATAATTTTAGCTTAAACCTTGAAAAGAACCAAATGCTTAGAAATTGTCTGGAGTAGAATGATTATCTTGTACCAAACTTTCAAAATAGGGAGAGCATGCCTTAAAAATCAGCATCTGAAATCTTTTTACCTAGGTTAAATCACCAACTGCTAATGCAGTTGGAAACATAAAAAAAAAAAAAAAAAAAACTTCTTTTACTCAATTTTCTCACCAGTATAAAACTGCACATGAAGAGCGAGTCAGCAATTTGAGAGAGCATAATCCGAATAGTAAAATATCAGTGAATATAAAAACAACTTACTTGGTTTTCTCTTGATTCTTTTGATAAATATTAGCTTTTGTGGAGTTGACCATAAATAGACTGATAAAAAAATATAATTTTTTATGCAATATCAACAAATTTCCAATTAGTCTTAAAGCAAAGGCTTTCCATATTTAAAACCTGTTAATTGTATCAAACTTTGGTTCTAAGTTCTGGAGGTTAAGTATTTTCTTTATTCCCCACTCTTTTCAAATTAGTATCTTCATTGTTGCAGTTTTTATCATGTTACAGTTTAACAGGTTTCTTTGAGTTGTTAAAAAATAGAATTTGCTGTATTCATTAATGCACACTGAAAAAAAGGTCTAGAATATATTCTTGATATATGTATGTAGTATTTAGACAGTTTTGTCTGTATCAATGTAGTAACCACAACATAGAAAACAGTTCTTCTCATTTAACTGTGTAAATGACTATATTTACTTGACTAAAAGAAGTTGCTGTGTTAAATTACATATAATGAATGGCTGCCAGACACACACACAGACAGACAGCAAATAGGTTTCCATATCAGAAACATTCATTTTAACTATTAATTACCAATAATATTGGCACCAATTTCTAAAATCATCTTATTAATAAGACAATGTGAAATGATTTATTTTCCATTTTCATGCAAACTGAAAGTTTATCATTTCACACCTTCCATGCAGAGTACAGCAGGTACTGCATTATATATATATATATATATATATATATATATATATATATATATAGATAAGATACCCAGGCTTTTAACATATATAACGTAGCAGTGCGGGATCACTTAATAGAAAAGATCACAAATTTCCACAAATAAATATGGCAGATGCAAATTGAATAGACATTTTAAACATGTCATGGATGTTAAAGCCTTCCAGATGAAAGTTAAACATGAAATCAAATCTCTAATGAAAATATTTCTGGTTTAAACAAAATACTCCAAAAACTTGTTAAGCTGGTGTTTCCATATTTATGGAATAATAATATTAATAATGCAAAATACAAAGCAAAATCTTAATACTGGATGCAACATACACATAATGAAAGCTGATAGATATACTGACTGAAGCATTGATAAAAAAATGAAACATACAACAATTAACATAACCAGGTCTGAAGACAATACAGTGATATGCATAACTTTAATTAAAGACATAAAAATAAATATTAATAAATACAACCAGAAAATATGTAAAAACCTATATTTTGCAGACCATTTTTCTACATACTATTTCTTTATTAAAATAAAAAAAAATCAACCAGGAATTCACAGAATGCAAGAGAAAAAAGAAAATTTGTTATCATTAAAGATTATTCTAAACTGTTACCAGTTGATATTATTATTTGTATATAAAGAATTCTACTTTCAATATAAGGCATCATTTTTTACAATTGTTTAAATTTTTTAAAACTCAGTATTGATAAATACAGACATGTAAAGAAAAAAAAGAAAAAACTGTATTTGCATTTTTAAACAGATGACTTAGTTTCTTCAAAAAATGGAAAAGTATTTGTTTAAAAATATTCTTTATGTTCATACTTTAATACTAAAAAAAATATCAGAAAAATAATTTTGTGGCATCAAAAGTGACTGAAAAGCCATTTAGGAGTTGCACAGTAATGAAAGACAATCCCCTTCCTCAGAAAATAGAAGCAGCAATGAATTAAGAATATCAGGCATCCTATTAAAAAATAAATAAATAAAGGAACAAAACTATAAAAAGTGAATAAATCAAAAAAATAAACTGAATGTATTTGGATGCCACAAGTAAAATTCAAAAAGCAATTACAATAATTTAAGGTATCTTGATTGTGTGTGTGTGTGTATATATATATATATATATATATATATATATATATATATATATACAGAAAAAGAGGAAATACCAATTAGTTGAGAACACATTTTCAAAGAGCCATAAGTGACTAACTTCAGCTAAAGATTTTGTTTCTATGTTTTTCTAATCCCCGCCATGGAAGCTTCACCTAATATAGGAAATGAAAAGACAATGCAGTTATTGTTGCTTTAACCACCAACCACACAGATTCAGAGATTGCAACCTTCTTAAATGTTGCTAGATCATTCATGTTTAAGACAAGAAAGGAGTTCCCGACAATTCAGAGAAATATTTATGTTTAGGTATATATAAATAGTAAGTAAATTTGCTGTATTCATTAATGCACATGTAAAGAAAATGTCTAGAGTATTTTCCTGATACACACTGTATATCTTCAGACCTCAAAGCATGGTTTATCTGGAAATGACTCAGCCATTCAGAATATCTCAAAAACCAATACAACATCCTTAAAATAACTTGGCAATCAATCAGAAAGGACTTTACTGAACATGCAGGAATAAGCACTCTTTCATAGGATCATGCAGATGGCAGTGAAAAGCCATTAAGTGAACTTGTATATGGTGTGACTTGGATTTTTGCGCAAGGTTTTTTGTTTTTTGGGGAGCAAAACATTGCATCACACAGATATGCCAACCTCTTTACAATCCAGATTTCACTTCTACACTCCCAACAAAAATTGTATTGAGCACAAAAGGACTACTTTGGAGAGAATTACTTGAAATATAATATTTTTTATTAATATGACAGGACCCTTTCCAAATTAATATCTTATAGATCTAGATTAACCAGAGTACCAATCAATTGGTTTAATATGTACAAGAAATATTCTGGACACTCAATGCTATAGATTGTGAAATGCATGGAATAGTTTAATGTAACAACTGCTACAACTTAATAGTTGCAATAAATATATTGCAATAAAGTAAGAACAAAAACAGTTTTGGAAAATATAAAGAGATTAAAATAATTTTCCCCAATATGAAATCTGTAATATATTCAGTGATTCTGAATATCTCAAGAACCAATTGCACAGCTTTGATGTAACTAAGCAAACCAAGCAGAGAGGACCTTACTGCACATACATAAACATTCTCCTACATGGTTTCCAAGCAGTGACTTGTCAGTGAGTTGGGTCTCCATTACATTCTTATGCAGTGTTTTAGGATTTTTTTTTTTTTTTTTGGCAATACATCAGTTCACCTGGATCTGTCAGTACTTCAACATTCTTGATTAGGCTCAATTTTGTTGGCAGTTTTCTGAA
>OZ010597.1:19648494-19660994 GCA_963932145.1 Acanthosepion lycidas
AATAGCCAAAAATGCTTAAAGCTGACCATGCACATTGATTGCAATCAATGCCAGACCACATTCATTTCTATACACTGAATTCCAGAAATGAGAAATATCAGCTAATTTCAGATAATCAGTGAAGTGGACAGTAAATGATTTCATTGGAGTGTTAGATTAATGGAACTGAAATCAACACAAAGGCATATTTCTAACTTTCATAAATCCAAAATAGGTTTTGTTAGAACAAATTTAGGTTAGAGAAGAAAAAAATGCATATAATTAGACAACATTCTTGACAAAGATTTAATTGGATGATTGTCAAGATATAATTCATCTAACTAAATTGCTAATTAGTGTTTTGTGATGAAAGGAGTATTACAGACACTTTATCCATTTAGAATGTTCCCTATTTTGTCGGGATAATATCTAAAAGCAGAAATTTTTTCATCATGAATGGAAGGAGAACTATTTTCATTACATTTCCTTTTTATTATGAAACAAAATGTTTGATTAGCTGATGCAGTTTAAGCCTTTCTATACTTTTAGACCACACTGGGTAATAATAAAAAGTAGAATTTGGTTGCCACAAAGTAGAATAGACAGATTTGTAGTCACTTGTCTGCATATACTCAAGTCAAATTATTGAAATTACTGACAGTTTATCAATAGTTGCACTTGACAGGGTTATTTCAAAGATTATTTCATGCACATATCTAAAAATGATAAATATACAATATTAATATATCAAGTTTATCAAAAGTAATTTCCTTTACTCCAAACCTATTTCATTTACATGTGTAAAGACTACAAATTCACTACATATTTCATTATCAATATTATGTAACTCTAAATTGCTTCAGATGTGAAAATGACTGATACAATTATAGATTCTAGCAATTTTGTGGCATTATTTTACACTGGGCCTAAGAACCACTCAAGCAAGTACACAGGATTCAGGGTGTGTAAGAAATTAAACAATATTTGAACATACTGTCCAAAAATGGTTTAAGTAATCATATGTTGAAATAAAGTGTAGAAGTGGACAAATATCAGTTGTCAGTTATGATGCTTTAAAATGCAAGATAGAGGAGGATTTAATTACCAGTACACAAAAGCTTTAAAGAAAAAAAAACAAAAAAACATTCACACTCTCAAGAAGTTTGCTATTAATTAAAAATTGAAATACTTCAATGCACCCTAATAGTTACTTCAGAGAGAGACTACTAACAGTAATGCACCATTCAATAGCTTACTGTGGCTTTTTAGCCTGTAAAATCATCCTATCAAACTGCAATTCATGTGACCTCAAATGCTGAACACATAAAATTTAGTTCAGATAGAGTGGTTGTTTGTAACAAGACACACAAACATTAACAAAGATATGACTTAAATGTATTTCCTTCTTGTAAACACTGAGAAGAAAGATTTTGCCCAAACTAACCTATCAAAACCAAGCAAGAAGGATTATTATACATTAAGAATAGTCTCTCTTCTACTTAAAGTATGCCTCAACTGATCTTTAAACCTTCTGAAGTTATTATATTTGCACTCTGTTTGGAGAAACTTCAAGTAGTTGTTAGAGAAACAGCAGTAACACAAACTGCAATTGACTGAGAGGCCTTGCTAATGACAGGAAAGTGGTCAGAGGATAACTATAGTTATACATAAATCAATATATTGTTATTGATTTATAAAATAGACCACTTTTAAATCAAAAGTTCTTTCTTTCAAAGTTGTGCATTACTGATTTTATTCAGATCCATATAGCTAGTTTAAAAAGTTTTCACATTAAATGCATTACACAAATCATGCAAACCAAATAAGCATAAACTCCCAAAAAAATAATCTTGGTATTATATAATACAGGTATCACCTAGCCTTTATGCCAGTTTGCTTTTACGAAAGATCTATATTAGTACAAATTTTGCTGCTATATGGAATGATGCAAAGCAACAAACTACCATAAATTCATATGGAAAAGTTTTTAGTATTCCCAGATTCCAATAATAGCTTTCTTCTAGATCTGCCTGCCTTGATGTTCAGAGTCAAGATTTTTCTGCTGTAGCTGGTGTAGAAAGCATGAAACAAAAGTATATCACTGCTTATTTTCACACATTTCCCCAACAGACAGTTCTTTACTCAAAATATCCTCTGTGCCCTTTTGGACGACAAACTACATCCGTGTCCTGGGTATGACAATAAATTACGTCCAATAGCAAGGCCTCTAATCGGGAGGTTTTGAGGAGTGTGGAACCGCCTCTTAATTGCTGGTGTTCCCAGGTCCACCCTGATCTGGGGTAGTAGCACCTGTTAGGGTCCCAGCTATAGGCAAATAGTTAACGCACAAACTGAGGTCAAAACAATATGAAAGCGTCAAAATAGGTTTTAATACCAGAAATACTTTGTAAAATAATTTATTACCAGCAATAAGATTCTGAAGAAAAAAATTATTACCAGCAATACATTTTTGAAAGAAGATATTACCAGCTACATTTTTGAAAAAAATTACAAAGCAATACATTTTTGAAGAAAAAATATTACCAGAAATAGATTTTTGAAGGAAAAAATTTTTATCATCATTAAAAAAAAAAAAAAAAAAAAAAAAATTACCAGCAATAAAAATCTTGTTGGCATTAAATAACCTGTTGAGGTTGATATGCCATTAAACAAAACAAACCAAACTAAATCTATGCTCTTTTGAAATTAAAGTTACATATTTCATCACAGCAGTGTCAACTGTAATGAAATTTTCACACAAATTTATTTTTAAGTCTGGGAACACTCAAAACATTTTCCCATATGAAATAATGTTAATGTAAATGCTTTATTTTTTTCTTTTAACCATATCAAAAGTTTACACACCTCTATTGTGCATGCAGGCTCTTTAAGATTTATTGGTAAAAAATTTATAATTCTATTTTAGTGAAAATGATGGCTGAATGTAAGATATATATTAGACTGTATACACTTTATTCTTAACTGGAGAAAAAGTGTAGTAGAAGCTTAGCAACTGACCACTAAAGCTTATTATGATGCAGTAAATGCAAGCATGTATCAGAAATGGCCTACACGGCTTTAAAAAAAAAAAAAAATGGATATTAAAAATTCAAAGACAAATAACATGCTAGAAGATTCTAGGACTTCAAATTGATAAACTGCTGAAAATCTTGAAGGAATATGCAGTACAAACATGAAAAATAAAAAGACAAAATAAAAATGAATGATGTGTGAAATGAAAAAAGTAATTTTTCTGTATAAGGAAATGGACTAGTGATTTTGCAACATGCCCATGCATTGCAGCAAACCATTCTGAAGTTTGAATGGGAAGTTTTTCTGCATGCAGCATATTCTTCAGACCTGTCACATTCAGACAATCATTTGGTTCTATCTATACAACAGCATTCCAACAATTCAAGGTATTAAAAAATAAATCTTTGAAGACTTAAACCCAAAACTGGTATACACAATTTAAATATGTTATAGACAGTAATGCCACATATATTGATAAACAAATAAAAATGCTATGAATAAACTTAAATTTTAATATTCACTCTATTTTACACATACCATCAAAAAATGATGACTATACTTGAGTAAATTGTAATAGCATTACTTATATTTTCATCATGAGTAACTACCTGTAGAAGACCAGAGAGTATGACAAGCAAGATATGGACAACAGCTTGAGCAAGTCGGTGTACAATAATAAATACATCCTATATCTAATCACACAAATCAGTCTCTTCTAGATTAAAATAATGATTTTTACTTTTTTCTGCCTTGTATCTCTCTCTTTCTCTGCTGGCATGTGCGTTTTCATGTTTTTTAGGGTAGTTGTCTTACCCTTAACAATACCAAAGTGATTTTTTTAAATTGTATTAGGCAAGATCCTGGTATAACTATTTCTTTCTCTACAAAATGCTTTTTCTTTTGCCACCTGCTGTTGATTTCTAAAAATAATCTCTCTTCCCTTCTCTTGCACCTTGTCACATACTGCCTTTTGTTTCCTATCAAATGTACTTACACAGCTTTGTTTAATAATAATGGTGAATAATTTAAAAAATAGGAAAAACATATTCAAGACTAGCACCGAAGTCAGAAATGTTTGGATTATTTATGAACCACTGCTGAAAATCAGATTATCTGTGCACACTGTCTACGATTAAAGTGTAGTATTAGTGTTCTACTTGGAAAAGCATTAAACACACAAAATGGGTGCTGATTAGTTCATAGACTGACCAAGAAGCCCTTCTTAAAAAGATCTTTACATTTTATCTTTGATCAGATCTCGAAAAGTAGGTTAGGCAACAATTTTTCAACACTGCCTCATAATATTATATATATGTGTGTGTGTATTTTCAGTTTATAAGTAAATGCTCTGCTTTTTTTTAATTAAACATTTTTACATTTACCAGCCTGAATGTTTGAGAAATTTCGTAGAAAATATGTGCTTCAACAGGAATCAAAAGCTGTAACCCTTAATGGGAACCATCACTTGATCTGATGTGCTGTTAACCATTCAGCCACAAAGAAGCAGCTGGTTAGCAAAATCCAAATTTCTGTTTATGTTTCAGGCTGTTAAACATAATTAACAATGTTTAATTAAAAGAACAGAGCATTTACTTAAATAAATTATATCTGTAAAAATAATGTATAAACAGGAAATATATTAAAATAATTGTTAAAAAATTTTTACTGGTGAAGTGAAGAACACGAGTTTAGTGCTGCGTGGTTAGCGTGAGTAATGATTCAGGGGAGTTAACTAAGTTATGAGATTGCTGAGAGTTCATCTGAAAGTTAAAATTTAAATTTTAACTTTCAGATGAACACAGCAATTTTGTCTTTGAAAATGATAAACACTACAATATTTGTCTTGAAAAATACAACACACTCATGATGATGATGTGCTAATGTCGAAAGTACTCAAAATAAATATGTATCAACATGCTAATTTTCTCTTGTCCTTCAATAATGACACCAAAAAAATTGTCCATGAATATGAAAGGATCCAACTGAAATAAGTAGACAAAACTTGTCTAAATTATTCAATGAAACATATTTTATATATATATATATATATATATATATATAGTGAGAGAGAGAGAAAATATTATATTTCACACAAAAAAAAAAAAAAAAATAAAAAATGGTCAATCAGTGTGTTTCCAAGTTTTAAAATCAAGAGCTGACAAAGTTAACCTGGCCACTGCTCTTGAAAAAGACCTCTAATCAGTGGTTAACTGAGGCAGAAATGGCTTGTAAATTTTAATGCCTTCAAAACTAAACTACTCTCATTTAACTCCCATGGACAAACTTCCCTGCCTGCCATCAACATGGCTGATGCTCGACTCCAGAAAAGCATCTCGCCGTTCCTTCTTGAATCAATAGCTGTATCTACTGCAAGGATAGTTGGTTCATCGTGCTGTACCAGAAGGTTTTTCTTATCCAACTCCATATTGCACATTTACAAATCTAAATCTTCTGTTATCTTGAACCCCATTCATCTTTTATCCTTTCCTCAATCCTTCCTATACTCAGTCTTTTCTCACTATGGGTAAAATGATAAAAAAAAAAAAAAAAAAAATCTTGAGACATGTTGGTTAATCTATTGGTCTTTCAATCAGTCTTTTATGCTTCATAGTGGTTTTTTCTAACTCAAATTTCTGAGAGTATAACTAAACTTTTCTGAATATGAAAAATATACAACTCATTTCAGCATTGAAATTAATAATTTTCAATATTGTTCATATCTTTCTAATCACACACATGTGTACAAATGAAGTAAGAATTTATATACCGCATTTTCCGACTATTCAACATGTACTTATAAATTGAGCAAGGAATATTTAAGGGAAAATCCTCTAATTATAAAACTTTTGTGCTACTTTTTAAATATTTTATTATTATTTTGATTTATATTCATAATTTAATAGTTTATATTCATTTATATATTTCATTCTGTAGTCATTAGAAATCAAGTGTGTCAAACAGGCATGTTTATATGTTATACAACAATCATGGTGTAAAAGACAAAAGGTGATTTTCAGTAATTTTGGAGGTGAAAAAAAAATGTTAATTCCATCATTAATCTGAGGTATAATTTAAAAATGACTGGATTTCAAAATTTCAATCCATAACATCCTTAACATCCATTGGTTCTACACTCAGAAACTTGAGTTGAAAAAAATAAAAATAAAAAATAAATTA
This sequence comes from Acanthosepion lycidas, assembly GCA_963932145.1. NCBI lineage: Eukaryota > Metazoa > Mollusca > Cephalopoda > Sepiida > Sepiidae > Acanthosepion > Acanthosepion lycidas. The sequence goes on from OZ010597.1 coordinate 19,654,684, forward strand.
ACAGATAATATTTTCAGTAAAAAAAAAAAAGAAAAAAAAAGTGAATTAAAACAAAATAAATAAAAATTCTATTTTGTTTGTCCATGTGGCAAAAAAAGGCAATGTCTTCTTATTCAGACTATTTTCATTGTCAAATGAACAGGAGGAGATAACCCCTCGTAATTACGTCAGTGGCTGACAAACTCTGAAACAGTGAAACTGATTTCATCAAGTGAATAATACATCAAACGATACAGCCTATTAATTCTGTATATAATCAGCACTAGGCAAACACTGCTTAATCATAAAACAGGCTTCCAGGCCTATTTGGACATTGGAAAGAGGTGAGGGGGGGGGGAATAAGACGAAACGAAAAATGAGGTACGATGTTGTTTTCTGTCTTAAGAATCAAAACTAGTACATTTCACTTTGTAAAACACAATAATAGCAAGAATGAAAAATAAACGAAAAATACAAAATTATAAATACAAAAGCATAAATACGAAAAAGTAAAAAAGAAAAACAATGACTCTCTATCTTGCGCGCGCCCGCGCGTTTGTTTTCACACACATTCTTTCAGAAAGAACAAGAAAAATTAAACACGCATTCATGTTCATAATTCACTATTATTCAGCATATGAGATAGTAAAATAAAAATTATTTTACTTTTAGTTTTCAATAAAATATGATGATGAATTCTTTTTTATATAAAAAAAAAAAAAAAAAAATGAATAATTTTTATTCGTAATTTAAATGGCTTTTTTTTTTTTTAACAAAAAGAACAATTCTTTAGACTTAAGTCTTAATAAGACTTATCCAACTAAGTTTCGCATATAAACCGCGGGGAAGTTTTTTTTAAAAATAATTAATTAGCCCAACCCTCAAAGGCCTTTCCAGCAGGCAGTACCTCTCCTTCGGGAAGGAGGCTGGATTTATTGCCCTGCGCTTGAGGCGTCTCTAAAAGGGAAAGTACCAAGAGGAGTTGGCAATTTTTACAATCTTGCCGTTTATTGGAAACCCACTCTAACTGACCTTGTGTCACATTTGGTAATGAAGTGGGCGCGCTGGAAAAATAAACCGCTCGTTAAAGAATTTATATATGCTACATAAAAAAGCGCCAATCAGACTAAAAAGCACTTAAAAAAAAAAAAAAAGAAGATTCCAGTCTTTTCTTGTCTGAATTTTTAGGATAAAGAATAAAGATTTATTTACTTTACAATTACATTCGATCTAAATGTCCTCATCGTCTATCATTGACAAACACCTGAAGAACAAAAATGGGGACATTAATTTTTTTAGTCCCTCTTTAAATAATGTTATTGTTAATGTTGTATTCAGGCTGAACATATTCAGGTTAAAAATTGCATATTCATAAAATAAAAATTCATCAAAAAAGCAAAGATGGAGTTAGAAAAAAAATAGTAATAATTAATAAAACTAGTCTAAAAGGTTCACATTTATTTTTATTTTTGCAGTTCAGTCAATTTCTTTATAACATTATTCAAATTTAAAATGTTTAGTTTAATTTTTTAACGTGTAAATTGCCTTAAATTTCATGTCCATTTTTAATCTTAAAAATAAAATAAAATCTATAGCAAAAAAAAAAAAAAAAAAAAAAAGATATACACAACTGTATAAAATTTGTTTTTTTTATTTTTATTGCTTTTTAGCAAAAAAATTGTTGCACAAAAATATTGGTTTTTAAAAAATAAAATATGAAGCTTTGTTATTAATTTTATTTTTTAATCAGATTTCAAATTGTATATTCAAAAAATAAAAGTCTATGCAAGTTTAACAGTGTTTATTTTACACGGTAATCTCAAATTTAAACAGAACCTATTCATCGACTTGAAAATTCAACGTTTCATTACTAATATTGTTTTACACTGTTAAAGCTACAATCGTCACAGCTACTAATGCTACTACTAGCCGTCATCGTGATCACTACTACTAACAAACCATTATCAATGCTTCTGTGAATTACTACTTAGATTTACACCTAATTATTAACATTACTAATTTTACTAGTATCATCTTTATAAATGCTTTTATAACTATCAGTTGCAATTCTTATTATTGCCAGCACTTTTATACTTAAAAAGGATGCGACAGAAAAGTACTGCTATTTTTATTTTAGTGAAACAAGAAAAGCTTTGCCTGCCCTACACAACACCATTTACAACGGAATAAACACCCTCATACCTAATCTCTATTGTACACTCATTCTGACTTAATTAAAAACATGAATCAAAAAATGACAGAATATTAAAAAAAAAAAAAACCTATTCTACATAGTGAAGAAAATTAGAATCAAGAAAGATTGATTCTTAAGAATATCCCAATATGTGATGTGTTTCTTGTTCAAAAATAGATATAGTAACTCAAATCCACAACGAAATAAACAAATCACAAGTCCAAACTCAAAGATTCAGGGACAGAGAGAAATGTCAAACAAAATCATGAATCACAGGTCCAATATCAAAAATGTTACACACAAGCCGACAGACGAGGTAGCAAAATAAAAACAACTTGCCTAATTCAAGAACACCAACCGCTTTTATCAACAGAACAATTTTTTTCATTGGCCGACGATTGTAGAGGAGGACAAATAATATTAGTAAATCTGAAGCATTTATGGTCAAAGCTGTGATTGACTTTTTTCTATTTTGGTTATTTCGTCTCTTTGACATATCATACAGAACACATATGCCCTTTTCTTGGTAAGTGACTTTCTCTTTCACCACACTCCCTTCTGATCTCATGATCACACTGGTGACAACCAGGAGTGGGTCTCTTAAGCCTTGTGCTTCTTCTCAAAGTAACAACTACCATCTCCTCACCTGATGAATTGCCTACCAAAGGGACATCAGATGTATTTCCACTCAGCTGAGTGTCATTTTCTTCCAAGGATATACTTGAGGCATCTCTTATTTTGACCAGTCCCTCATTGTTAGATGACTTGCTGTCGGCATCACTTGTTGATGTATTTGAACTGACAATGGGGCGCAGTTCCTCACATGGCATGGCATCCCATCAATACAAATTGTACATGGGCTTCTAATCCAGCAATCTTGCTTGCCCAATGTACCCCTTTTACCATTTGTTAGAATGCTATTCCTCCCTCCTTTTCAAGGTGACAGGCCAGATAGGCCAAATTCTATAATTGCATCCACCTCCCACTAAACTTACTGTGGTCACATTTCACCCCTGAAAATCCAAAATTCACACTCTAGGGGTGAATTTCACCTCTGTTGAGAACCCCTGTGACATGTCCAACTGGATATTGAGTTGTGCATCAGTTTTGAGGGGGTTTTACTCGCACATAGTCCTCTAACCCATATGTCAATTCTCCATGTTCTTGCTTTGGTGGAGGTTGTCGCCACATCGTGAATCAAGTGGGTCCACAGCCAGTCAGCTAATGTTTACCATCGTAATGAGTGATATCCATCCCAACCCAGGTCCACATATCACTAACATCTAACTTTCCTCTTGGTCATAGTACTGGTGATGGGTTAATGGACTGACATTCTCTATATTCTCTGACTATGGCCCTAACTGCTGCCTTGGACACTGCTGGATCAACCCACCTTGTGAAGTACAGGGTCCTCTTAATGCCAAAATGCCCACTTTGACGGTGTGCCAACCTTATCTTGTCTAAGCTGCATTTGCTCACTAATACTGCACAGCAAGTTTTCACCAGTTCCATCTCCTCCCTCAGTGTGTCAAGCCATCTCCATGGTACCCTTGTCAGCTCGTCTGTTCTGTTCTGGTTGGCTTTTTATGTCCACTGATAAGTCATATTCACTGACCAGTTTTTCCAAGGTGCTGGGCCTTTTCCAAATGAGCATCTCACTTGAGGCCTTTATGTGTATTCTGGCCTTTCTGGTGAGAGTGTCAGATATCCATCCATGATCATATGTAGCGTCCATGTGTAAGTGCAACATTTTTGCCTTCCATTGAAGTGCTATGTTAACATTGTCCAACTCATTTATATGTTGAACACCTTTTTCAGGGCACAACCAGGAAGCATCCTCCACTACATCCCCATTTATCTTGAGGGACACTTCAGTTTCAAGGGAGCTCACACTGACCCATACTTCAAACACATGTATGTTGACACACCACTTACCTCACACAGGGTCATCCTGGAGTACTCTGCTAATGAGGAGGGTATCTGTTACTTTATCATCCCAGCCGGACGTAACCTCAGTGGCTTTCTATTTGAAGGTGGTCACACTACGGAGCCAGCCACACACAGGAAAATGTCCTACTAATTTTCCTCATTGTATAACTATTTTTTAGAGTCAAAACTTTGAATCCCTTTGGTACTTCACTCCCCAACTTCCAGCAGGTGTTCTGCACCCTACAAACTTACAAGCCGAGCACTTGGATATTGTTCTCCAATTGTTCTAGGTCAATCCAAAATCAGCGAGATGTCTTACACTTGTCGCAGATGTCACATCTTCATTGACATAGATATCATCAATATAGGCTGATGTAGCCTGGAGAACAGACACATCTTTTGCCAGCACAGTATCCACAATGGCTTTCATGATAGCAGGTACCACATTGAGCCCAAATCCCATTCTTGTCAGGCAGTATCTTCATCACTTATAGATGATAGTTTGAAATGGCCATACTCCTTGTCTGCTTAGACACAGCGTACTCAGATACACAGTTTTTTCAGATATTCCAGTGGGTGTCCATCTGACCACTTCCATGATGCTGTCCAGGTCCTGGTATATTGGTTGAATTCCACAGTAAAATCGAGCTGATTTACAGTCATGGCTGCACAAATATGGGGATTAACAAACCTGACCACTCATTTTTGTAATGTGAACACCACCCAACCTCCCAATGACATCCATCCCGAGGAGCAGATCAAATTCTAACAGTTTGTTTTCTATGACCAGAACATCTATATTGATAGGGTCACACTTGTCTATGTTGACTTCCATACTTGTAACTCCTTGACTTCTGAGCTGTCAGCCATCAGCACATTCACCTCTTGTCTTTCCCATTGCCAGCAATTGGATATGTTCGTCAGCAAACACGAACAACCTGTATTCAAGAGGGCAGTACGTTTCACCCCATCAATGTGTATGTCGATTACAGGAAGCATCTCTTTCATGATTTGCAAGGAAGAGAGACTGGCATTGACACTTGCCCCCCCCCCCCACCAGTTTCCTGGACAATCTTGTGACAGGTGCCCTGGCTCCTGGCAAGGATCAGGCCAATAGCTGGTCAGTCAATAGTTTGTCTATTCTGGCTGTTGCTCGCAAAAGCCAACTGACTTCATCCAGCAATCCTGTTACAAAGGCACACACCAGCATCTGGTCATTTGCTCCCAAATAGCACAGAAAGTTTCTGTAAATCAGCCAGTTTCACCAGGAAGTAGTCGGTGTCCAATAAATTGTGGATATGTGACAAAAAGGTCTGTTCCATAGGCTGTATAAAGAGCCGGTTTTATCTCGGTAAAGTTTTTTTTCTTCCTCTTTAAGCTGCTGGTACACTACATAGATGCCCCCACCACTAACAACAGACTCAAAGGAATGACTGTTTACATAGTTGGGAAATGAGCTCTACCTCCTCTACCCACTCAACCACAGATAGACTAGTAGATGAACCACTGAACTCTGTAACCAACTTCAAGTCAAATCAGTCCATGAGTATTACATGCCAAAACAACTTCTTCAAAAATTGATATAACAGTTCAATTGCACACCAAAATAAACAAATTGCAATTCTAAACTTGAAATCATGAATCACAGATCCAATGGCAAAAATCCAACGCAAAAGCAAATGGCGACACACAAGCCGATGGACGAAAGAGCAAAATAAAAACAACTCCCCTGAATTAAGAACACCAACCACTTTTATTGAGGGTTGGAGAGAACAAACAATATTAGCATATTCAAGAAGCATTTATGGCCACAGCTGTGACTGACTTGTTTCTGTTTTGGTTATTTTATCTTTGGCATATCATACAGAACACACATGCCCTTTTAAGTGGTGAGTGACTTTCTCTTTCACCACATTTTGTTAAAATGGATATTCCAGAAATATTTTGGAGGTTGTAGAGTTGCAAATAAAGTCAAATCAAAAGCAATTATGGACAGGAATCAGAATTCCAACTTCTGCTTTTAAAAACTTATATTATTATAACAAGATACATTTGAATTTCCCAACCAAGGTCATGCTGTTACATATTGATTCACCTAACTTCTTTATCTTTGTTATTTTTATCATGTTCTCACTACTGAAAATTAAAAGTAGGCAAAAATTATTAAACATGTAATTTTGCAATCTTTAACTTCAAATTCATTTTTGGC